>OZ018331.1:65270157-65763564 GCA_963969495.1 Ceratothoa steindachneri | reverse complement strand
TTCACTTTATCTGAACACGTTGGAACATTATGTAAACAGTATAATAAGGTTGTAAACTTTCCTCCTTCTAATGGAAACCAGAATGATAGGGATCAAATAAATGAATATGGAGATGAAGTACTAGGAACACTGGAGCCTGATGTTAGTGAAAGAAGTAGATTAATTTCTAAATTAAAAATTACAGAAGGATTCAGTTGGGATAATAATGGAGTGTTACAATCGATGGTAAAAAGCTCCCACAATCTAACATTATTGACCTCCTTAAAGATTTAACTAAGACGGGAAAAAGATCACCACCCCCTCTCCTGGAAAGAAGTAAGAGCAAAGTTAATATCTTCCAATTTCCCGAAAATCTATTGTAAAAAAATCGCAACGTTGGAAAAATTAGAAAATGTTACTCATGCATAACTTCTTCCACTTCAACCTCAAGGGTTTGCGCAAACGTCGTATTTCTTACTACGCCAACAACCAAAAATAGGGAACTTGGTGGATTATTAATCAATCTAACTGATGGAAATGGCAACTAGAGATCCAATCAAATAATTGTAAAGGGCTAAGGGGAAACCTGAAAATTCAAACCGCGTCACAGAAACCCTATCCTAATGGCTTTTGTCTTACTGTCTGTCCAAATTTACACGAATACTCACGCTTAAGAAGCTATACCTCGATTACAGGTGAAGCAAATTATACAACAAGAATATAAAATTGATATATTCAGCCTTTTGAAGATTACTAGAACAAAATTTGTTTATGTTAGACTGACTGATCTTTGAAAATACCTATGGATGAACCCGATATAACAATAAACTATACTATTGTGATGATGAGTTTTGGCTTGTATTTGCTGCAATACACAGGTTAAAACTGGAGAATATTCCCTATTTTAATCGTTTGGTGAAGAAGTACGGTGTAAAGCAGTTTAAAGTGTGTAGTGGAGGCCAACCCTAACAGTCTATTTCCAAGTATCCATTTAGGTATATACGGGTAAAGGGATGAAGAGTTCATTCCTATACGATTTAAAAATGCGCTGTACAATGAATATAAGAACAACACTTAAAGCAAAGTTGCATCAACGTTTTCGTCAAAAGAAATGCTTATAGAATGCAGTTGATGTATGTTATCTTACATTCAATCCTAAACTTGATGAATGGCGAAAACTTAAACCCACCATCACAGTAGTTAAGTATATAAAAAGTATCTCGTTTGATGAGTTCCAGTGTTTCTCAACAAGAGGGAACAGTATCGAAATTGTTAATTTTTGTCCTTAGGGATATTTACGACTACTTAACCATTACGTGTTCCGAAAATTTAATAGAATATCTATTTTTCAAACAGTCTCACCAAAAAAGTCCAGAGGGTCGAGTGTCACCAGCCTGCGTCATCAAGAACAAAGGTCAAGTATACCCAAGGTAGAAATAATATTTTATCAGGGCACAATTCTTTAACAAATATGTTTATTTAAATACTGGATCATATAAAAAACTGATATTATTTTTTTGAATATAAGGTTCGTGTAAAAATAACAATGATCATTTTTACCCGTTACATATCGAATACTGATTTCCCGTCTCGATTAATCCAGCTCTTTCGATTCAGAGAATCAGTAAATGTGTCAAAAGTAATAAGTTTGCAAATCCATGAAATTTTAATAGAAATTAGGTATTTTAATCTAGATATAAAATAAAATTGATTTTAAGATAAGATGTAAGCTACTCAGATATTTAGTTAGAAATTAACCGTCGATTGTTGAGTTTATATATATCTTCGAGTCTAGTAATATCTTTTGGTGGGGTATATCAACTACACCAATCTTTAAAAAGATCTGATGTGGAAAGCTTTCTCTCAGGCTTGGATAGCTATACACTACATAACCCCGTTCAAAAAAGATTTAAGACAAACACGTAAAAGCGCAAGGCTCTAACGAGATTTTGCAACTAGATTTAACTGTGGTGTCCAGGTAGTGTCAAATGCTGTAAGAAATCTCTTGGAAGAAACCGGATGTATTCCTGGTTATATATGTTCTGATAATGAAGGAGAGTTTAAAGAAAATAAGATGGAACGTTTATTAAGCGAATTTAATATCGGCATTTATCATGTTCACTCCCTAAAGAAAGTTAGTCTTGTAGAGCGTGTACAAAGAGGAATAAAAAAAGAAAGTCTTTTCAGATACTTTACTTTTAATAATACCTGGAATTACATCGACGTACCTGGAATTACATCGACGTAATTAGATGATTTTGCAAAGGCTTATAATAATTCTAGACATAGAATGATTGAGAACACACTGTTCATAGTTCAACACGATGCTGCTATACCGAAGCAGAGAGCTGAAGATAAAAAAAAAGAGTTTTCTTTATAAGATTGGTGATTATGTTTGAATCTCACGCGTTTGCAGTAAATGTAAAAAAGGGTACGAAATAGAGTGGAGTGAGGAAATCTACCATATATATAAAATTTTAAGTGTATTACCCCTGTATCATATTGAAGATTTGAATGGAGAACATATTGAAGGTGGGGTTTATGAAAAGAACTACAGAAAGTAAAATTTGACCCTCGCAAGAAATATGTAGTGGAGAGGATAGTTAAAGCGAAAGGGTATGGAAAAAACAAGCTATATATAGTAAAATGGCGAGGGCACCCAGAATCGTTTAACTCATATATTAGGGCATGTGTTATCATCCTAAAATCTTAAGTAAATACCTTCCTAAAATTATATAAAGGTGGAAGATGTGAAAAGGTTTATATCAGTTGTGAAGATGAAGCCGAGTTTTAATGTGACTCTTCCTTCCTCGTCCTCCCTGGATATTTAGCTTTAAAAATACCATGTCTGACTATAGAATCAAGTTGCACAAATCCATAATAACAAACCACAGATAGTATGAATTAGGTCTTTGTGAGTTTCAAATTACAGTTAATATCTATACTGTTACTAAGTCTACACACGCTTTCACAATCTATCGGAAAATCGCGGAAGTAAATGTCGTAGAATAGGCTCTCGACGATATACCATATATAACTATTCGTTGAGGGAATTATTCTAATGTTTTGAGTGCATGGTAATCTGATTGACCGAGGTTAGTCCAAAAGGGAAAGGGGGCCTGAAGAGGCTTATTTATCTTCAATATGCTTAAGAAGTGAAACGGAGCACAAGGATAAAAAATATGGCTACCATTAATAAAATAGTTTTATTAGTTAAACTATCAACAACACACAAAGAAAATGTTTACATAAAAAGGGAATGAAAAAGGGTTGTGAGAAGATCTGACTAATCTGAGGATTAAGATTTGGAGAGATTTAAAAAGGTAAACAAACAAAAATTAAAGGGGGGAATGGTTTGCTAAACCATTTAAAGCACAGAATTGCGTTGACAAAAGGTTAAATGATTAAATGTAATGCTCAGTTTATGTAATTACAAAGTTGTGGTGCAGAGGGAGATGATGCGAAGGAATCGTCGGTCCACTGGCGATTTCCCGCAGGAGGGTTCTTCGGGACTTGTTCTTAACGAGGAGAAGGACTGTCTTCGAGGAGTGAGAGCGAAGTGGAGCTCGGAAGTACGAGCGATCTTTGTAACAGCAATTCGAGGATGTTTTAGATGAACAATGGAGGTTATTGTTGAATCCAAACGTTCTTTTGAAGAACGTTAAAAGGAGGGGGGGGAATTAAATCATCCGGACCTGATGTCTTTGGAACGAAAACCATTTCTTGACGAACGTGCTTGAATAACAATGGCTGTTCTAACGTTGTTTTCTTTCTGAACAACAGGAAGGGGGTGAGAACCGTCTCTTGTCAAACACGCTCAAAGAACAATGGCTGTTCTAACGTTGTTCACTTTTTGAACAACAGGGGGGCATTGTTGACTTAGCGTTTCGAAGGCAAGAACCTTGGCACTCAAGGGATATTGTCCTCTTCTGGACAATAAAGGGGGTTCTCGAGGTAAAGAGTTTCTAGGTGCGCAAGGAAGACCAGATCGGCGTGATGCCTCGCGAAAATAATCTGGATCTGCTTCAATTGGGAAAAGCTATGATATAAATACCCGGAGCCATCTCCATGGCGTAGGGGATTATTGATTGGGGGACTTTGGTGGAATGTCCCGGTGTCGCCTGGGAAAATACCTTATCTGCCCATACGCCTAATTTCATCTGGCGAGATTGACGTATGGAGGCGAAACGGAGGAGTGAACCTCTTTGATTAAACATTGGCTATGATGGGAGATAACGCGCTTCTGGTTCCTCTCGCAGGCAGGATGCGCGCAGGTAAGTATGCGGGTAAGCATGGTTAACATGTGATTGAGGATGAATTAAAGCGGCCTCAGACCGTTCTATCACAGTAAACAACTATGCATCAAATACTATATTGGCAAGAATAAAGGTAAGAAAAATAAAAGAAATTGACTATGCTTATGATGAGGTATGGATAGACGCTAGCTTTTACAAAAATAAAAAAGCACTCATATAGAAAATAATTCTGAAAATGAAACAGAAATTACCATCTCAAATTTTAGTGTTTCAATCTGACAGAAAGCAACGGAAAATGCCTAATGATTATATCTTAATGCTCACTTTAGGTTCATTGTTCAATATGAAAAGGAAACAAAATCTATTAATTCATCTGTCGAAAGAATTTTCTACTATAATGAAAAGATTTATCAGAGACCATATTCTAAAATTAAATCATTGTATAGCGTTCAATATAGATATTACTGCTTTTATATCTCATCAGAGATCATATTATATTTACTCTAACTTGTAGAATATCAGTTAGTATAAATGACACAGGGGAAGCTGATGAGAATTATTCCTCTTCCTTTCAATGATGGTTGATTCAGTATAACATTTGATAATCCACACTATCTGAATTTAACCTCTGGGAACTTAAGATCAATTTATATTTATATAAAAACGGTTGAAGGTCAAAATTTCTATTCTTTTTTGGTCATTTGTTGATAAAACTACACATTAGGGGTAAACATTAAACGATAATTAAAAATGTTGAATGAACTACGCGTGTTTATAGGGTTAAGAGTCCATAGGGGCCATGGTCTTGGAGCCCTCTTCTCTTCCCTATTCAGAAATACAGCACTATATTTAAATAGTGGTGCTCGTTATCTAGGAAAGAAGGCTATTTCATCCACTTTCTATACTGTTCAGGATATTGTGCATGGAAGGAGTGCGAAGCAAGCTCTGAGAGACGAGCTAAGAAGAATGAACAATGATATCATTAAAGATATTAGACAGTATATTAGAAGAAAGCTAAAATCTGAGAGGGATAATGAGACGAAATCAGAAATTATAGGTGTAATAAATAAGTGAAAATAGATGAATTAGAAGTTGAAGAATAGAAAAAAGTTAAAAATAGATGATGATAAGGCTGGGGAATTTTTTTCTCATAATATAAACCATCAAACATTTCATAGCTGTTCTCTAAAGTTATTAACGGCTGTAAATCTTACACGTGTAAAATGAAATGCTCTTCATACAAAAAGTGATATCTGTTCAAAGACAGAACTCGATTTGTTTAGTGTCCCACCAAACCAAACTTCTATCGTTGAACGCAATTATCAGTCTTACACTTCCCTGAGCAATATGTCTTTGACCTCACATCGATTGAATATTATGTATCTGGTAACAGGCAGTATTATGTAGACCTTATAGATTGGGAGATTTTTTTTCCTGAAAATAATATTTTTTTGCACTTTGTTCAGCAATGTTGATATTTATTTAAATGAAACATCTGTAAATTCAATTGAAAATAATTTCCCCTATCGTACCTAGTTAGAGACCCTGTTGAACTATACTGAAGAAGAAAAATCTACTTTTCTTTGCACTGCAGGATATTACTCTAGTAAAGAAAGTATATTTTGAAAACTACACGCTGATTTCTTCTCACACCTAAGCTGTTAATTAATGAATGGAATATCAATGAGGAGTGTGGATAATATCTTCATGGGGCGAATACCTACACGCATAGTTATAGGAATGGTTGATCATTCTGCATTCTCTGGTACTTTTGATGCATCACCGTTTGAATTTAAACATTATAATGTGAATCACATCCCTGTCTATATAAACGAGAATGAAGTTGAAAGACTGTTGAATTAGACAATTCGGACGATACAGGTCCAGTTGCGTCAAAAGCTTTTTATTAGTTATATAAGGGTATAATGTGTATTGGAGGTAGGCAGAGTATTGGATTTACGTATAAACAATTTATAAAAAGTTAAAATATTTATTGTAGTAACATAAATCAGGAAAAAGGTACTACTTGTCTTGGAGAATCCTCCAATCCTATACAACAAGGAACATTATCATTACAGTTTCAGTTTAAATCTCCATTAATATAAGCGCTTTCCCTTTTTATATATGCAGAGTTTCAGTCTGTTATTGAGATAGACGAGTCTAGGAACCTATTAGTATATTATTAATAAAATGAATGCACTAGAACTAACAGAACTATTGTATCGAGATAAAACTACAAAACGAGTTTTTCATGGACGTTTTTGCCAGAAACACTCATCTATGATTAACTTTAAAACTGCTAGCAGCTTATATAATTAATCTGGACAGCAGCTATAGACCTGATTTGCATTGGATCGCTTCGTTTGATAACAAAAAAGTTTGTATTATTTCGACAACCTATGTCTAGGGTTCCAGAATGAAGTTTATATTCGTAAAAACTTAGTAAAATTGAATAAAATTATTATCGTCAATTCAGTCAGAGTTCAAAGTTACTTTTTAAACTCATGTGGCTTGTTTTGTGTCTATTTCATTCAGCAGATGACAAACGGCAAATCATATCTCTTTTATTGAGCAATTTGATTTAAATAATGATCAAAGAAACAAAGAATACTTTTAATAGAATGTAAAGAAAAAAATATCCTGTACACTCAATAAAATTTATTGTGTATCGTATTGACAAATTGTATATATATATATATATATATATATATATATATATATATATATATATATTATGTAAACTGGGCAGTATAAATTAAATATTTATTTTCAATTTATTAATCTGGAGAAAGTAAAATAAATCTGTATATTTAAGTTTAAAAGTAAAATAAATCTTTATATCAAGCTAGACTTTTAACAAAAACCCATTTCAAAAAAGAGAAGAAAATCACTTACTCTCTGAAAGGAGTTGTCAACTGACAAACACTGAAATGTTCAAGAAACTCCCAAATCTCAACACAAGATTTCCATTCATCTTCTGTCAGGTCTTTCATTTAAATACCGTACGAGGGAAAAAGCTTCTTTCCAACAAGCTATAATAATGAAATAAGGAAGATTAAGAATGCCATTTTTATATCTCTAAAAATCTAGGGAGGGAAGGAGGGCAAGGGTTGGAAAAGTAAGCTTGGTCGATGATCCAGTTTAAACAAAAGATATTTCTATCTTTTTACTTCATTGTGACTTCTTTGAGAAAATGAAATATGTTTATTTAAGTCAGATTGAGGAGTGGTATCAAGTTTCGAAAATATGGTTTGATAGATGGTCCAGTTTAAACAAAAGATAGCTATCACTTTACTTCATTTTGACCTGTTAGAGGAAAAGAAGCAATCTTTGTCACCTTATTTATTGATTGTAAAACATTTGAGTTAATTAAAGATAACCATCTATTTCCTTTATTAAATCTCGTGCCATGAAAATCCAAAAACAGAGGAGGCATAGAACATCTAAATAAACAATATGGAAAGGAATCGTGGAAAGCGTTTTAGAGCGAAGGGCCAATCAAAGATAACCATCTCTTTGCTTCATTAAATCCTGTGGCCTGAAAATCAAAACAGAGGTTGGATAAACATCTAAGCAAACAATACCGAAAATGAATCGTGGGAAACGTTTTAGAGCGAAAAAATATGTATGTGATAACATCTAAAAGATTGTGAAGAAATGTGCAGTCCGTGTCTTGGCATTGTGTGTGTGTGTGTGCGTGTGGGAATACTCTGAATCCTTCAAAAAAAGGTCACTGAAGAAAGTATTGGGGGAAGAGGGCACACCTGCATGTGACCAATGCTGGTAATGGCCAATTCTATGGATGGGGGTTGGGGGAGGGGTTAAGCAGACTTAAGTGCAAGTCCATGTGTGTGTGTACATATTTGGATGCGATCATAGGTGGCCAAGTTTGTGTTCACTCGACACTTCACCTACAATACTACTACTTCAGAGGCTCCAAACTCATGTAAGTGGAGACAACACAGAGCAGTATTGATGTGGGGGGGGGGGCGCACCACCCTTCTAAATCCTAGATACACTAGTGTACAAATTAAATGAGATAGTAATATATAAGGGAAATGCTGGTAAAACTAAAAATACAAAAGAACGAATAGGCAGACAATACATTTATAAGAGATATCACCACCCCTTGCCTTTATAAGCATTGATACGATTGAGCATATAATTTACGAAGTTTGCACACATATTGTACACACAGTTCGTCGTCTTGGTTCAGTGCAATAACTGAAATTAGCTTCTGTGTTGTCGAAGAGTTTTCTTCCTTGATCCTACGTTGGAGTATTGCCAATAGATTTTAAATCACATATTTGTACGTAGATCTTCAGAGAGATTGACATCCTCTATCAGGCAAGTCCCTCTAAATACCTCTGTAAGAAATTAGACTTCAAAATTTTCATGTATTTCTCGCTGTTCATCATTCCCTCAATAGTAACAAACCGTTTAGAAGTTTGTGTAGTAAAAATAATCCAGAAGATATAAATAGATGAAAATTTTAGCACGTGTTGAATCTGTCCTAGCTGAAAGAACTCATATTTGCTGTCTCCCTACCAATGGTGTAGCAGTACGATTAATATTGCACTTCTTATCATTATATGTATACTTTTTCTACATTCCGTTGTCCATCTTTCAATATCACGCTCCCTTGAGGCCAGTTTTTCTTCATAGAAGCAGTGAATATTTGTGTACGTCAAGTCATTTTGTATTTCTAAAAACTTTAATAATCTGCACTACCAAAGGTCGCGTGCTCACACTTATTCTTATTTATGACCTTACAACCTTCCAATAATTCCCGGAATAACCTTGGGAGGACCTTTGTAGTTGTAGCATTTGAAAGAGAATAGAAAACAACATATAGGAGTTTAAAATTTCGTTTGAATCGGCCGAATATTTAGAAAGTTATTGCCAAATAATTCCCCAGCTAATCAAGGGAGGACTTTGGCAATTATTTTATTCAAAATAGAATGTAAAAACACAAGGAGTTTGAAATTTTGTTAGAATTAGCAAAATAGTTATTATGTAATTGCCAAGAGAAAAATAATTCCCGGGCTAACTTTAGGAGGATCTTAATAATTATATCATTCAAAAGAGATTGTAAAACAACATAAGTTTTTCATATTTCGTTAGAATCAGCCGAATAGTTACAATATTATATACCAAACAATAAAAAGCAAAACGGGACCGATCGACAGAGTGAGATATAGAGTCGCATGCCCTTACAAATCCAAAGTAGAGAGCATGAATTCTTTGCTCACATCAGGACAAAGGTGGAAATGGAAAATATTAGCCTGACAGGTATTATAGCTGCCATAAGATCAAGATTGAGGAAAGAGAAAAAAGAAATGCACACGCTAGTGAGATTCTGTGGTACATAGGTTACATTATCACAATTCAAGAGAAACATAAAAGAATGACCTTCGATAGTCGATGTTGAGGAATTATAACATAAAGCCTCGCGGAGGGCCAGGCAGACATATACGTTAAAGTCTTCCATCTTGCGGAGAAAGCAAGAGGATCGAGCCATATGAGGAGAGTCGTGGGAACGTTAGCCGGCGGCATAACAGTCAAACGGCCTACCCTTTCTTATCTCCCTGATGCATAAGTAGTCGGGAGCGAGCCACTATGCCTAGGTGACTAACAAAGGCCATTAAGCAGCGCTGAAAAGATCCAGTTACCTACGAGGTCCGGAGGGCCGTGGTTAAATCGCCCAAAAGCGGTGCTAATCAAAAGAAACACCAAGAATGGTAATGGTTGGTGGTGTCTTTAGAAAAAAAGTTAGGCTTGGGAACCACGGTGCCACACTCCTCTCCCCTCGCTCTCCACGATGCGGCCTCGCCCCTTCGTTCTTAGATGGGTCGGTCGCCAGCCTATATATAAGCCCCTGAAAGAAAGAGGGGGATTATTCGAGGAGAAACGATAAAAGATCAGTTCGAGAGGATCGATCCTTCACCCAGTTTCGAATTAACATAGAAACCGTCACGTTTTGTAACGGTACCAGACCAAACTATCCTTTACAGACTTAGAAGAAGTCTGACTGGATACCATTCTTAGTGCCAAACCAGGAATTTCGGAAGCAAGAGAAGAAGGATTATTCGAGGAGAGACTATAAAGGATCAGTTCGAGAAGATCGATCCCTCGCCCAAATTTCGAAATAACTTAGAACATTAAGTTTTGTATCGGTGCCAGCCCGAAGAATCCTGCACATGCTTAGTAAGAAGCTTGGCAGCACCAACATTCCTAGTGCCAAACACGAATTCCGCATTTAAGATAATAGAAGAACCAGTTACCCTCGAGTGACTCTCAAATTGCGATCTTAATAACGAAGAGAGAAGAAGACTAGGATACTAAGAGGCTTCAAGGGGATCCGAAAGAGCACTTCTTGAGCCAGAGAGTACAACTCCTCTCTACGCGTTTAACGTAGAACCGAAGAATTAGACTTCGGATTCCCCTACCCCTCTCACATCTTAAGGAAAATCTACCATCGGCCGCTCCAACACAACGAACTGCGAGAAAAGCCATCTAGTGACAACCAGTAATCCCTGATCCTTTCTTTTATGTAAGTTAGAATGACCATTTATATTCGTATTGCTTTAGTATGAGTTTATTACGTTAATCAAATTAACTGACGTAGAAACTATTGTTGGTGAACCCTGTCATATTTACCATTAGACTCACTTGTCTAATGGTAAATATGCCAGGGTTCACCAACAATAGTCTTGTAGATTAAATTTGAGTTTAGTGCTAATCTAAAAGGGTCACTATAAAATAACTAATCAGCAATTGGTTTGTTTACTTGTAGCCGATTGTTGATTTGGACATAAATAGATTCAGTAATAGGCCCAGTTTCAAGTATATTTATCCTCGTTAAACTTATTAGATGAATATAAATATTTTTACTTTTTTGTAGTTAATTGCTAAATTTAAAATATATATTTAATTTTGGATAATTCTGGTGCTTCAATATATCCGTTACATATTTAATGGCCTCTCTCCTTAAAACGGATTAAACGCTCTGACAATCTATCAACAATAAAGTAAGTAAAAAGTCCACTTAGCCAATATTGAGGTATTGTTGTCTTTCATAATTAATAGGATCAGACTGGTGTTCTAAAGCAACAACAACAATACCACGACAAGTTGATAACGTCTTTGTAGGCACGCACATCGATTATGTCTAGAAATTATGAAAACTAGCTGTATTTTAGTCCCACAATCCTTTTCTTCCTGGAAGCATCTACAAAACGAAATTCTTTAAACTGTCATATAAATAGCGACAAAATCAATTTGACACAAACTTAAAAAGTAGAGAAAGAAAATTAAGAAGGAACTACCACGCAGCGTAGCATAGTGACTTAACTTGCTAAAGTCCAACTGAATCAATTAAATATTATATAAAGGGTGACTTAATTCGAGTATATCCTGTTTTCCTTTTAGCATTATTATTTTTTCTTTAAATATAATAAATTAAATGTTTCCTATTAATTTATGTTCTTGCCTTTTGATTAAAAAAATTAATCCCTCGACATTGGCAAAAATGCAAAGATGCATATTAACTTTTACATATACTATTGAATGTTGTTTAGGTTGTTGATTATGAGGCTCAAGGTAAGAAGACTATTTCCCCGAGACCGTGAGGAACATAAGGCCTTTATCTGGTGTTATAACAGAGCCATTAAGATGTAAACATATATCGTATTATTGTTGTGCGTGATTGAGTGCAGCATATTTAGCTATAGAATTTGACGATTTTAAGTAAGAAGCCATTACATAATTATTTTTCTGATCTCTTAAAAATAAATGATAAAAGATTCTAATATACGAGTACGAAACACAAACCTCAAGCTTAATAATTTTGAAAAATCTTTCTGACTCACTTTTTCAATCCTTTTACTTTACATTAATTTTTTTAATAAAATTACAATAACACGCAAAGTTACACTTAAACTAAGATCAAACTCTTAACTTCCTCTAATATTGTTACAGATTAATAACGGAGAAGCTTATTATAAAGTATCATTACACTATTGTAACGCACATATCTAACCAAGCAAAGACTTAGCGCGGAAAATTTCAGCATCTAAATATTATGGGTAAAACTCCTAGGAAACTATATTAATGTAAAAATATAGTTTTGTACTGCTAATTTAACAGCACTTTAGGATGCTCCTTCAAATTTAATGGTAACCACATGTAAAATTAGTATAAATATTCAAAGATTTATCCTGCTAGAAAATAAAAAGCAATAAATTTAAATGTTTAATAAAATGGAGTAAACTTTAGTGTATGCTGATCTCTAATACCTTATATATTACCCTTAACTAATTTTTATCTTTTATACAAGGTAAAGTGAATGCATTTTGCCATTTAGGTAATACCTTTCTTGCCTATTTTGACTCTAAGTATGATCAGAATTCGTCCTGTCAATCCTCTTGAGATCTCTGCCGTCCACCCCGAAGAAAATCTTCGCAAGTTGGCAGATTTCAATTTAACTTTTCCTGTTCCTTCTCGAGTTCGGGTTCCCACATTTTTTAAATTCTAATTGAACGCAGCCTTTTTCTCCCTCTATGCCTAGTTTTCCTCTCTCACAAACAAGCTTGAATAAACAGGAAAATTAGTATGGTAATACGATTTCCAATAGTATATCTGATGAGGAAATAAAAAAATATTGATTCCTCTTATTAGGAAGAACCGTCTATTTGTTTCGAATTAATGGTAAAATATAGAATCTGGTCTCAATGCAATTAATGTCTATAGCTTAAGTCAAAATACCTTGTCTCTATACTTCGGATATTTAATATATTTGTCATCTCTGATGAGATTAATAAGTGAATTGTGGGCACTTATCTATGTCACGATCCTAGTCCATATAAAGAACGAAAAATGACATAGAAAACTAGCTCATGACATCTAAAACTGTTAATTTCGTTTATACCTAGGTTCAATCATGAGAATTCTAGCTTACGTTGAGGGCAAGCCGATCGATTTGTCTAATCCTAGTGCCGAGCATAACTCTCTTCTCTCTCACTTTCCTTAAGCAAACATAGTGTTTTTTTCTCAAGACTTTCTTTCACTTAAATCAATTACAATGTTACACATGCATATCCAGTATGCTTAGTACTCAACTCATTTTGCTAGGATATTGAGCATTCTCTGTTGTTTTCACCTAAATCCATCGCAATCTGACACATGCATCTTTAGTAGGCTTGAAACGCGACTCTTCACCGTAGGAATTTTAGCATTCTTTATTACTTTTGCAAAACTGAATAAAAGCCTCTGTTAGATTTACATAAAATAAAAGCAGAAAACTTGAATTTCTGAATTTTTGTCATTCGTATAATCCTTATTTATATATTTGTTACAAACACAGTAAGGAAATCCCATTTTCGTCGCATTCGTTCCCGCTAAAATAACATGGTTTATGCGTGTCTTGTTTAACTACAGAAGTTTGAATTACTATCATAAATTTACCTTCCATTAGATTTGAGAATGCTCATAATTCATCACAAATGGGTTGCGTTGGATTATTTGGCACACATGACAAATATGAATTTCCCGCATGGGTGTTGTCTAACGTCGCTTCTCTCTTTTTCCTATCATAGTAGATTCATCGAACTTGAAAGAACCTATACCATGACTAGATTAATTCAGCCAATCAATTGTAAACGGCAAGCTATGCCACTTGAGATTCACGCCGAGATATCCAATGCCAACGTCTCCGAGAGCATGGGTGTCAATCTGAGGAGATTGTTTTTGATCAGCAAGGAGTTGGATGAGTCGAGCTGTAATTACCTTGGTACGATGGTTAGGAAACCTTAACACTTATCCACTCATGTAAGACATTTTTAAACAACTTTGCAAATAATTGGATTCATATTTGAAACTAATATACCCTTAGCAACGTGGGTATAATATAATGGCAATGTGGTTATGACCTACGCAATAATAAAATTTAAAAAATCTCCTTTACAATATTAATTTACTTATCAATGAACTACTTCAAATTCACTTAAACCTCTTATGGATTACATTTTTTTACTATACACTATTTACTAGGGAGGTTACCAGCGTGACTGGGCATCACATGGTGGGGGGTTGGGGCTTGCCCTGGCTGACGTGCACTGAATAAAGCAGCAACACAGCAGCTTGATATGAAGACTAGAACCAGCGAACTTTATCTTTTGCTTTAACATTTAAGATTTCATACGCTTGGCAATCAATCTTTGTGGAACGTTTCGTACACTCTAGCTTTATGCACAAAGATGGCAACAAATAACAATCCAATTATTTCGTATTCATGGAGTGTGTATGGTGTATAGTTTCTTCTGAAGTAAATATTACTCAGCAAATTGCGTGTGATGAAGGTCATAGTAAAGATGAATTGCAAACAGGATCTTCTGCTATGGAATATCAACTGATAGAAGAAGATACCACTTGTTATAGAATGACTCTTGATGAAGGACAAAGGCAAGATGAAAAAGACAGATACGAGTATATCAGCTTCCCATCTTTTTGGAAACATCTAGTGAGGAATTTTCATTCGAGTATCAAAAGAAGACGCTCAAGAATGTACACAAGATGGAACGCAAATGGTGAATGGCTTAGGCCTCTTTTCCTCCAATCCATTTTTATCACATAGAGGCAGCAGAAAAGTGTACACACTTAAACCTCGATATTTAGCTAGCCCGACAGTGAAAAAGAAGCATTCAGTTTTTTTATTACAAATGACATCTTTCTACATATTTGGAGATATACAAACAGAAAAGTGAGAGGCATTACTCAAAATCTGAGAGCTAATGCAAAGGCTGTATACAATTACATGATGGAATATACAGTCGTGGATATTCAAGCGTGTATTGGCTCATTTTATATGCATGAGCTGATGGACATAGATTTACTTCAATTGATGATTTATGGAATCCAGTGGATACAAGTCCAATTTATCGAACTGTAATGTCAAAGGAAAGCTTTCGTTTTTTTCTAAGAGCAAGAAACTTCCATAATTACAGAAATGATAAGAAATGTTTGCAAGAAGATAGGTTTGTACAATCAGCAATCTATTCAAAGAAAGGCCTTCTCAATTTTATATTCCTGATGATACACTAACTGTGGATGAACAACTACTTGGCTACCGAGGACGGATTACGGGAAGGACCTACATTCCAACAAAACAAAGAAATTATGGGCTGAAAATTTGTTGGTTATGTGGAGAGTGGGTATGCGCTGAATCCAAAGCTTTACACTGGGAAGAAAAGAGAAAGAGTACAACACAATCTTGCAAAGGATGTTGTGCTTGAATTATGCACACCCTACGAAAAACTGGACGACAGATCCTTAACGACAACTTCTTTACCTCGCATGGTTTAGCTGTTGCATTATTAGGAAAGAATCTTACTTTGTTAGGAACAATCAGGTCAAACAGAAAAGATATTCCTCAACCCCTAAGGCAGAACAAAGGACCAGTTCAATCAAGTGTGTTTGCTCATGATCATCAAAGTAACAACATGTTGGTTTCGTAAATTCCGAAGAAAAACAAGAAAGTTGTTATACTTATTTCTTCTCATGCTGAGGATGATTGTTTGCCTAAGAAAGCAAATAAACCACTCTCTAATCTTAGATTACAATCTCGAAAGAAAGAAGTTGACCAATTCGATGAAAACATAGAAAAATTAACAGGCAGAATGAAAATCGTTCGCTCGCCTCTGTAGTGTTTTATAATATGATGGATATAAATGCTTACAATGATTCCTTATTTTCCCACCAAAAAATCACAAATATCAAAGGAAGGTATTCATCAAAAACCTGGCAAAAATGTTTGTAAGACCAAGTGCAGAAGCCTGATTCAAAGGGAAAAGCAAATAATTCTTCCAAAAATCAAGAGAAGAAGCGGAGAATTTATGATTTCTCTCAATCCAGTTACAACCAGCTAATGCGGAACAAACATGTTTTACACGATAGGGAAGGTGTAAATTATGCACAAGGTTGTGCAAGGCCTCTTGTGATGAATGTAACAAGAATATTTGCACAGCACACTGAAGATTGGTAAAAAGTAAGAAATATCCAACTTAATAAAAATAAATGCACTCTTACAAAAACGACTGCATCTGCTACCGCAAGTCCACTTAGAAAGGCAGAAATAATTGAATATATAATGTATATATTTTATGGAAACAATAATTAAATATATAATGTATATTTTTTATGGAAACAATAATAAAATATATAATGTATATTTTTTATGGAAACAATAATTAAAAATATAATGTACATTCTGTATCGAAACAAGCCTGTTACAAAATGTAACATATGAGTGATGGCCCTCCTTGTTTAACTAGAGTGGATAAGGGTTAATCGAATCGTTCTGATAGGAAACAAACCCGCAAATTTGTCGTAAATATCCAGACAATCATTGAAACCGTTCCTAGCAAATCATTGAGGTCTATAGCCAAGGAAATTGGAGTTTCAGAATCTATCATCAGGCAGTTAGTGAATGAGAGAATCTGCTCCTACCTACACAAGGAGAGAAAGGGCCTGATTTTGTCCCTGAAGGTCAGGAAACGACAAAAAACTTGTTAAAAATCTTGTGAACAAAGTGAATCATCCCCTTAAGCCGGGAATCTATGGATTATTCTCAGCAAGCGCCTGGTGGTGAACTCGAAAGCAAATTACTGGATTTCTTGTCACCAAAAAATGTACCGAGACTCATACAGACCAGGTTGCTGGTCTACAATGTGGTATTTGGCGAGCTTAATAGTGAACCTCAGGTTATGCTCCAGTTTAACTTTCCTGAGGGCTACATCAAAAGGTGGGGATGTTGTAGCTTTGGCTGATGGGGGTGGCCTTCGGAATGTTATACGGTGGCAGCAGGAGTGGGCACTATGCATCTCAAGCAGGATTCATAGTGAAGAAAATAAAATCCTCAGCACCTAAGAACTCGAGGTAGTAAAAATATGTGAAGAGAAAATTAATACAAGTTGATAAATTTAATGTCACTCAACGTGCAGTGCGTGTTTTTTTATTTATATAAAGAAGTTTTTGAGAGGTGTGAGACAGCACAAAGCCTAAAACAGCATGTTTATATTATACCCAATCCTACCTTTCCATCGAAAATGTAACTTCAATCTACTCCCACTACTTCAGAAGAAAACAATCAATGAAATTCCTACTATCACTTAGGGATTTTTTCGAGTCAAGGGCCTTTCATATTGGAACGTTGCTCCTTGGAGCCTTCACTCTGTTGAAATATGCTTCCTCATTGGTTCCTTTTTTGCCACTTATATTTTTTCTCGCAGGAACTAAGCTACGTACGGCTTCCAAAGTTTAGTTCTGAGGTCTTTATCTTTGGAATTTCATTGAAATACCTCGTATCCTGCTCAATACAAAGAGCGCTAGGACTCACACTCTCCCTGCACATACGTAATAAAGCACCCTGCTTCGACAATTGGAGTAGTGGTTCAAAAGTACAGCAGCCCTTTATAATCTCAGAAAATAATTAATCTCAGACTCCACAACCAATGTACGGCTTAAACGCCTCATCTGCTTAGAATTTCATTTTCGAGCTCGTTCAAAATCGACTTCAATTTTCCTCAAAATTGGCTCAAGATTCCACTCTTACAATTTATATTTCTCCTCGATCACAACAAAGCAAAAAAACATCGTATCTTCAGAATAAACAGGTAATTCATACCGCAATTTAGCTAAGCAAACAAAGAAACATTACATTTTATACACCAGTGATACATTAGGAATTAATTAGGTCATTCGGTTAGTGAAATCGACTTAGCCCATTATTTTATGCATTAATATGTACGCTAAACTCCCATAAATAATCTACGTTTTAAAATAATTTATAGTTCAAACAAAGTATTATCTATGCAATTTAATACAATACACTTTATTTTTTGTATTTTTAGTCAGGTTATACAGAGTTGGTCCATTCTAGGAATATTTTTTAAAAGTATTATAGTCTGAGAGACAAAGTAAACAATTTTCAGGCATTCTGCTGCCATAACCTACCTTATATTTTCCGGTCCATTAGCCCCATTACCAGCGTTACAGCCCGAGCTATATTTTTCACCTCTGGCTCATCAATACACAATACCTCCCCGGTTACTAATTATCCCCTAACTTATATAAGCTTAGTCGATTCATGGCTCTTCCCATGACCGTACTCTCTTTTAAAAGAACCTTCAGAAATAAATTCTGTGAAGTCGAAGTAAAACCTAAGATCAAATGATTTGAGCAACATTTTCTTATAAAAAACATCTTCCACGATCAAATGAAAATAAATGAAGCCATTAGATTAATAGAATCTAAAGAAGTAAATGCCCTGGATCCATTCACTTATTCACCACAAATAGCATTTATCAGAAAAGTATAACAATACGATACACATCCAGTCCCTTGGGCTAATGTCTGTTTTCTTCCAAACTAGTTATAAAAAAGACAATGAAGAATTAAATAATTTTTGTAATTCACGGCCATTAGTTTTTAGGAGAAGAACTTAATACTTCTCAAAACCAATTCAATCTTACATTCACTCTCAAACAATGAAGTTTCCTAATTGCTAGAGATCTGTCTATTAAAATTTGCTTTTTCTCCTGGTAATAAGTTTCAAGAACTTTTATAGATTAACCAAAGCATGAATGGAGGATGAAATATAGTAGCATCCCAGTATTCTAACCTTCGCTACCAAAGAAAGTGAAGGATACGCAAATAAATTTCTTGGAACACCAGCCAGCACGAGCATAAATAACTCAAACTCTTTCATGCTGATTCCTAATAAATATTCCATCGAACATTCCACGTACTAAAATCAACACGTCATCAAAAACCGATTTATACATTTATCTACAAACAATCAATCAAAACAATCATCAGAACCATTAGATTCTCTTATAACCAAGACCACACTCCGCTACCG
Source organism: Ceratothoa steindachneri (assembly GCA_963969495.1). Taxonomy (NCBI): domain Eukaryota; kingdom Metazoa; phylum Arthropoda; class Malacostraca; order Isopoda; family Cymothoidae; genus Ceratothoa; species Ceratothoa steindachneri. The sequence continues at coordinate 65,744,412 of OZ018331.1, read as the reverse complement.
TGTCGGTACTCCAACAATTGTTTATGGTGTCGTATGCAGGGCCAACACAAGGAGATATTTTCAGTTGTAACGATAGAAAATACCCTATGCATAAAGTCTTTTAGAAAATACTCTCGTGACAAACCAAGCAGCAAACTATAATCCCTCTCGTGCAATCATAGAGCCTGGAATTCGCCTCTGTAATACACATGGCCACACTCACCGATAGGTAAGATATCTAGAACCATTAGATTCTCTTATAACCAAGACCACACTCCGCTACCGTGTCGGTACTCCAACAATTGTTTATGGCGTCGTATGCAGGGCCAACACAAGGAGATATTTTCAGTTGTAGCGATAAAAAATACCCTACACATAAAGTCTTTCAGAAAATACTCTCGTCACAAACCAAGCAGCAAACTATAATCCCTCTCGTGCAATCATAGAGCCTGGAATTCGCCTCTGTAATACACATAGCCACACTCACCGATAGGTAAGATATCTAGATAACATTGTTTTGCGATTTTCCTTGAATACAAATGAATAAAACAGTGACAAAGCTAATGAAGTCATAGAGAACAATATACCAATGAGCAACACTATTATGATCCAGTCATGGAAAATACCGACCCATTTTTAGAAGAAAGCCTGAACTCCTTGGATCACAAAAGTGAAAACAATCTCTCTTGAATAATTAAAATTAAAAGAGGGAAAATAAAATAGTATTAAGTAATACCATAAGTAATGCAGAATTTTTTGTAGGCTTATCATTTTTGGGGGCTAGATCAAAAAATTAGGAAGTTATTTATATTTAAATAAGTATTTATGTTTTACTTTAATAAATAATTTAAATTAGACCAGTTTCTACTGATAGTCTCCATCTATCTACTAACTTTTGAATCTCTGTAAAAATCGTCTGATTTTCATTTAAAGTTATTAAAGGTTTTTCGACCTATTTTGTGGTTGATATATTGATTCTCTTTAAGTGATATGCTAAATTCCTTAATAAGATAGTAATCTGATGGGCCTAATTCGGGTGAGTATGGAGGATGGCCAATTAGTGGCCAATCGTAAGTGATAAGCTTTGGTATAATATCTACACCGATATAAAATCAAGCGTATTCCTAATAATAGAGCAGCCTATTAATATCAATTAAATCTGGCCTTTTTTCATTAATTGCAGCGTGTAAACGGTCTAAATGAGCAATGTGAACATCTTAGTGATTTGGGTTGAAATGTTCAAAATTGATTATGCTATACTTTTCTCACTAAGCGAACAGGAGTCTATTTTGTCCATAATTCCTCTCAGATTCTTTTATATTAAATCATAATTAGCGATTTCTGAGCAGAAGTGTTCTTTTCTTCCTGTCAATTAGGGGAAGTTTTCATATATTAGGTTGAGGAATAAGTTCTTGCTTTTTTTTTAATGTTGTGTTGATTTAGATTTTGTTGAGGTAATTTGTGCACATATTAAGAAACATTAATAAATAATGAGAGCAAAGTTAACAAGGTTAGGCTACGTCTCTTAACAGCGTAGACTATTAGGCGTTTGCTTAGGCTACATCTTGAAGTTAGGTAATAAGTCATTGCGGTTTATTTAAAAGTTGTGTTAATTTAATTTTTGTTCTGTAGCCTCAAAATGGAATGTCAAGTGGAAAGAAAGGAGTATTTTCGACACGTGTTGTTATTCATTTGAAATCTAGACAGGAACATTGCAAACGCAGCTAAACTTCGTCGCGATATTTGTGCTGCGTACGGACAAAATGCTTTATCACAAAGGACAGCTCAATGGTAGTTTTCACGTTTCAAAAACGGTCATTTCAAACTTAATGACGAAGAACGTTCTAGTCACCCCATTTATTTGGATGAAGATCGATTGGACGACCTTCTTCATCAAAATCCTCGTCAATAGAATAGAGAATTGGCTGTACAATTGGCGTGTGATCAGAAAACTGCAGTGAATCACCTTCATTGGATGAGGAAAGTTCAAAAACTCCGTGCATGAGTTCCGCATGCTTTGAGCCAAAGCAACAAACTTCAACACTCCACGATTGCCGCCGGTTTGCTTGCTCGCATCAAGGCTACTCGTGGATATAAGGACAGATTTCTTCACCGCATCATCACTGGCGACTAAAAGTGGTGTGTTTATGTCAATATGAACAATCGAAAACAATGACTTAGCCTCAATAAAAAAAACACTTCCGCAAATAAAGCAAGGACTTCATCCACGAAAGACGATGTTGTGTGTGTGGTGGGATTGTGAAGGTAACATTCTGTATGAGCTCTTGCGAACAACGAGTTTTTCAATGCAGAACTCTACGTTCAATAAATGTAACGACTCGCCGAAGCTATTCGTGAAAAGTGACCTCATTGACGTTATGGAGTCCTTCTGCAACACAACAATGCTTGTCCTCACATTACCATATGACAAAGGATGCCATCCAAACGCTGCATCCTCCATATTCACCAGACTTGTCTCCATTGGATTTCTATCTGTTCCGATCGCTCTCCAACAATTTGCGCGGCGTTTCGTTCAATACTGATGTGGAATTAAAAACCTGGTTAGACGAATTTTTTGAGTCAAAATCCACAAATTTTTATTGCAGAGGCATCGAAAAACTAGTTGAACGTTGGAAAGATGTCGTAAATAACAACGGAGAACACGTTATTGATTAAATTGCATATTGTTATCAATTAAAAATGAAGTTTTTCTAAAATTGTTAATGGTAATGAATAAATTTGATACAGCAGCAAGAACTTATTCCCAAACCCATTATAATTGTAAAGATTTCTGTAAAATAAAAAATAGTAGAATCTATATTAATAGGAGAAATTCTGGAGAAGAAACTTTTCTAAAATTAAAAAAGATTCTAACGATTATTTTTAAATAAATTTTAATGACACAACACCGTTCATTTAATACATATTTATCCATTTTTTTTAATTTGAATCCAACATTGAACCACTAAGAACTGAACCTTACATCGCACAGTAAATACTATATCTAATTCCAAGCACTGCTAATTACATTCTCTGAATCAATCGAATAACTATAATAATGGAACGTAAACCCAACCAAAAAAACAAAATATTACAAAAGTGAATGAAAGGCCTACCTACTACCACACAAAAGTAATGTTTCTATTAAATATTAACAAATATTGCCTCCTCAACCTTTTTAACACAAATTAGCTTACTGCGTTTATGATCAATTGAGGTATCAAGAAAAGACTCCAGTGATCCGAATCTCATGAGGAATGATCTTAAGTTTAAAGCTAAATTAATGGGCAATTTAAAAATTAAATTGAATCATTTCTTTACTGTTGGATTCACAAAATAGCTCCTCTGTAATTCTTCATATCTTCTGGTGTATAGAATTGCAGATAAGTCTGATCAGAATGGGTCGCTGAGGAGTAAACCGAAAGTAAACATTATATTCCCAAGATAATGAAACTAATAACTAATGTGTCCACCCTTTGCATCGATGATTCGATGAAGTCTCGGTATAAACTAAGTGCAAGCGGCGGCCAGATTTTCAGCCCTTTCCTTTTAGAATATTACCAGCTTTGCAGTTCATAACTTCGACACTTTAGTAGGCTTTGGTACAGCATTTCTGCTCAAGCAGTGAGCATACTACAAAAACAATGGGGCTCAAATCTTTAAAATTAGGAGGCCAAAGTTCCTTTGACCATAACCCCCTTAAATTAGCCTCGCACTAATTATGAAATTCTTTTCTTTTGTGTCACGTTGCTCGAACTTGTTGAATGGTTACAGTGAAATTTACTAGGGTATTATCCATCCAAGGAAAGAATTTATTTTAAATAGGTCAAAAAAAATAAAGTTGATTGATCTTTACAACCTCTTCGATGAAGATATTAGGTGGTACTTGACACGTTTTGTTACGCCCGCCGCAGCATCATTACTGTAGTCTGCTTCTGCCCCTGAAAGAAGCCCGCTATTAACCTGTAATTTAATTTTAATTTTGAGCCAACTAAGTCCATTTTATCTGTTGCGAGTGACGTGGTAAGTAAACAAATTTTTATCCAGCCCCATAAACGAAGGCCACGAGTTATCGACAGCCTTTCATCCTCTCCTTTTTGGCAATGATGGAAAGAAGCCATTTGTTAAATATCTAAATAGATGAAGTTTAAGTTCATCTTTTAGCAATACTTGAATGGTCACTGCATGGCTCGATGGCCCTCCAAATCAAATGAATGTTCTGTAACCCCTTTGATGAAATTTGGTTACGGATGAAATTTAGGACACTCAGAGATCGAGTCGGTTCGTTCATCACTCTTAGAATATAACTGCTTGTCTATTTAATTGCGTGAAGATTTACAAACCCATAAATCCTCACAGTGAAGTTTGACATTCTGAAAATATTGTTCTCCCTCTTCATGCTTATATACCTTTATTGATTGCCTCATTTTTCCCTCTCTCTTTGTAATCTGATTTTGTTTTTTGGTAATTAACAATTTAATTTACAGAATTTAATAAATGCTGGAAGACCTGCAAATAAGTAATAAATTAATATAAGGTAAAAATATTTAAAAGGACTTGTGTAAAGCAATCTACATGTCATGTTTCCATCCTGTACAACTTTACCTGCCAATATTTTGCGGGGTTCAAAGCTATCCTGTCTAAACAATCAACCAAAACTTTAAAGTATGTTTTATGCTTAAAAACTAAATTTCTCACGACTACTGCACATTTACTAAAGAGACAGAAAGAGTGCAAACATTGCTGGAGGTTATAGAGGGGCTAAAAAATTATAGAAAAACTACGAACAAGAAATACATTCAAGCTATAAAACTACGCAGATATAGTAAGAAATTGCGCAGCTTATCGCATTTGACGTTAACTTCGCACCTATCTACGAGGGGCGGTCAATAAGTTTTTAATTCAGATATAAGGAAACGAGATATCAGGAAAAGTGTTTTATTATTTTTCAATATAACTACCCTCGAGTTCAATGCACTTGCGCCACTTGTCCCTAAGGCTTTGAATTCCCGACAATCAGAAATCTCCCGACTGCTGTTCAATCCACTCCTGGACGGCGAGCTGGACATCTTCATCGTCCCCAAACCGGCGTCCACGCAATGCAGCCTTGATCTGGCGGAATTAAAAGTAGTCACTATGGGCCAGATCTGGCCTGTAGGGCGGATGGTTGAGCTCCTCGAATCCGCAATCGCACAATTCTGGGCTTGTGGACTTTGAGGACGTTGAAGTCAATCATGGGGCGTGAGGTTTCTAAGGACCCAATAGGCAGAGACCTTGGTCACGGCCAAAGTGTCGTGGATCATGTTGATGACACTTCCATGTGATATTCCAAGTTGTAGCTCGATTTCTCCTACCTTCACCCGTCGATTTTCGAGGACCAACCTCTCCACACGGGCCAGATTGTCCTCGTTGGTCACGTCTGACGGACGTCCTAGATTGGGAACATCTTCAAGGGATGCAAGACCATAGCGGAACTCCCTATTTCAGCGAGCAATGGTTGCATAGAAGGGGCGGTGTCGGTGTACACTGCAACCATGCGGTCATGGATCCCTTTTGCATTCTTGCCTTCTTTGGTCAAAGTTTTGATCACTGCGCGGTACTCAACCTTCTCCATTGTTAAAAAATTTGTAAGTGACGATCTGCGATCCGCTACTTATCTTGAATAGACGAGGCAGGAGCGTGCGGCTGCAGGTCCTGACTTGTCCTAACACCCCCACAAACAGCCATGCCCCTTCCTCTGTTTTGCCCTACCGATTCGCTAAACTTATTGACTGCCCCTCGTAACAACATCTTTCAGATGGTACTAACATCTACACAACTTTAAATTGAAATCGAAGACTTCATTTTTGTATTGACCTATTTGAATTGCTACATGATACAGAGTCACTTGACCAGAGCTGAACAGGTAAATACTTGATGTTGTAAGTAGAATGCAGAAGCGCGAAACATATTTAGATAAAATGTATCAAACCAAATAGGAAACGTTTTAATTGCTTTTTCACCATAGGAACTTAGCTAATGCCTGTCAAAAAAAACTCGTGTTGAAACAAATAAATAAAAAGCAAGAATAAAAAAACGAGAAGGAGCTTGCAACTTTTTCCAAAGTTACCTGCAAATAACAAACCAAGCACTAAAAGTCACTAAACCTACTTGATTTGTTTCACAGACAATTTTCTCTCATGGAACTGATGGAATAAATTAGTTCAACATTTATTGAGGGAAGAACGTCTATATTACCCCATATTTTCTCTGGGCTCTTTTTGATGGTTACATTAACCTGTTCTAATCTTCTATCTTCACATAAATTCCTCTCTCTTCTTATGAAGAAACACTAAAAACAAAAAGAAAAATCGACGTCTAATGTAAAATACACGTGTTAACTTTTTAAAATTAATATAGAGGCCTGAAAGCGAATTATTACAATAAAGAGCTATGTATTATATGTAATATGTCTAAATGCAAATTTTAAAAATAATGCAGGAGATTTTCTGTCACATTTTTTTATTTACACCAATTTACACCTTTTTATAATAATCGAGGCTTATTTATGACTTTTATCAAGGCGCATAATCATGGAAGACAAAACTATAGCTTAATTAATAGCAACGACGATTTTCCGATTTATTTACCTCCTCATTAAAAAATTACTTACTGTGTCTTTCCTTAAAAATTCTTTCCTAAAGAACTCTTCTAATCTACATAAATGAATCCTTTTTATGCTGGTCCAGGACAAAAGCAAATTTGACGCATTAAGTAACGTACTCAACTCAACATCCATTTATCCGTTTTAAAAATTAATAGGAGTTTGAAAACTTGCTCTTATTCCTAGAAAATAACAGGTTTAAGACTCCTCTAGGTTCTTCTTTGACTCTCTATAGATAACGCACCGATCAGGGTTGACCTCATTTCCGATAATGCCACGCTTTCTCAAACAAAAGATGGTATAGTCTAGTTTTCTTCATGCGTATAGAAAATTTAAACCTAATTTATATTAGCTTAAGTTAAAAGACAACTCTAAAAGGTTGAAAACTCGAGAAACTTTTTTCTAAGCTGTCCAGAAATGTTCAAATCCCCACACGGGGGATATATATCGCTAACTCTTTCTCTAATGTTAAAAACATCCAGTGATTTGCATAACAATACCAGAACTTATTAACTTGCCATTTCACCCTTGATAAAATCCTCAACATTGTTCATCTAAGGAAACTTTCAAGCCGATATCAAATAACCCTCCTATTGAAGTTTTGCTTTCCTACATGATTCAATAGAAATTGTTACAACATTTAAACTTCCTTTATATTAACAAATTATTAGCTTGATTTTTCTCTCACTTTTACTATTTGTATCGTATTATAAAGGTAACTAATTAAGTTCTATTTTATGATAATAAAGACAAGGTTAAATTGTAGAAAAACAAATGAAAATTTTTAATTATTCTGAGATTTAAAGTGTATTTAAGAAGAAAAGGAACGAATTCTCGACGGAAAAGCCAAATAATCTCAGGCTATTGCAGGATTCAATATCACAAAATGGCAAAAGCCACAGCAATCATCCTATTATTCCACCCACACAAGCAACCTAATACGGCTTTATCTTTTAATCTGAACTAAAGTGTTTGGGTTTCCTTCAACACAATCAAAAACTAATTTTCCAGAAAAAAGATTCAACAAAACTCCAGGATTGTAAGAGAAAAATAACATTAAATATTCGTTAAACGAGGCGTTTTCGCTGTGAATAGAATAAATAGGATAAAAAGAGAATGCTTTAAAAGAAAAGAAAATTGAGAAAACATTTGAATCATGGGAGAACATTCGGCAAGAATAATAATTTGAAAGAAAATATTATTTTTCGCTCTCAAGAATTTGTTCAAAGGCAAAAATTCCAACTCTTCTTCCAGGAGCGGGGCTTAAGGAAGGACACAGAAGGAAACAAAGAAACAACAACATTGTTCTAGTGAATTCCATTAATTTTAAATCAGCAGCTTGAAATATTGATGAAACGAGACCCAAGAGAGATATGCATTGGCTAAAGGAGTTGGAAAGAGAGAACGAACTCCAGTTGGCAAATAAGATTTAGAGTCAATCTTTTGTGTTTCGAACGAGCAGAATTTCATTCAAGGGGCAAAATGAGAAAGGAATATATTTTATAAGCTATGAAAACAATAGGTTCTTGTTTCCAAGAGTTTTCGTAAAGAAAGTATGGCATTTATATAAAGTTCTAAACCAAGCAATACACATACATAGAAATATAAACCAGGCTTCAAGATTATTTGGTACCAAATAGCAGAACAGGACATACATATAACTCAAAAACTTAATTAATGAATCAAGATTTTCCTGTTTCGACACCAGTTCAAGACAACGAAACGAGAGGAGCGGAATGTGACTGGCATGGTGCTGTTTATTACCCTGGTATACGTCCGCTTTTAGCACAAAGCTCCTCTGTCATCCCAGGCCCCATATAACGACATCATAATGCTAACTGAACTCCAGAATTACACGAACCAGATGAACGTAGCTGCAACCGTGAGAAATGCCCTCCAACCATATCTCTGGTATTTGGCAGAAGACTTGATGGTCCTTTCTCTGTTAGACGACCGAGTTTCAGACAAAATAAAAAATGAAAATCTGACCGAGGATCACCCACGCAGGGCAAAAATCGAAGACACACGAAATATCCGCCTTGATGACTTCTTCGCCAAAAGGTCCCATCGTTTTTACAACGTCCTGGAGATTAGCGGAGCCCGAAAAGCGAAGCATAGCTTCAGGAAGATGAATCATTTGGCTTGGAAGAGCAACAAGCGGTACGAGGACTTTCAGGCCAGAACCATAAGCCTGACAGTGGTGAACGACAAAGCTGAACGAGGGGTGGCAACGACAGCGTACAATGCGACTTTGACGAAGAATGAGGATCAGGAGCAATTTATCTTCCGTCTCATTCACGAACACCGAATGGCCATCCCGGCACCCTCAAGGACCAACCTGACGAAGAAAAAGTGAAAAGTGGGGCGACCCCTAAATGATGAGATAGAGAGACGAAATTTTCTGTGTAATTCCTTTTCGTGAAGTGTAATAAAATTATCCCTCTGGAGAGAAAGTAATATCATTTTCAGGTTTTTTTTAAGACCCTTGTGTATTTTTCTTTAATTAATTTCCTTTGGCAACTTTCTCTTCTTCTAACTATCTTTTTTATTCCATCTATGAAAAAGAAAGCTAAAATATCCTTTACACTATGCTTATATATGCTAATTTTATATATATAATTTAACATGCATTACTTACCATTATTTGGTTTGAAAGCAACTACAGGATCTGCGGGTGATAATACAACCACCACAGGGCTATGCCATTTTTATTTTCTGTCTTTCAAATAAAATTTGAAGACAGAAAGAAAGATGGAGAAACCTGGTGTAGCTTATTCGCGTCCAATTCTTATTTTCTCTTGTAATATATATATATATATATATACAACAAAGCCCACAAAGAAAGTGAAACGAAGATTCCAAGTACTTTCAAGCTTTATTTCAAGTCATTATCAAGGACTGACATTAAAAACAGAAACCTCTAATATATATATATATATATATATATATATATATATATATATATTCTTTGATATTCACCTTACCTTTAGCCATCTCGGACAGCAACCGCACACATCTTTTCCTGCACTAAAGCTACAGACAAGTGAAGCAGTTTCCTCGCAATCAACTTCAGCACAGCTTTGACAGGACAACTGCATACTCCTGAATATATAGAAGTGTATAGATTAAAGTATTCAATTAATATCTTTTGAATGATCATACACAAGATTAAAATTTCTATCTCCTACGTGCAAAATTTATAATCCATAATCGCTAATAAAAGTGCCAAGTTCCCTTTAAAGTTTCAAAATTACTTTAGAATCTAAAGCGGAAAGTCGAAGTTTCAATCGCTTCTGGATTCATGGTCACTGTTAAATGAACTCTTACCCTTCACTAAATTTAATTCAGCCAATTTGCAAAATGATTTATTTCCTATTTATATCGCGCATGAAACGATTATCATGATGTATTGGTTTTCTACAAAGAGTTTATCGAAAAATGGTTAGTTAACTTAAGTAAATTGCGTCCACTTCTCCCTCAACACATCTGCAAAGTAGCAAAAACCAGGCTTGTTGTGGTCACTACTGACACTAAACTATGTCAGTAGGACATATTTACTTTTGCTTTAATTCACCCCTGAAATCTAAGAGGGCATTCACTGCTCGGTGTGAATGTGTCTGAAGTTGAATGGATACTTTTTACCCCAGAAGGCTTTAATACATAGAATAACTAATTTAAACATACTAATTGAATATTAGGAATAATATAATAACACAAAAAGATGAAATTAGTCAATTCATTTCTAATTTCTACTGAGAATTAAATTGCATTTAATGCACTGAATTTATTTGCTTCTCTGTGTGATTAATATATATGAATTTATGGTAATATTCTTTTTGGCGTATGTTAAAGTTTGTGAACGCGTAGAGTGAATTAATATCCATTCCAGCGAGAGACGAGAGTGCCTCGTTTGAGGCACGTATCTCTTTGTCTTCTTGGCATATTGGAAAATAAATGAACTGTGACTTAACTCATCTGAACTGATTTAAATGATTCATTATCTCATCTGAACTGATTTAAATGATTCATTATCTCACCCAAGTTTTATTTCTCTTCAAATCAAGGGAGTATGGCGATATTAACAATTGGGGAAGAATTGCGTACCCAAGTAAAATTGCCTTCTGTAGAAACTGAAAGTGATATTCTGGCACGACGCATAAGAGAATAACTTCTCTTTCACACACTCCTCAGAGGAAGGTGTAACTCGGTTGGAAGTTTCGTTCGTCGCATGGAAAATCAAATGTAAATTTGTGAGAGTCTTGTGGAAAAAACCGGAGAACGGCAGCCCATACAAACCTCTCGCCTCCTAGCTGGATGAAGTGGGGGCTGATAAGGGCATCATTATCTGAGGCTCCTACTCCCAATCATCCATCATATTTCAACTTTCCTCTTGCTTTTATTCTAGAACCTAATTCCACAGTGAGAGTCAGCATGCTGAGAGCCTCATTAGTCATCGTGCTCAGGAGGTGCGCTCAAGTTAAGTCTAATTGGTTCCGCCATCACCCTATGCATCTTCTCCTGAACGGGGTTATAAAGAAAGATGTTTTTATGTCTCCCTACACAAACATGAAAATTAAAAATAAAAATTTTAAAAAAGGTTTCTGACACGGGTTCGTTACGGAGTCTCAAATTGTCTAATACAACTCCTCGTCATGGTGAACCCCAGAAGTGCTCAACTCAACTACCCAGATACTTCATTAGCAACCTTAACAATCTCTACCTTCACTCTCCTAACCTCTGTTATAGTGGCACGCTATGATATCCAAACAACCATAACTCTTCAACCCTAGTGTCCCTTCTCACTCTGCTCGAATTATGCTACTCAATATCTCCATTTTACACCACCTTACCTTCACAAACCTCACCACCCTTAGCTCAAAGGAACAATACACTTCAATACTTTTTATCACATTAATCAGATAAGGAGTTTGTCAGGTGCACAATTGAGAAACCATGCTAGGGATAAAATGTGTTTGATTTAGTAAGGCAGGTAGAACTACAACTATATGTCGTACACACGTTGTTACTTCCACTATCTTTATTTCTATAAGATCTCGCCTTACAAACATTTTACGAAAGTGGCTATAGTTTGATTTCGCTCCTAAGTTACAAACAACATTAGCTTATTTTCCAGCATTACACACTAAAACAGCAAAAGAGGTTTGATGTTCTGACCCAGTTTGACGAGTCTTTGCTTTTAAAGTCTTGGTTGGCGAGCTTGCCGCTCTCTCTCTCCTCGCCCGCTTATAGTTAATGTGGTAAATGGTCTTTGTATTTCAACATCCCTGTCTCAACTGATTACAAGATTTCATTTATGCCAAGAGCCTTTTAGATGTGCCGGTGGGGACCTTTTCGGAGACTTTTCATCTAAAAGAGTTACCATGGTAAACTATTTCTAACAAAAGGGTAACGATACCCGTAGTAACTATAGTATTGATCCTTGACTCTTTCTTCCAAGCTTCTCAGAGATACTTCGGAATAGGTGATTGCTGGAACTGAAGTATGAGTTTATTTATGTATAGGCGAACTCTCTCCAACGTTGCTTTAACATTAGAACAGCGAAGCCGTCAAAATGCCCGCCTTTGTCTTTTTAAATTCGTGCATGTTTCTTAATGCGTGTTAGCTTGACATCATATTCCATAATTGCCTTCACTACCTCATTGACCTTTGTGTGAAATCATATTATTCAATATGTCTTGGTTTTGCATTAGATATTCAGGGATATTACTAAAAGAGCAAATGGTCACTTTGACTGCCTCTCATAAAAGCAATAATGGAGCGTTGTTGCTTATAATTATACCCGGGCGAATCATTTTGTGCTTCGCTTTCAAGCTAAGAACATGCGTGCAAAACGTTCTTTTCTAAATGAAAAAATCTTGGAATTTGGAAATCAATTTTTGCCTCAAACTCAGATGGAAGTGAAATACCTACGGACAGTGATGATAGCGAAGATTATTATGTTTCTCAGACAGAAAGTTCCTACTCTGAGTCAATTGAAGAAACTGATAACCAGTCACAGATTGATGCAGCCTTTAAAGAGTTCAATGTTGGTTATGTTACGGGTGAGTACGAACAAATATTTACATGTTCTTTTACAATATGATGAATAGTGCAAAAGGTTATTGATGATATTAAGCAATTAATTTGTGACATATTGTATGTCCATTATTATAATATTTTGCCCATCTAATATTTTATAATATATATTATCATACTATTATGTAGCAAAGGTTTTTCTGCATGTTTGTTTTATGCCCTTTTCAAATTTATACACAGTATATATATATATATATATATATATATATATATATATATATATATCCAAAGAAGTACAGTAACGGGCATGTAAATGCAAGAAGGAAACCACAGTGATAAGAACGATTTATTTGCGAAACCAGGTTTCGACAGAGACATCCGTCATCTTTTATCGCTTGTAAATGAATGAATGCAGATCTTAGCCTAAGGACACGTAAATTTACAAGTCGGAATGTAATTGGGGGAAGGGGGAAGCAGGCGGAGCGGTATGGAGCTTCAGCATAATTTACAAGTCGGAATGTAATTGGGGGAGGGGAGCAGGCGGAGCGGTATGGAGCTTCAGCATTTTAAGCAGAGGAAGGGCAAGTCTTCTGCTTATCAAGGGATTAGTGTTAAATTGCCCATCGGAAGTTTTAAATTTGGAATTTCCTTATTAAAAGCTGATTTTATTAGACACCTATGTATATAGTTTGGAGAATTATCAATTATTTTTGCATTATCAATGCCAATTGAATGTTTTTCATTTGACATGTGTAGGAACAGGCTTCCACGGCGCATGTCACATTTGTGTTCCTTCATACTCTCGTTGAATCTGCTGCTTTCGTTAATGTATACCTGATCGATGGATCTATTTTTAGCCAGACTATTTCGGATCCGTTTTGGTATTGCAAGGCAACATCGATCTTGTTGACCCATGCCAACTTTTAAAAATTAATTAATTGGGGCGAGTATGTGAATTTAATATAATCATGATTAAATACTTTTTCCTTAGGATTAGCTGGTGAGTAAAAGTTGGTTCTGGCTTTCTAATGATATTTTTCTATGAACCAAAGGGGATACTGCAGCTCAATGAATGTTTGATGCTTGTGTTAATTTTATTTTGCATGAAACAAGGATCACATATGCGATATGCTCTCATGAAAAGGGAAGAAACTACGGAGCTTTTAGAAGATTCGTCGTGGCAAGAGAAATAGTGAATATAGGCATTAGAGTTGGTTGGTTTTCGGTAAAGAGAACAATATGCTTGGTTGTTTACTTTAGATATTTTGACATAAAAAAATGGCAATGAGTTGTTTTGTTCTCATTCTACTTTAAATGTAATGGTGGAGTGAATGTTGTTCAATTGTTCAAAGAATTGATCAAATGCATTATCATTAATAGGCCATGTGGCACATACATTATCAACATAGCTGAACCATGCTATGAAATTAGGTAAGATAGGGAGAAGAAGGTGTTTCCCAAAGTTTTCCATGAAAAGATTACATAGGATTGAGATCAGGTGACTACCCATATTTAGGCCATATTTCTGTCTGTAAATACAATCTTCAGCTTTAAACACATTGTCCGTAACGCACAAACAAACCAACTTTATAATATTATGAAAAGGTTAGGGTAATAATGTTAGGTTAGACAAAGGCAAGTTTTTAATAATGGCATCAAGGGCTTCATCAACAGGAACTTTAGTGAAAAGGCTATTAACATCAAAGGAATTTGACCTATCCAATAAGCAGTTGCTAAGTTTTGATGTAATATCCTTTTCATTAACGTGCTTGTTGAAGAAGCCCTTGATGTCATTATTTTAATTCCCAGAGTTTTAACTGTAAACTTACAACACAAAAAAATACTAACTTCGTTGCGACAATGAATCGTGTAGGAAAGAAATTGCTAATTGGCATCAAGAATTTGCGAAATAAAAGATTCAACACTCATGTTTTGAAGAATGAACAAGTAACGCTAACTGTCTATCAATGCAAACCAAATAATGTGATTATTCTGAACACCATAAATAGCTGTGTTCAAGTTGAAGATAATGTGGAAAGAACTCTTAATACAGTAACTTTCTACAATTCAACGAAATATTCAGTGGATATTGTTGATCAGATGGCTCGCATATACAGCACAAAAACTGGCTCAAGAAGGTTGCTCGTTCAAGTCTTCTACAATATGTTGGACCACGCTAAAATCAATGCAGGCGTTCTTTATCAGGAAGTTATTAGGAAGAAATCTACTCATCGTGACTTTCTTCTTCAGTTAGCTTTACAATTGCGACGAGCTTTTGAAAAGAGTGACGTCGAACAGGAAATCAGTGAAGACGGCACTGCAGAGACAGATGTGACATTGTCTCGGAAATTAAAACGATGCCAAGTGCGAATGAGCAAGCATAATATAATTTTTTTACTTGCCACAAAGTTAAAAAAGTTATGTGGATTTTTTTACATTCAACATAATCAAGAAAATACTTGCAAGAAGTGTCTTCAACATAAAAAGTGACATAAATAAAGCTAGAATTTAGGGTAAGATCTAAATTTTTTTTCTTCTGTGAAGTTTATCTTATTGTTTAGTAATTTCCAAGGTTTGTAAGAAGTTTGTTTGTCAGTTCTTATTGCAAATTGTGATATAAACAGTATATATATTTTTTTAAATAAATTTAAAACATGTAAAAGTATAATTTTCCTTCGATAAATAATAATAATCGAAAATTGGAAATAATAGTAGATGGTAAACAAACTAACCGCTCTCGCCGTTAAAGGTATCGAAAAAATTCCGCTCTCGAGAAATAGTCATTGTCTGATGAACTAGCAGAGTTATCAGAAGTATTCAAGCTTCTGAGGGAAGGTTCATATTCACTATCTTCCGTTGAACTAGACATTTTGGGTGTAACAATTGAAAATGCTACAAAAAAATGAATGCAAATGTGGATGCAAACAACACCCATCCGACGACAATGGCTGTCGGAGCAAGTCCAGTAACAATGTCCTTGAAATTCCACAGCTCTACCCTATCGCCTCTGCCAGGCGTACGATTTGACACGAATACTCGTTTCACACGTAGAATGGCTTACAAAGGCTTAAAATCGACAAAGATATACGTATGTAGCTGGTTTTTGAAGGTAAAGTTTTAGACGAGTATACTCGTCGACGACTAAAAAAACAACATTTTGTGAAAACGTGTATACACGTTTCTGCCAGGGAAGGGGTTAATTGTTGTGAACCTGATTTTAGCGGCCTTTCACAGCATCACGTCATTTAGGAGGATAAGTAAGGTTTGAAATTATAGCCTGTGAATTTTCCGACCTTGTTTGGTGTGTGACATTTAGAAATTCTGAACGCATTCATGTTTCTTTTATCTTTTCTTTAGCTTTTTCATGTAATCTCCCTTTTAATGTTTTTTAGAATGCATGTCAGGAGAATTATTTTATCAAAGATGATGGTTGATGCTTCTTTGGTCCCTCGTTTTTGTGTTTAGTAAGGTATGCCAGGTAGTCCCATCTTTCTTATGTATAGGCGTTTCTTTTTCAAGCCAACCGCATGAAAACATTGATTGAACACCCTCTTTATGAAGGGAAATGTATGTTTCTGAGTTGTTACTGCCATCACAGTCAACTAACTCAGAATTTCATCATTCCAAATAAAAGAAAAGCTACTATGTTTGACTTTTGGTCCTAACCTTTTTTATGTAGCTTTCTTATGATATCATCTCGATAGCCATCTAAGGTCATAAAATGGATCGAACCTTGAATCATCCGAATAGAATTATGTAGTGGACAATTTCCAAAGGCAGCCGCTCCTCATCTTAACATCAGTCATAGTTAAAAAAGCTTCTGCCTGGCTGTATTTTCATAATATCTAGGAAAGTGCATAAAATTTACTGTTTTTCTTGGGCAAATTTAGAATCTCTCTGCCACTTCGTAAGCATTTTGCCGAGGGTTGATCTCAATGCTTCTTTGAAATTCATGAACACATCTGTCAGAAGGCAGAAGACTCGGTGCATAATGCGTTTGATATTTTGTATCTATTTCATTAAAAATATAATCATATTTCTGTTAATAGAAAAAGGTATTCCTAGATTTGTTTATATATATATATATATATATATATATATATATATATATATATATATATATATATATATATATATATATATACGAATTGAGCAATGAGACAATAACTTTTTAAAGGTAAGAGAAAAGGACATTGGAAAACACAATGCTGAAAGATAGCAAAGGAAGGCACAATGAAGGCAATCCTCTCGAGAAGACAGAAATAAAGCCAGTGTAACAAAGTTTGAAATTCCTGCCCGGACTCGAACCATGGTATGCTGATTGCCAGTCAGATGCTCTAATGTTAAGCTACCAAAAAATATTAAATCTACTTCGCCAGAAGCTTTACCCTATCAAACAGGATATCTTCCTAAGCTAGGAACTTCCAATGGAATTTATGCCATAAAAAATGTACTCAATAATGGAAAATATAGCTAGTAGTCGAAGATAGTTGTTTAAAGTTTTGAGAAGGTTTTGCCCCGGTTCAGAGAGCATCGCAAGGATTTATTATTTATGTTTTTTTAATTTTCCTTTTTGTTATTTTTAGTTAGTGTTTTTTGTCAACTTGCTTTTATTTGTTCTTCATTTTATTCGTATGTTCTTCTTATTTGTGTTTGTCTTTTTAGATTTCATTATTTATTCTGTGTAAACTTCTGAGCTTTCAAGCCTTTATGGGCGGTCGAGTTCAGCAGTTCACCTCTTGTTGGTGTTGATTCTATTTATTACGTTAATGCATATCAGAAATGTTTTCTCACTTTGTTGTGGTATTAATACCGTGTGTATGAGTGTTTTTGGTAGATAATGGTGCTTTGTTCTTCTCAGCGCTAAGTTTTTTGCTTGGAAAATATCGATTTCGGCCGACTTTCTCATGCAATCTTGCAGGTGTCCTGATATTGCCACCAACTGCTTTTAATTCCGTGGTGATGTGGTTTCTCAGGGATGACCAGACCCTTTTGCTCATTTTCTATGTAACTATATTAATTGGCTCAAGACGTTGTCTTCGGTGCAGGTCCCTTTGCCGAAGATGTTATTCCTTCTGGTTCCTTTAGGGATGCAGAGTTTAGCTCTCGCTGGGGCCGCATCGTAGAGCTCCTACTGGCCACTTGAGTGACTACTGCAGGGTAGATGAGCTTAGTCCAGATGAACATCAGGTATATTTTCCTGATGTTGCCCGAGCTGAGGTTTCTAAATCTGTAGAGCTTGGAGATTGCTCTCTTTGCCCGATTCTGCCTCTCCTTTAAGTGTCTCGAGTATCGATAGTCAAAGATTTTAAGGCCTAGGACGGTGCCTTCGGAGAAGTAACCCTATCTACTCCCATCTATCAAGATGGACCACGTCAACTGCGCCTCAGCGGGATGATCCTGAACTTGTCCCTGTTTGTTGGGATCTTCCATCGTATCTCGTATTGGTTTATATTAGAGATCTCTGCCTTACTAGTAGTTGGCTGTGCCCTAACTTTCCTCTCCACACTGTGAATTGTGGATACTTTGATTCCCAGTGTAGAAGGAGTCGGGCGGTCGATGGTGAACACCAGGAGGAGCAGAGGGCTCAGAAAGCTTTCCTGTGGAACGCCCGCTATGAGGTGGAACTCTGAACATCTGTGCTCTTTGAAATCTTTGAGGCCTCTTTCCATGACCTGGTTTAGTTGGAGGCCCAGAATCTTTTATTGGATTCTTTCCGACCAGACTTTGTAGAAATCCTTCTGCACGTCCCTCAGAAAAATGTCTACATAGTAATCCTTTGCTCGGTAATACTTGATCTTTCTGTGTCTCTTTATGTACGAAACCTATGATTTTGCGGGTTGTGTGCTCCTAACACGCCCGGTTGAGCTTGACCCGTGTATTTCTAGGTGAGAGAGATTGAGCGATAGTTAGCCACGTGCTCTGAGGGCTTGTTCCCTTTCGGGATAAAGATGTTTTTTGCCATCTTATACTCGTATGGGAATTAGCCTGTATTCAAGGCGGCGTTCATGTTGTTCACCAGGCCATGAATAATTTGTGTGGGGCATTCACGAGATTGTTTTTCGTGATTCCAGATTAGCCAGGCACTCTTTGTTTGAAGGACCTTGAGGTGTTCATGACCTATTCAAAGATTATAGGGCGCCCATGGTTAACCATGTCTCTCTCGATACTTGCGGGTAAGGGTAGGTCTTATGTATCATCGTCCCAAGGTCCTTGAGCAGCTGGTCTTCGAAGTCCTGGTCGAAGTCTTCGTTCTACTCAGGTGATATTGTCTTCTCAATTCTTTTTAGAGACATTCCAGGTCGTCTAGGAAATTGTCGCCTTCTTTGATTCGTGTTCCAGGCCTAGGCGGCAATCCCCGAAGTTTTCGCATCTTATTCCAAAAAGTTACGGGATTGCCTTCCCTGTCCTGTCTGCTCACGATATCGCCATAAGTTACTCTTTGCTTTACAACGATAATATTTTTAAGTTCCTCACTTAGCTGCCTCATTCTTCCTGTCCTTACCCTCTTTGGTCCTGTTGTGAAACAATTTTTATGAGATTCTGAGGACGCATCTCTCGTCTGCTTGCGTGAGGAGATTGGTGATCTTATCTATCTCCTCATCGATTTTTTCGAGATTTGCGTCGCTCAGGTCAGCTGACTGGTAGTTGCTCAGCATCTCTCTGTATTTCTCTCAGTTAGCTCTCGTATAACCTTTCCTAAGTAGAAAAGGGCTTGAGCATTGGCGCAACAATCTGATGGTGATAATAGGCATGTGATCGTTCGGGACCAGGGGCCCAGGTTCGTTGCTAATTTTAAGGTGAATTTCAAACTTACCATCACATTTTTAGGTTTGTCGCCAAACGATGGGTTAGGTAGGTCGAAAAATATGGCCCGACCCTATGGCGCCTATTTTTTTCGAACAATGGCATCAGGTTACTTGCCCTTGCGTCGGCGTGCCTGTAGCCAGAAGAACTGCATCTGGCGTTTAGGTCACCTCCTAAAAACGCCAGCCTCCTGTGCCCAAAGAGGGTGAAGAAGTTGTTGATCGGCAGGTATTGGAGTCTAGGAGGGTAATAGGCTGCCGCCACTGTTAGGCCTCCAACTAGGATAAAATTTCGACACCCACGAATGATTCTGCTAAGTTCGGTAGCGCCATTAAATCGTTCCTCTGTGTGATTTTTCTGTATTACCTTGTAGTTGTGTATTTTTATCGTGTCCGTGTTTGTATTAATACCATTTTCCGAAATGAGAATTCTGTCCGGATCTACTGTACGGAAGATATTTCCATAAAAAATGGATTCTTCTTTCCATCCGTCCACATTCACGCGAGTATCTTTACTGTATTGCTTGTGTTCTCCATTTTGTCTCTTTTGCTTGAGTTTGTTTCTTTATTTGGGTTATTTTATTAACTGTCGCGTGTTTTTCAGGTTCGGATCTTTATATATTCTGCTTTACTAAGGCTAAAGCAAGAGTTCCCGTATAGTTATATTCTGTTTTCGTGGAGGGTTTGTTCGACTACTGATTCTCGTACTAATGCTGAATTGGTCGATTTGGATCTGTGTTCTCGGATATCACGGTAGATCTCCGTGGAGGATGATTTTTTTGGTAATGGTTCCCGTTCCATCGCATACAGCTTGAGGATGATCACCTCTCCATCTTACTTGTAAGTACCTACCACGGTCCTTCCTCTACTTATCGATCTTGCTGGGCTTTTAGAAATATTGTATTTGACTTCCTTAGCACTATATTCTAAGGATGATGAGCACATGAGATTTCTTTCACTTGTCTAATTTTATTTTCCGCTTTTTTCTTTTGCTTCTCGCGATAACATCGTGCCTTCACCCTCGGGCCTTCCTGATGGACTTCTTGGGTCCTGGCGTGGTCTACATTACTGTCACAGCGCTTCATCTTTTCTTCTCTCTTTAGAATAAGATTCAGAGACTTAGAGAATGTCCCCTGTTGTGTTAGATTCCTCACGTGTTCAAAATATATGCAAGTGAGAATATTTGTTGAGTTCTTATTCTCGAACCTGAGATAAGTTGTATACTGTTCCTCTGGAATCCTGGCTAGGGCAGCTATTGTTGCCTGGGCGTAGGAAGTGTTTGCCTTCCTCGTCTCTTCGGTTTTCTATTCATTGTTCTTCCCTTTTATTATTTCCTTCTTTCCCGGGTAGGACTTGGCCATAGCCCTTTGGTTCATTGAGCAGTTGGTGCATATCTCGATCTGTGCGGTATACTCTCTCCACCCATGCCCTTTTCCGCTGCACTTCCATCAGATTGTTTGTTATTCTTTACATTCCTTATTCGGATTGTGTTCCATTTTGAAGCAGCGGAAGCATACTTGAATGAAGATAAATTCTTCCCTCTGAATCTGCTTGCCACTGACTTTCGCAGTGAAAAGCAGAAACCCTTTTTCTTTGGCCTTTTGCGCCATTTGCGTATTGCTGAAAATTATCTTGAAGACGTGTTGAAATTTGGTGTTGTCTCATTTGTTATGGAAATTCACCACCTCCATGACTTTGGCTTATTGCTGGATTTTGCATATTTCTTCAGCTATTTGTTTTCTCATCTGCTGCCACACCCGGGGATCTAGTTGTCAACAGATTACGCTAGCATGTACCTGGATCTGAGGTGGGGTGCTTGGCTTGAGATTTATCACATTTAGCACACTTTGCCCAGTTTCCTTTGTAAGGGATTCCATGTTTAATTCCCTGTCGCAGATAGCTACGTATCCGGCTAGGGTCTCAATTAGCCTAAGGATAGCCACTTTCAGCTTAACAAAGTCCGTGTCAAAGACTTCACCTCGCTCCCGCTTTTGCTTCCAACCTATGGTCCTCAGGGGAACTCGTGAGGCGAAGTGTGACGCAATTTCTTTCTGGTTGCAGCTCCACTGGTGTGGGGTTGGTGGGTGCAAATCTTGCTCTTTGCAAAAAAACTTTGAATTAACCTTGGGACAATTACACGGATTCGCTAGTTGGTGTGAGAGTATTAATTTTACTTTTCATTTATGGTTTCGTATTTTATTTACCTTGGGAGCAAAGTTACCACCCTCGTTTATTTTCTGCCTAGATGAAAAACTGAATTGCCTTTGGGATGAATGACGGATAGATGAGATGTATCCAGGGGAAACCTCTTGCGTGTGTGATTTTATGGCCGACCTATTGCCAACGCCCCCCCCCCTTCTTCCGAGAGTGTTTTAATCGCAACCGCATCCCCGAATACCAAAGAGACAGTTGTATGTCCCTTCATGTTCCTGGAAGGGTCCCTCGCTGGGATAAGCAGCAGAGGTAGCAGCCCGTCCCATGTCCAGAATAGATTCTGACACTGTTATCGGCTGTGGGCTACTCCTCAAAATATCTTCTTTCAATGCCCCCAATCAAGCTAGGTCAACTGCCTGAGAGTTCACTCGGGTTGGGCCGGGGACTTAAGCAGTCATCTGCCTAAGTAAGGCCGTTAGAATAAAAAATATGAGGATTAGTGATGATGTTGATGGTGATGGTGTGTACAAGAACAGTATTACTCTTTCTAAAAACTGGTTTCTATAAATAGAAAAAAAGATTTTAAATGCGTTTTTCAAATATACCGAAACGTTACCTCCTTTATCAAATTAGTTAGGTAATTGCTGAAGCAGTCCTGCCAAGAATTCTACGCAGTCTTTTTGCCATATCATCTTACCCGCTCGCAATTTAAAGGCTCATTATCGATGTCACATACAAAGAAAAAGCAAATACAAGTTCTGCGCATGGGAACAACTACATACTACAGGGCTTTCGCCGTATTTTAGTGGACGAATTATGTATTCACCGCTTATTAATGAGTATATAGTCTCTCGCTACTCGTCAAGTCTGATCGTGGAAAAGGAGTCAGAGTGAAGGCCAAGTATGGAGAACGTTATCCCAGAAAGAAACAAAGTAGTGTGGGAAGCTCTCTTCACACGAACTGAATAGTAGCCAACAAGGGTATAATCCCGCTGCCCAAGGGGAGACCCCATGGGGAGGGGGGCAAACCTACAAGACCAACCGTTATCTAATTTCTGTTCAGAGTTGTTAATCTTCTTATTATGAGGCTAATAGACACCCCGAAATAAGAAGCCGCCATTTGCCTTTCGGTAGAGGGCGTGGAGCAGCTCGTATCTAAAAAGGCCAAGAAGGAGCTTCAGAAGATCGAACTGGAAAGGTCCGTACCCCTAGGACATCCTCGTTTACCATACCATAATCTTCAGAAGGCTCGACTCGTTTTTCTCAGATAACTCCTGTGAAGATATCATGGGAAAACTGATGAGGCAGCAGACGTGGGTGAAGATAACCAAGGTAGAGAAGTTCGGCAAAGGAAAGGGAATTGCCAAAGTCGTTTTCGAGACCTTCGGGATGGCTCACAGGGCCAAGAAACAAGGCCTCCAAGGTTTTTACATTCCACTGGCCCCAGGGCATTTCGAGGCCTAAGAATAAGTTCATGTGGACTGATGCTACAGGTCCTACGGCATCGTGAAGCACCTGACGCGTGAATGCAAAGAAAGAGAAGTTACGTGTTCCAACTGTGCCCAGTCTGGTGACGAGTTTTTGACAATGCGTGGCTGAGAAATTAAAATGTATTAACTGTGGAGATTAACACAGAGCGCTAGCCATGAAGTTCCGTATCCGCAAGGAAATGATTCGGGGAAAGAGGGAAGAGGCCAAAATGGAAAATGAGGCAAAGGCAAAGTAGTTCGCGGAATCAACGGCTACGCAACATAATCATTGAATCACTGCGTCGAAGCTGGTGATGCCAAACGAGGGCAGGGACATAATAGCGATGGTCATTTCTGCCCAGTTATCAAACCTGGCAAATCCTGGCACTTTTTCCAAAAAATTGAGCCGCCTCCTGCTGAAGAACGTGACTAACCTAACCTAACCTAACCTAATGCTACCTAATACGCCCAGAACACCTCGACATAGTGAAAAAAATAGAAATATATATAAGTGTTAAAGACCAAATTAAATTCATAGTGAACTAAACCCCAAAAGGTACCAATGTGTCTTAGCAGAGAATATAAGTTTTAAAGTTCAAATTAATAACAAGAAGTCTAACAGTGAATAATAGCATAAAGAATTTAATTTAAAGCCAGCGTCATAAGAGTTAATCGTAAAAAGTAAAATTAGCATTGGTGGCAAAAGTGGAAAGATAGCAAAAAGAGTGATTTTCATAAGGACAATAGTCAATATTTATTTATAAATATTTTTTTAGGTGACAATTTAAAAAAAAGAGGACTTAAGGCGAGAATATATTGTCAACAATACAACTAAGAGATGTGAAATTTATGAAAACATAGTAATGTAAATTAACATTGTACTGAAAATTGTAGAAACTGATATTTATAGAAAGAAAACGATAACATAACGTAAATTATCTTTGTAAAAACATATTAGTAATCAAAAGGACAACTATAATATACTATAATCAATTTAATATTTATCTAAAATGTAATTATAATATTTTTAAAGAGTTGACCAGCCCGACCTCCAGGCAAGTGTATACATTCTACTGTATTTAACCTTTAACAAATATTCCTTCCTTCCATTTTTCTAGTACCCCAACCCACGAGAATGTATGTGGGGGCGGGGGTCTCTAAACTAAAAAGTAAAATGTATCCACCGACCACCTATTTAATGGTCAGAAAGAATAAAGTTTGAATGGAAAAAATCTTCGGAATCATAAATATTCCCACCGAATATTGAATATTTATCAAGAGCGAACAATTTGTAAAATAATATGATGATTAAAGAAGAACGTATACCTAATGTCTTGTACAAGCGTCGAAGATTTTAAGGAAGGATTATGATAAAATATACATGTAAAGACAAATGAAATATGAATTAAAGCAAAATCCAGAATTTAAAATTGAAGCAAAAAGAAATTGTCATGTGAATAAGAGGCAAAAAAAAAAATTACATGAATGGAAACTATATCGCACTTGATTTGCAATTTAATGACATTTAGTGATTTAATTATAATCCATCAAGGTTAGATGTTCAATAACACTGTCTCTAGAATTGGCATTTAAATAATAATCCTATTAAGAGGTAGGTCATAAATCTCGTATCTTTTACCAAAGGACAAATTATAGTAAAATTTCGAGTGTTTGAGCATGACAGGAGAAAGATGAGAGAAAATTAACGAGATGAGACTTTGTCGTAAAACGTTAGGCGGGTGAGAGAAAGGTAGAGGCAGTCTGGCGTCAAGCCCGTCATGAATCATTCGGGCAAAAAAGGTCCAAACACTAACCAACGAAAGGAGAGAAACAGTGACGAGAATTTGAGGGACACATTTAGATAAGGTCTGCGTTCTGGATGTAGTGGATTATTTTTCCTCATCCTTTGGTATTGTATCGCTTTCTGTATATAGATACAATAATACCAACGCTCAGAGCGAATGATTTCCGATGCCCAAAAAGAATTCACATAGGAGTGCTCTTCCAGCTTTCGTTAATCGAGAACGGTTGGAAGCACGTTCATCAACTTGTTCTTTAACCTTTCTAATCTAAGTAATTTGGATTACAGAAATCAAATGAGATGAATTGGTATTGATAAATAAAATAAAAATATAAAATTCCTAATTCCTGCAGAGATTTTTATATAAATATAACTAATCGAGAAACATAAAAAAATTGGAAGGGTTTCTGATTAGCATAATTTTCCTCCTTTTTTTAATTTTAATTAAAAGATATTATAAAAAAGGGTTCAATGGCAACTTATAAGTTCCTTTTATTAAAATCACTTGTAAACTGCTGTCTAATACCTTAATTTTTAGGCATTTGATGTATCTTACCCTTACCTGCAAGGTCAAATAGCGCACATGCAAATCCTGTCAGGATATAATAAGTTTACAATTCTCATCTAAGGAAAATGCAAGACAGAGGGCAAAAATACAGATTTTCCTTTGTTTTAAGGTTATTTAAGGTCAATTTAAAATACATACATATAATTATTTTAATGGCCTAGCTACCTTTTCTCATCCTACTTTCTCAGTAAATTTATCATTTGATAAAGATTTAAAGAATAGATTGAAATATTTGGATCAAACTTTTATTCAGCATCATATGACTTTGAAATCGCTTATACAAAACTCAATTTGTGGCACAGATAAGAGGAACACTTGAACAAATTATAATATCTACATATGTAAATTCCGGCCAATTATAGTGGCTGCCGTCTCAGTCGACTCTCATTATCTTCATTTATGCGGGGTTAGTAGGGCTCACTTCAATAACAGCTACTAACTTACCCATTGTAGTAGGTTAGTAGGTACAAACGAAACAAAACCACCTTTGATAGGACATCATTATAGGAAAAAATGTTTTGAATTGTTTATAGTTCCGATATGCACTAAATTTAGTTTTTTTTTCTGTAAGGTCCTGCAGCTTAAGATCGGATTATTATAACGGATATGAACTGCTTAAAGAACCTGCCGGGATAAGAGGGCTTTTCGGACTCCACCCTGTTGTTACCACACTGAAATGGCTTAACTTTAATGTAACGATAAGAAGAGTTTCCATTTGACTAGGATGGATACCACGGAGAATACCTAAGAGTACTAATACAGATACCTCCCCGATGCTGATGTCAATGTTTAAAAAGTTGCAGTGTACTCCAGGTTTCATTCGTTCTTCTCTGAAAATACAAGTTGAATTACTAACAATGTTCGAGAATAAAAGAATATGTTTTATTTATAAGTAAATTCATATAGAAAATCGGACATGAAATATAAAACGTACCTACATCAAAATATTTAGGGATATCTAACTTCTGCCCTGGTCAATTTATCGGGTATGATTACCATCAACACTTTTGCTAATCGTCTTAAAGATCCGTGAAAATTCTGAAATATAACTAAATCCCATCTATAATACTGGTCTGCATGATTATTTTATTGATTGTATAACATCTTTTTGAAAATATATATGAAAAATGGCGATTTACTTTGTCTTTTATTCATCTCTATCACATCACGTTGTCAAGTTTTACGGAGACGTTACTTTTCTCTTTTTGTATAGCATAAGCAAATATTTATATATATTATAATATATATATATATATATATATATATATATATATATATATATATATATAATATATATATATATATATATATATATATATATATATATATAAATATATATATATATATATATATATTTATATAATAGATATATAATATATATGTTTACATTATATAATATTTCTCTCTCTCTCTCACTCTCTCTCTCTCTCTTTCTCTCTCTCTCTCTCTCTCTCTCTATATATATATATATATATATATATATATATATATATATATATATATATATACATATATATATATATATGTGGACACTAATTTCTTTGAAACTCCTAAACCCATAGATGAAAAGAATGATAATAATCACATGGACTAAGGAACTAGTTGCCAAAGAGATGAATCTAGCACATGTAATTACAAGCCATTATTTACAGACACTATTCTCTAAATCTTTCAAGTATTTCTAAGGTTCTAATAGAAAAACAATGGCTACATTGATCTTAGACATAAAGGGGGTTTGACAATGTAATTAAATAAGTGAGGTCGCATGGTCTTTTAGAAGAGTGTTCATACTAGATTGTTTAAAATATAAAAAAGTCAGAATACACAGTAAAAATATTGCTTTAAATATAGCACTAAGATACAGTAAATTTTGGAAATAAAATAAGTTTGCTCTCTTTACAGTATGTTGCTGTAAAACGCGTGGTTTCCTGGGACATTTGGAAGTGAAGATTAGATAGTGTGAATTTTCCGTGTTTAATCTCTTGGAGGGTCCAAAGTTTAGGGTTTATAGTTTGTTAAATTTTCCTAGCAGATTTTGTAAAGTAATTTAATATTCATTCATATAATCAATCAGTAACTTCAATACTCATAAAATTACCTTACACTCAAAATGTATACTTTGATAAATATGAAAGTGTTTGGTAGTTAATAAGAAAAAGATACATCCTTGCATATTTGCTAAAGATTTATATCATTTTTACATTGGGTTTTAATCAAAGTGAATGTAAATGGATTAATATAGATCGAACGGGACACATACCACTCAAAGTTGGTGGCGATTCAGTAATCAGCCCTTATTTGTTCTATGTCTGAATTTGATAACGTCTTTTTATCTAATGCGTAAATACATGGTCTCGTAGCTTATGCGTTCTCAAAGTGCTCTGCGAGCCATTTTTCATTTATTAAAATATTAACCGGCTAATTTTACCTATTACAAGAAAGCAATATTGGCATTAATGAAACCTGGCAAAGGTGGTGGCAAAATGTGGCAACAGGCTCGTAATGTGTCACTTGGAAAAAAATGTGAGATATGCCATACTTAAGGTCTTTCTAAATGGCTGTAAAATCAAGCTAATATCACTTTTATTTCACCTGGTAATAAGAGATATAAACTTGCCCGGACGGGTTTTCACCCGAAGTTGGTCTCGGGCCTAGCTTAGGTGCGTGATACGCGATTACTTGTAAAAACGCAAACACAGCCACTATCTATTTGTGATTATACATGTTTTTTATATCAATGGATTCAGCAAAGAAAGTCGAATAAGACTGCTATAATATTGATGTGATTGGTTTGACTTATCCTTCATATTTCCGGCCTCAAATCAGAAGAAAATATTTTTTCATCTCGATTTTTATTTTCTCTCTCTGACTGCCTCAGTTACAGAGAGAGTGAGTCAGTTGGTGAAAACTGATAACACATGGTGAATGACTCAGTCATCAAAGGAGCAACGTTTCTCGAGAACATTTGATCAAATTTATGCGTCGCTATTAACTGCAATAAAAGTCACACCCCTTGTAATTGATTATATGGAAATATGACAACATTATCTATCGGTATGATTGCCTACGTCAATTTCATCATCCATGAATGTTAGTGTGATCGTGTTGTTCCTGTTGAAGTGCCGCGTTAATTAGTTGTTGCATTTACCAAAATACTTTTTGTAAGATTTGTGGACTGTGCAGTAGCAGCGTAGCTTTATTTTAATATAAATACAAGAAATGTGATTACTTATATTTCGTGTTTCAAAAGTTAATTGCTTTATACCCTTAAAATGGATAAATGGTTAAAAAATGTAAAAGGAAACCAAAGTGAGCCTACGTCGACTGAAACCAGTGGAGCCACTGTCCAACTTGTTGCAAGCACATCGTGTTCTTCATTGAAACTTGTTAATAATAATAAAACTGCGGAAGCTTCTAAGAAGAGAAAATATGAGGAAAGCTATTTGAGTTTTGGCTTCACCTGAACTGGTAATGAGAAAGAGCCAAATGGACTTTGTGTAGAATGTCGCACTCTTATTTCGAATCGAGGTCTTTTCTCGGCAAAGCTCAAACGGCACTTAGAAACAAAACATTCTCGACTTAAAAATAAAAATATTCATCATTTCAGAAATAAAAGCCAAAAACTAAAAGAAAGAAGAACAATTTTTAAATCGTTTGTCAGGGAAGATAAGAAAAATACCCTTATTTCTTCTTATAAAGTTAGTTTTTGGATAGTACAACAAGCCGAGGCTCACACGATAGCTGAAAATTTAATAAAACCGTGTGCAAAAGATTTAGTTGAGAGTACGATCGACGAAAATTATGTTCGCAACATAGAATTTGTGCCCCTTTCAAATAATACAGTTTCCAGGCGTATTAGTGACATGTCAGAATATTGCCAAAAAGAAGTAATTAAGAGAGTAAAACAAAGCCCAACATTTTCTCTTCAAATGGACGAATCCACAGACGTTTCGGGTTTGGGCATATTACTCGTATTTGTTCGTTACATCTCTAATTGTAAGACTGAAGAGGACTTACTTTTATGTAAAACTTTAAAAAACTTATACAAGAGGAGCAGATCTATTTTTTTAGTTGATTCCTTTTTTGAGGAGCATGATATTTCTGGAAAAACTGTTCGAGTGTATGTACAGATGGAGCTGCAGCGATGGTGGGTAAATATTTAAGAGTTGTGGCTCAAATAAAAAATATAAACTCCGAAATTGTTGGCATTCACTGCTTCTCACACCGATATGCTCTCGCAGTTAAGCGAATGCTTCCTGATTTAACTGGAGTGCTGGATGATGTGACAAAAATCGTTAACTTTATTAAAGCTAGGTCACTTAATTCCAGAATTTTTAGCTTATTGTGTGAAGATATGGGAAAGACTCACAAAGCGTAATTGTTCCATACTAAAGTTAGGTGGCTTTCAAGAGGGATGGTGTTGGCAAGATTTTATGAGTTGCATGAAGAGGTTTACAGCCTTTTATCTAATCAGAAGCACAAATTAGCTTTGAAATTAAAAGATGAAGCTTTTATTCAAAGAATGGCATATATGTCAGATATCTTTGCCCACTTAAATGAAACAAATATTTCATTTCAAGGCAATGAAGTTACATATTTGAAAGCTCAGGGGAAGATCTTTGCACTCCAACGGAAGATAAATCTGTGGAAAGAATGCCTTCTCAACGGAAAATATGAATGCTTTGGAAATTTATGCAATTCTCTTCTTTCCAACCAGCTTGTTTTCCAGGAGACTACAAAAGCTTCCATCGCTCAGCATCTAACTGTTTTAGCCGAATTAGTTGGACAGTACTTTGTTTCAGACACTGATACCTTTCTCTAGATTCAGAACCTATTTCTTGATTCTCCTAACATGTAATCCTTGTCTTTAAAAGAAAAAGAACAGCTGATTGATATTTCAGCAAACTTTGATATAAAAAGTAAATTTAGAAAAACTGAACCAAACAAAGTTTTAGATCATCTTAAGCGAAGAAAAACCAGAAATTTTGGTTCAAGCTCTAAAAGTTATAGTTAGATTTCCGACGACCTATTGGTGCGAGAAAACATTATCATTGTATGCAGCAACGAAAACTAAATACAGAAACCGGCTTAATGCAGAAGATAACATAATCTTGCAAGTTACTTCAATTAAACCCGAATTTTAAACATTTCTAAGGACAAAACAGCAGATCCATCCCAGTCATTAAATAAATAATAATCTTAATTACTTGAGAAGCTAAATTGGTAAGTGTTAATGTTATTTCATTTCTTAATTCATTATAAATTTATTGTGGGTGCTCCGCGAACAATCTTTGACCTCTTCAAGTGCTCCAGAGCACCAAAAGTTTGAGAACCCCTGTCGTAGCTAACTTAAATTGGTGAGTTTCTTTTTCATCTAAATTTTGTGAGGAACTGATTTCGTTCCCATCTGTCATGGTCCCCTACGCTGATCACCATTGCGTAAATGTTGAACTGCTACTCGCGGATAGCCTCCTGGTGCTTACCCTTCTTCCGAGATCAAGCAGAGTGGCTGGTTGTCACAGGATATAAATCGCACACAGGTTGTTTTATTTTATTGCTTCGAAGCTCCGTTTCTAGGTTGATTTAGCCCCCAAAACTTAAGATCTTTTCCTTTGGGTCGTACATACGATTTATTTCTCAGTCTCCTTTGAGCAAAAGTGTCATTTACAGCTGTTTTTTCTGTATCATTCAGCTCTACATTGAACATAGGTTCGTCACCTACACACCTAGTTGATCAGTACCAGTCGCTTACCTAAAATCAAATTAATTAAATTTATACCATTAAAATTTATCAAACGCTAGGATACCGATAATATCTCGAAATTCAATATTATAAATGTCCTTCACACTAACAACATAAATACTCTAATATCTTAAAACGTAATAATGGCTTCTCTGTCCTTGTTTCAGACATGGCAATAATTATTATTAGTGGCCGTCTTGTTTCCGTTCATTTCCATGTTTTTTTCAGTAATATTAACTGAGTAAGTTGCTTTGAGATATCCATTCATTACTGCTGCTTGATGACACCAACGATGAATGTCATCTAAATTTTATGATCTATGTTCATTTTGTGCCGATTCCTCACATAAATATCGATCCTGAAAACATCCAAATAGAAAATAGCTTAACTCTAGTGGCCGCCATGGAATTCAATTCTCATTTCTCCTATTCGTCCGAAACTGATAGCAGATAAACGCTAAAACCTTTCCATGAATGCAGTTTATTCAAGTTTCTCGCTGACATGCCAAAACCAGGAAAGTCAGGTTTCCCTTACGGTAATCAATCCTTCTGAACTTACAGCCAACTCAAAGAGGAGGCACCATATGGGTCCTAAAAAAGAAATTGAAAATCAGCTTAACTTCAATATGGTAAATATCAACCAATTAGTAGTTAGTGCTGTGCTCTGCATTAACTGGTAGTCTCGCTTGCAAGTACCAAATTATATTTGTAACTCATTACTCATTTTGGCTTCAATATTAACTTCTTTTTTATTCCATTGATTCATTTGTTGTCACGTGTTGCTTTTTTTCTTCATTCCTGGCTAACCCTCCCCCACTCCCACTCTTCGCCTCGGCGAATCCGCCCCCATGCCGATGCCTTGCCTAGACGAACTACCCCAATTTCTATGAGTCATGTTAGGGTTAAATTTTCGCGGCTGCTGCGTTCTTCATAATTCTCGCCTTTGTTCCCTCCTTTCTCTCCCATTGAGCTGAATATGCGAAGATAAAGGGGGCTGATATCCTCAGAACTATAAGGGGCCGAGAGTTTCGGCATCCGTTAGTAACCTCTTTCGCCCTAATATTCTTCCTTTAATCAACACCTCCAAATCCATCCCTTACTCCTGTGCTCATCAGCAGGTGCTGTCGGCGTCTCTTCTAAATATTAGGAGCCTAAAAAATGAGTCTTGGTATGTCCATGACCTCGTTGTACGCACTGGGGTTACTCTAGGTCATTCTTCCCTGCATGTTCATCGTAACCACCGTGGAGGGGGAGTTGCACTGCTTTACAACTCATCCTTCTCACTGAATCTTCTCCTCTCCTTCTTTCTAGCCTCATTTGAGGCTCTCATTGCTGTCTAAAGTGATGTGGCCGCTCTGATTATCGTGGTCGTTTACTGCCCTTCCAGCTTTTCTTCGGCCTTATTTTTAGAGGAGATCAGTAACATGCTCTCTGACCTATCTTCTACTGGTTTTCTCCTTATTCTCGCTGACTTCAATCTTTTCCTGCATTCATTGACATCATCGACCTCTCCTCTCTTACATAACATGTGCCATCCCAACACATATACATGGTAATACCCTGGACTTAGTCATCTCGAACCTCCATATAACTAATCTAACAGTAATTGACCTTTCTCTTACGAATTTTGGCCACTTCTTTGTCAATTTTGAATTCTTTATTCCTTACTACCTACCTCATCGCTCGTCTTTAGATCCTACTACTTTCCGGGGACTATCGTCAATTGATACTACTGCTCTCTTTAACGACGTTGTTTCTGACCTCGTATTGATACTTCTGCTCCACCTGACCAAACCTCAAACTCTGCAGCAATCATTACTCGCCTGCCTTGACGTGCACGCCTTCTTTATCACTCCTTCTTCAAACCACCATCACCACGCCCCTTAGTTCACCATGGAACTCCTTCGTTCAAGGAGATCCTTACGTGCTCATGAACGAGCCCTCCGTGTAGCAGGCTTCCGTGGGCAGGACCCAACCTGCCTCTCACTTCGACTTATCCTTCCAAATTAAAATTAGCCTGCCAGGCTCATTCGCGTATACTTTTGTCTGATAGTACTCTAGTCAAGTCATTACTTGGCACTATGATTATTAAATTTGATAAAGAATGACTGCTTTGCCTCTCAAAAGTGAGAAGATATCACAAACTGTTGACAAAATAAGGAAAAATCTTAGAATTACTAAATATAAATAAGAAGGTTCATAAAAATGTGTCATGAATTACGATAATTGGTTAGAATCCTATTATTTCTAAATGTGATGTGAACAAGAAGCCATCTTACACTAGAACAGCAAATCGTCAAAATGACCGCCTTTTCAGAATTAAATTAGTGCGTCTTCCCTATTTTCTGTTAACCTGCTATCATATTCCATGAATACTTTCACTACGCCATTTATTTTTATGTAGTTTATTATAATTCAATACGTCTTGGTATTTCACGAGTTAATCAGCGCTATTACTAAAGCAGAGAAACGGTCATTTTGACCGCGTCTCATAAGAGCGTTGTTACGACTTGTCTCGACCTGTTCAACCTCACTCTATGCTGCGAATCATTTATGGATGCGCTTCCAAGCTACGAACCTGTGTTGATAATTCTAGCATCCAGATCAAAAATAATTTTGGAAGTTTGAATAAATATTTATTATTTTACAATATGATGATTAGTGCAAAAGTTTATCGATTGTATTTAGCAATTATTTTGTGATAGATTGTAGGCGCATTATTATAAAATTTGGCCGATCTAATATTTTATAATATATGTTATCATACTATTATCAAACAAAGTTTTTCTGCATGTTTGTTTTTGTTTTTCAGTCTCTCCGTTTACAAATTATACACAGTATATTGTATGTAATATAATGGAAAGAAAGAAAAGAAAAGTGATACGAAATTAATGCTTTGATGGAAGATGGTTCTGTTCTAACTGTGACGGATGCCACAAGAAGAGAGTGTTATCTAACCCGACAATAGAAATGAGTGAAAAACTCACTCACACAATATTTTACGCGAAGAACCTCGTCCGACAGTTTATGCTAAACGACAAAAATCTTAAAATGATTTTTTGAGTGCGTTTAGATGGCTGACTTTATTTTAATTGATATACAAAAGTGTACTTAAGTAGAAGCTCATAGACGATGGAATACGACTTCATAGACTGTAACACTAGAAGAAACTATGGCCACTGTTGCCACAATGTAGGCTTAAGGAATATTGTCCAATGGGCAACCAGTTGATAAGCTCTGGTCAAAAGACTCGGAACCTCATTTTCTAAAGAAACAATGTCACGAGGAATTTTAGAGAAATTATGAGATACCCCCGTTTTGACATGAAGTCAAACAGATATAAAATGATAAAAACTGTCATATTTAAGCGGGTGTCTGAAGTTTGGCATCGATTTACTCAGAATTGTATTGCTTGATACAAAGCAGGCAAAAATATAACTGTTAAGAAAGAGCTGTTATCAACTAAATCAAAACACCTCTTTATCTAGTGATTGCCATTAAGCCAGACCTAGTTTAAATAAAATTCTGAATAGCTGCTGATAACAAGTCAACATACGTTTTGAACGGACGTTTTCATCTCTTTCAAGATGAAAAACCTCGAGGAAACCAAACATTTTCAGAATATGTAGTTCTTCAACTTGCCTAACCGAAGAAAGAAACGTTACGGAAGACAATTTTTCTACATACTTCTCTGAGTTTATGCGATAAATTAAAACAGAAAAATCGTGCCTGCAATGAAGCTCCAATTGTAATAAAAAATTTGCGAGATAAAAGTTTCATCCCTAATGTTTCGAATAATGACCAAGCAATGCTAACTTTTTATCAATACAAACCAAATACAAATGTGATTCTTCTGAGCACCATACATAGCTGTATTCAAGTTGAAGATGATGTGAAAAGAAGTCCTGATACCAGGACTTTCTACAATTCAACGAAATAGAGTGTTGATATTGTTGATCAGATGGCTCGAAAATACAGCCCACAAGCTGGCTCAAGAAGGTGGCACGTTCAAGTCGCCTATAATCTATCGGACTTCGCTGGAAGTTACTGGTAAGAAAACTCCTCGTCGTAACTTTATTCGGCAGTTAGCTTTACAATTGCGACGGGCTTTTGAAAAGAGTGACGCCGATCAAGGATTAAGTGAAGATAACAATGCAGAAACATAAGTGACATTGTCGTGGGTAAGAAAACAATGCCAAGTGTGTACGTTAAAACAGAATTAAACTTGTGGAATTTGCCACAAATGTAAAAAGAACATGCATGAGGGTCGGAGGTTTTCTCCCGGGGAGTTTACTTCCTCGGCATGTTATTGGCGCGTGAGCGTGGTGGCAATATCATTCTTTGAAACTCTCTAGAATGTACTGAGAACCAATTATGGGCAAGACCGGTCTCATCCTTCTGGAATAATCCATCTTTTTGTGAGACATCAATTCAATTAAAGTTCTAAGGGAATAAATTTTTGGAATTAAACAATTACCTGCCGTAGTTTTTTATCATCAACGGAAGTAAAAATCGTGAAAATATATCTTTAAAGTTTAGAATTAGTCACGCGATGCTGGTAAAAAACATTTATCAAGGAGCCGAATGTTTGATTTTTATTAACATTGTATTTGACAACTAGAACCAAAAAACATCCCCCTCACCCAACGAACCTCATCTATTACATTCAAGATTATAAGCTCTTCCAATTTTCATTCCGATTAAACCTTTTTTCCTAAAGTTAATTATTTTTTTAAAATTATCTCACGTTTAAACTGTGATAAAGTTTTGCATAATCATTTGTGTAAATCAACTAGAAGAGAAATTTCATATTTTATTAAAATTATTGACCATACCATGAATTTAATTAAAAGATACAGGTAAATATTAATTTCAATTCAATTCTCACTAAAAATGGATTTCAATTCAAAAAAATTTAAATATACTTGGGCCCAAACAATTAGGGGGTTTAGGTTGCGCAAATGAATTCACAATTAGATAATAAAAACGCAGTATAATTCTCCTCCCTCACCCCATAAAAAGTACAAATTGTTTTTTTTACCCCCCACCATAATTTTATATTCTACAGAATATAAATAAATAAATTGTTACCTGATGCAATTTTCGTATAATAATGGCAACATTCATACTTTCAGTCGTTGCCACCAAATCTCTTCTGCAATACCGATGATAATAATATGCAAATCTTACACGATTTAATGTGTATTCTCTTCTGTTTTCTTTTAAACTGAACGAGTGGGGAAAATCAATGGTATTTTCTATCCATACAAATAAGGAATAGGAGTAAATTGAGGCAGTTGCTGCACAGTTAAAGTGACTAAGGCCATCTCGTAGCGAAAATCAATCTCCCTAAACATTACAGACGAAGTAGGATTATTGTATCCTTCCCTTTGTCTTTCATATTTCCAATACTCACCACTTCCTAAATCACATTTATAAATTTATTTTTCAGTTCTTTTTCTTGCAACTGAAATTCACACGTGCCTTTCCAGCTAAACCCTTTACTCATATTTTGACTGGTTCACTCTGTCACCTGCAGTTCTCGAATCTCAGGACTAATTAAAACTTCCTCTTTTATCTTAGCGTCGTTCAGTGAGGAGAATTTTGATGTTAAATACTTGATTCCCTGACCCGATTTGTCCAAAGCTTCAACAAAGTTTTATATGGGCCCCAGTTTTATGCCTAGTTGTGGTAGAAATATTTTGTTTGGTTCAGTGAGAGGTGGATGTTGAATATTTTTCATCACAGGCTTAATGACTGGCTAGGTGGCCAGCCTCTGCTGACATAGTAGGAACTCTAGAACAGTTGTCCCATTACACACAGGCATCTTTAGATAAGATATCCAGTCTGCAAGGCAATCACAAAAGCAACAACCTTTAAGTCACCACAGAGCTGCCATTGATGTTCATCATAATTTATGCATTGCAACATAGGCACTGCATATTTCAAAGAACATGATGGTTCACTATTGCCGTTGTACAGCAAGAGAATTTTAGGACTCGTTTTTGATGAATCAATGAACATTCTCAATTTTATGGGTTCGTATTCGATGCCAAGTACTTCTAACAAACCATTAATAT
Organism: Ceratothoa steindachneri; assembly: GCA_963969495.1. Lineage (NCBI taxonomy): Eukaryota > Metazoa > Arthropoda > Malacostraca > Isopoda > Cymothoidae > Ceratothoa > Ceratothoa steindachneri. The sequence continues at coordinate 65,707,134 of OZ018331.1, read as the reverse complement.
TTTTGCAGATTATTCAATCACCTTGTATTACGAAAAAATTGTTTAACTGCTGCTGAAGGTCAAGAAATTTTGAAATTTTCACATCAGCTACTAGGAGATTCCACCATTCAAAACGAGAACCAAGCAGTTCTTCTGCCTTATCCTTGGTTAGTTGCAGATCGCTGACAAGGTCATGTAGTTCCTCTTGTTCTGTAAGATGTGGCATTGAGGAGAGTGCTTCATAAATACTTTGGTCATTCTGTAATCCAGCACTCTCTTCCTTCTCTGCTTCCTCATCACCCCTTCCCTCATCTGACTCAAAGGATACCGTAGTTGGTGCATTAGGAACAGGTAGATCTACTCCATGTGGAACTGAGTGAGTTGCTGATGAAATGTGTGGATATTAAATCAACTCCTTTTTCTTCTTTGAAAAGCCCTTTTGTACTGGAGGTACCGTGCAAAACTAACAATTGTTGGTATCGGCTGTTGGCTCCCGCCACGTCATTGGCACAGCAAAAGGCATTCAAATATTGGCGATTGTTAGTATCCAAGTGTTGCAGCAACACTTGTGGATCTTAGTTTTTATCCTTGTTACCAATTTGGCATGGCAAATATAAGTGATATTTCTTTATAAACCTAGCACTTATATGGTGATTCTGTGATGCAAAGGTCACCCAACCACAAATGTAGCAGAAGTTGCCTGCCTTATTAACTTAAGTAAGAGGCATCTGAAAGAAGAAAACAACAACAATAGGAAGATAAATACAAAATATATTCATAAATTCATCATTATAATACAGAGAAGACAGCTTCGCCGAAATATTTATATCATGCAGTAGGAAAATAAAATTAGTATAAAATGCCTCACATGCAAATCACTACCTTGCTCAATGAGTATATATTATAAGTTCCAAAACCATTTGATTATAAAATCACCTACCTTTCACCTAAAAAGGTAAATGTGTACTGCAGAACTACCTTATATGAGTCCTTGAACAATACTGAAGGGCAGTGAGACTATGAATGTGGTCAGAAACAAACTGCCGCAAGTCTGGTGGAACCTGTTGTGATACGTAGGTGTATCTTGAAAAGTAGACATAACAAACTGTCAGAGGGAGAAGGATTACACTCTCCCACCCAATAAAACCCAACGTCTACCTGTGGCGCCGGAGAGATCTACCCGCATGCCCCTACAGCCCTGAGGAAGAATTGAGACTTCGTGCGATCGGCTGCCCCGGGTTGGGTTATCTTTATCTTCCCATCCTGTCCTCTGACCGACGCCAGAGCTACGGCCGGCGTCAGGAACCTTTGCGAAATGCTGTCAGAACCCCGAAACTACCTTCTCCCAACTGCTGTGACAATTATAATTAAATATCCGTGCCCCTATAGGGGGTCACCGGCGACACGCTTCCGCCGAGGCAGTATAAATACTTCAAGAAAAGCTTTGAGAAAGCAGTACCATACAGCGCTGTCTTGTTTAGCAGTAACTTACAGTCTAGTACGCCTGGCTCCAACTTCCAACGGCTTCCAGCTACAAACGCAATACGTCACCTCTTTACTCGTGGGTTATCTTTATCTTCCCATCCTGTCCTCTGACCGACGCCAGAGCTACGGCCGGCGTCAGGAACCTTTGCGAAATGCTGTCAGAACCCCGAAACTACCTTCTCCCAACTGCTGTGACAATTATAATTAAATATCCGTGCCCCTATAGGGGGTCACCGGCGACACGCTTCCGCCGAGGCAGTATAAATACCTTAAGAAAAGCTTTGAGAAAGCAGTACCATACAGCGCTGTCTTGTTTAGCAGTAACTTACAGTCTAGTACGCCTGGCTCCAACTTCCAACGGCTTCCAGCTACAAACGCAATACGTCACCTCTTTACTCGCTCTCCTTCGCACCCAAGGCCAGAGTTCCCACCGACAGACGCTAGACACGGACAGTCATCTATCACACCGTTATCGACTTCGTTCAACGAATGGAGTACTGCCGCGCTCTTTTCTTAATGAGGTAAAAGCAAAAGGAATCTTGCAAGTGCAACTTTATAGCGTCACATTTACTCGCTGTATTTAAATTCCAGTCAATTAGGCTCTTCGTGAGTCCCTCGATAATTTCACTTTTCTATTTTCTCTAGAAGCAATCATCGTGCATCCTCTCTCGGACTCTCGTACCCTTCGAGTCATTTGTATTCTCCCCCGTTAGTACCTCTAGGCTCATTTTATTTATTGTCATTTATTTACTTGTGCTATTAAAATTTGCTTTGTATATAGTAAAGTTATATATTTTTATATCATTCGTTTCTCTAATCCCATAAACTCTAAGAATTAATGATTTAGGCCAACCGCAATCGATTTGGCATATTTAACTCTCGCACTGGGACCTGTGTCCCGATTCTCTGGCGTGACTTCTTCACTTTCACCCTACGACACAAATAATTTTAACGATGATATTCATTATCAGTGACATAAAATTAGTTGGAAGTTGCTACTCCCGTCTCGGAAGCATTTAGGTTGCTGAGCATTGTTATTTATACAGATTGATTTTATTTATTCTTAAGGCTCTTTTTGATTTTCTAAACACTCGCTAAAACTGTTTTTTAGATGAAAATGACCGTTATGTGGTGTTCAGTAAAACTTGTGACTACATGCTGGAATAAGTTTTGGGGTTCATTCTCTTCTAAACTTTGACATAAGGACACATTTCGCCGACTTTCTCTCCTCTTTCTTCATTTCCCTGTAATACTGCCTCCTTTATCTGTATTCCGTACTATTTCATTCAAATCGTCACGTTTTTTTTCGTTAATTTTATTTGTTATTGTAGTCCTTTTCTTTTGTATACCGCATTCAAATACTAAAAAGTTTTACATACTCATTCTTGATTAGTCCAACCATTTTGCATTATGTTTACTTTTTGGTCAATATATTTCACTCAATTCAGTTATCAACGAAGGAAAAAAAAATAACGAAGAAAGGAAGAAGCAAGAAATCATGTGAGTGTAATAGGGCTACCAGAAATGAGGCTAAAAATGTACATTAATGAAACATGGTCGCTTCCCAAGTGAGAAATATTTATGTTTGGCTTAAAAGGCAAAATAGGAGAAGAAAACGGAAGAGAAATGTAGAGATTTCAATTCCATGCTAAGATTCCTATCTATACAGGTGAATGCCTTATCTCAACCAAAATATTTCAAAGAACTAAAAAGTTAGAAGTTTAGACGACTGACCGACGGCTCCAAATGCTCCATCCTATAAAGCATAAATGAGAACAAATATTTCCTATCAAAATTTAAATAATGGAAAGCGAGCTGAGAAGAAATATGTATTTTGCAAAAGAGTCAAAGATTTTTGGATCGGTAAAGCATCGCCATTAAGAAATATCTTTAGTGGAAACGATACAGAAGTAATCCAAAAACAAGAGGACGGAGTTAATCGAAAAAACCCATAAAGATGACGCGCGGCCTTAATAATCAGCATAGGTCTCAAAATCACCAAAATATATCAAATCAATGAGGTGGTTTTAACTTGTCAAGGGTAAATTTAGATGGGAATACGAATCAGACGCAGACGAAACCGAAATTCACAACGCACTGAAACAGGGCATGTTATTCATTGCTCCTGAATCATGCAGCAACATCTCATGCGGTGAGTTAAAAAAGAATAGAAATGGACACACTCGATCCCCAGACCAACCATAAAAAGCAAAGTCAGGTAGAGAACACAAGCTATCATCACAATAATGGACACGTTTCAACGTAAGCTTAAAATATTTACCTTGAATGTTAACGGCTCGACAGAAAAAACGCTTAATCTACTCCAACATAGTAAGAAAGGAAGATCCAGATATAATCATCTTAACAGAACATGGCATATCCACAAATACAGGAACAATAAAATCCCTAACTATAAAATATTAACAACAAACCACCCACAGTAAAGATACGATGGAGTAGCCTTAGGCATTAAAAAAGGCATACCCTTTACTGAAATAAACTGGCTAGAGGAATCATTTTTAGCGGTGATGTTAAAAATGACTACAGGAGACCTGGTCATAGCCGCGGCCTACCAACCACCAAGACGCTCGTATTACCGATACCCAATTTCATCAAGCTATTCTGCAGACAAGCCTCAACCTTTCTAACCGGAGACCTCAATGTAAGGTGCAAAGAAGCAGGGTACACAACCCATACAAACGGTACAGGGAAAACCCTACATCTGCTGATGCAAAGAGGCCTACTAAACAGAGAAGGACCTGACTTCTCTACATATCTCACAGCCCGATCCTAGACTAACCCCGATTTCATTTTATCTAATCAAAACTTCAATTTAAATCATTACACACAGCCTGGTTCAGCAACTCCCTCCAATCATTTAAGCATAATTACCAACACCTCAACTTTACCCATTTAAATAAAAATATCACGAAGAAAAGCAACCAGCAAAACAAACTGGAATGGATTCAAACAATACTTAAACACAATAGGAACCGGAGTCCTTAACAACCAAAGTAAAGAGGAAATAGATGCCCAACTAGAGTTAATCACTAGTAAAATCAGAGAGGCGGATAATCTAAACACCCCAACACTAAAATACATACCTGCACCTAAATGGACCCAAGAGATCCAAGATGAAATGGATGTATTTCAAAATGTATTAAATGAAATCAGGGTATCGGGTCATACGATCGAAAGGTACAGAAACATTATCATAATTAGAAGGAGGATAGACACCCTCATCAAGGAAAATTCAGGTAGGCTCTGGGTTAATATAATAGGTAAGATTGAGATAGAAAAGGATCCAAGGAAATTCTGGAGACAAATCAGGAAACTACGCGGATCACATCAAAATGAAGAAATAAGCCTGAATGTTCAGAACAAGAAAGTAGAGCAAAATAAGGAATTACAAGAGCATTTTCGAACACACTGGACAAAATTTTTCTCTATTTCACCTGAAGAAAATCAAAATTTCGACCTAAACTATGAGGAAGAAATCATACGTAGCCTGACAACACAACATCAATTCATTATACCGTTTAGAAACGTCGACGCACAAACAGTTAATCCCTTGGGAGAAGGCAAGCCATTTACTATGAATGAATACCTAACAGCATTAAAATCATTCAAATAAAAGGCTCCAGGACAAAGTGGAATATCTAAAGCTACCTTAATTAATGCCCCAGATAATGTGCACGAATCGGTAGTGAAGCTCTTCAATGCCTGCCTTAATATGGGATACTTCCCCCAAGCATATAAAATAGCAATGATAATCTTCCTGCCGAAGCCGGGCAAACTGAAACATCAAGTCGAAAACTTCCGTCCTATCTCGCATATAGAATTTCTTGGCAAAGTCCTAGAAAAGCTCCTCAACGAAAGGTTGATCAACACTCTTGACACAAACAACCTATACAACCCACAACAAGACGGGCTCCGGAGCAAGCGAGGGACGGACACCGCGCTAGCAATCATCACCGAAAGAATTGCTACTGCCACTGCACGAGGCAACAGATGTTGCGAAAACATTTGACAAAGTTTGGTTTCCCGGCCTAAAGGCCAAAATCTGCGACCTTAACCTGGAAATAAACCTCTGCAAAATACTCTGCAGCTCTCTAGATGAGAGGAAAGCCATATTGCAGATAAACGGCAAAACGAGCGATGCAATCAACCTACAAACGGGGGTCCCACAAGGAGGCTGCCTATCACCTACGCTGTACACAGTGTATACCAGGGACCTTCCACACCCCACTGATGAAAGTTCGTTGTACATACAATTAGCGGACGATATCACTCAGATAGTGACCAGCGATAGGAAAAACCCAAAGGAAATCGCCCTAAGAACAGGTATAGAAATTAAAAACCTAAATTATTAAAAGAAAATGAATAAAATAAAAACTAACAAGTATAAGTTTGAACTAATTTCCATGAACAGAAGGAAAAAAGCTACTGTACGCGTAGATGGAGAGGCATATCCCTTCTCAACAGAAGGACATGTCCTCGGACTAAATATAACAACGAACGGCTATACAAGTCACCTACCACAAAAAATCATAAAAGCTAAATCTACCTTATCAGCACCATACAGATTCAGGCAACTTTCAACCAAAATAAAAGAAAACTATACCTGGCCCTAGTTCAACATAAGCTCCTATACCCAATTGCAACATTGAATACACTAAGTAACTCCCAAATCAGGAAGATCCAAATAGTCCAAAATCAAGCCACTAGATTCATAACAAACACAGGAAGACTAGATTACATACCAGCAGAAGAACTCCACCGCAGATCAACTATTGAACCCATAAACATAGTCATACAAAAAAAGAGCAATAAAGCTGTGGGAAAAGATGAAAATACGATTTCACAAGATATAATAAACCAAAGCATCGTACAAGAAGACAAAATCCATCGTACGTAATATAAACAACGCTTCAATAGCAGCCTGAGAAAAACGTTAATAAACGTCATCCCAATCTATAGGTAGTAAACCATAATGCAACATCTAGAATGAACAACCGATTGCGACTACCAAGTATACAACCCAAATGTGAATCCCGATGTAGAACCCTTATATTTACATAATAGCATTAATAATAAATAATAATAATAATAATAAAAAAATAAATAAATAAAATAAAAATAAAAAACAATAAAATGATACAAACGCTCTATTGAGCAAAGTAAAACAAAGGCTCACTGCTTAAAATAATAATGTATCACAAAAATATAATAAAATTTAAAGAAAGACGAAAGCGTTAGCCAGGCAACCTGGCACAAATCTCTATCATCTTCACACATCATCCTACACACATTAACAGCCCCAACACTTTAATTTCTATCTTTTCTATCTCACTCTCTCTACACATTCTAACTTTATTTATCTTATCTTATGTTATCTTTGACGTTTAGAATAAGAAAGATGCTGTGACCAATAAATATTATTTAAGGCTATGAATTGCCTATAAGAAATTATGAAACTGTTCACAATTTAATCGTAGTCTTACGGAATTCCAGAGACAGAGCGAATCCTAACCCAAATTTAAACATCAGAGGAGAAATTTTGTTATATCGAAATATCTTTAAAAGATTTGGAACAAACTTTTCAAGATATATCCTACGTAATGTTAAAGGAATCTAGTTATCGCTCTTAGGGAATATCATGCTACTTAACCTCTATATGCAGTGTTCACAAGAAAGTGTCAGGCCAGAAAAGGACAAATGACAGAAATATATTTGGACGATTACTACAAATAAGAAATTAAAAGTTCATCCAAAATTATTTAACCCACCAGAACCTAGAAGTGATAGACGAAGAAAACTTCCAAATAAGGATAGTTATTTGGATAGTTTAAAGGAGACACAGTCCACTAACGATACACCGCTTTTTTTCCTATCCTGTATAATCTTCAGTGGAAGACAGCGATGAGGTGATAGTAGAGATATAGCGGTTTTTATGGCTAAAAGTATAACTAAGGTCTCCCATTTAAGACCAAAAAGGAAAGGAAGTGGATAGCTTAATAATACATATGAATGAAGAAATGTGACCAAAGATTAATTAATTGTAGGCAAATAAATAGAGTCAATGTTAACTATCTAGGAAGTAAAATAATGTTAAATAAAGAACCAAGGGGAAATATATAAGAAGGCAAGGTGTCATATGGAAGTTTTCGCAACAATTGGTAGTGTTTTCTATAACACCGAGAGAAACAGAAGAAATAAACCAAACCATGTAAGAAATAGTCTAAACTAATTTGATTAATAATATTAATTAGTAACACATTACGGGGAAGAAATTCTTAGACCAGGGTAGTCTAAAAAAATTAAAAGCTCCACTTAATTTTTTCAAACACATAGCTCTGCGCTGACGTTTGTGGCCTCTCGTGCCGAGATCGAACCTCATAGGGCAACGTTAGCAGAAAAACGCCGTATCCACTCTGCTAGCCAAAGCTGTAGGTCTCAGTATAGATAATGACCATCGATAATGTGCTGAGACATGTAGAAAAAGTCTCCAGCAAATTATGTTGCAACGTTATGCAATATAAAGTTTGATGTCGCCAGATGAACAATAATCTAAAGATAAAATTTTGTGTTTAAGTTGCAGATATAAAGGTATACCCAGTTTTGAATATATTTGAGTGCGCTGAATTCCAACTAAAAGCTGTAGTTCGCAGTGGGGGCTTTCATAGCTCTACGTTGTATTAATCATATATAATTGACTTACTAACTCTGCGAATTACTGATTAAATAAACATCAGATTCAGCTGTTTGTTAGACTCAGCAGAAATAAACACGTTTATGTAAGGATTACCACTTCTCCTTTTTAATGATTTTAAGACCTTTTATATAATTTAATCTGTTCTCAAGTTTGTTTTCCAAGTCTTTATATTTCCAGTTTTACTTTGGGAAATTCAAACTTGTTTCTCAGATTACTGATTACGCTTTGAATTAAAGTTAGAAGCAGTTTCAACTTTAATCTCAGCTGCATTAGAGAAGCAACTTTGATTAGAGAAGGAATATAGTGGAATAAGAAAAGAATAAATAGATGTAAGATCTATCTTTTTCTCCGTCTGAAAACTATTTTCGTTCAGTAGATGGAGAAAGTGCCAGCAGGATTTATTTTTATGCTATTCACTCAATTATTTTCATTGCTGCACTTTCTCTCCAAATCTTATTTTCGATAAGATGTTGGAAAGATATATGAACCATGTGGCCTTTCAGATTTAAAGCACACATGAGGTATTTTTGGACTGTTGTTATGGCAGGGTTTGCGGATTTTAAAAGCGAAACAAACCTTGAAGATCCGTCCTTAATTGATTCAATGGGAATGTTAGGATTATATTCTTACATCTAATCAAACTCCAACTGTAATATGTTATAATTTTATTAATAATTATAATAATAATGATATTAATGATAATGGTAAGTATAAAAATTACTCTAATGATAATAATAATGAAAATAATAATAATTAAATGATTATCAGATAGGCATGAAGTAAGAGCATAGAGTTTCACACAAATGTACATTATATTCCGAAGCTAAAAGTGCAGTAAATGACGCAGGCATTTCATTTTTCTTATCCCCTTCTTGCTAATCCAGCCTCCCTGCTTCAGGTAAACCCGATGCCAACCTCAATCAATCTTTCCTCTTAGGTATAAAAATTCTTTAATACCACCGACCAATTTCCTGTGGTCTCACTGTTTTATTTTTTTTGGAAAAGACGTGCTTAGATAAACCCTGTCGGGCTCCACCTCTAATCATTTGAATTGTATACTATTGTTCAATATTAGGGTAGAAGTATCCTCTGTCTTCAAAATATATTCACATTGGCTTAGTTGCATAGAATTTCCGCCCCATTAACCTTATGATTAAGTTAATCAGATAGTTATTGTAATTACTATCCCACTGTTTTCATTTATCTATAACCATTGGCTCAATCGTAAAAATACTAAAACTTAGGATCTAAATCAAATATAACTGGACGATTATTATATAATACCTTCTACTATGTTTAGTATTTTATGTAACCAAACTTACTTGAAATGAGCATATAAAAATTATAAAAATTCTTGTCGACAAAAAAGACTCTCATAAATAAATCCACTACCTTGAAGAAGTCTCATTATGTCCTTCTGTACCGTGTCATTCGATATAACCGATTCATATCTTCAAGCGACTGGAAGTCTCTTCCCTCTAGCATCGTGCCTTCTCCAGTCGTAACAGACGACGTTACCTGCCGTAAACTGGCGTGACCTTCCATACCAGTCGTAACATGAACAAACCAACTCTCATATTTTCTTTACTCCTTTTCAGATTTACTTTTTCTTACATTCACATATTAGCTTTTTTTCCAAATTCTATACAAATTTGGCCAATTGGCAAATCTAGATTTAGATGAGCAAGAAATCTTTAAATTATTAGAGAAATTTTCCTCCTTTATCCAGTTCCAAAGGTCCTAATGCATTCGTCCTCCGTGAAAATCACGAGTCACTTTAATATCAATTTGACTTTTAATCCCCCTTTTGAAACACGAGTAGATTTTCGATTTTCAGCTTATTTACTTGAAGCAAAACTGTAATGCAACGAGGCCATAATAGCAGAGAGTGTTTAAAAAGATGTTTCTAAAGAAAATGGTTAACCTAGGGGAACCAAAACTGTGTGTCGGAAACATGAGCAAATTATACATAGTATGGTGTTAAAAACTATAGGTTACTCCTATTTTTTATGAACATGACCCTCGTTCCGCAAGTAAAGAAGAACAAATCGAGAAATAAGAGTATTAAGTTAAGCCGTTTTCCCTAACATCCATGCAATGTAAAATGCACTTATTCGTTCAGACTAGAAGCTGCAGTCATTCCAATTGTTTGTTTGTGGCATATATTAAAGTAAAATACAAAAGGCATAAGTGTTGCCTATAAGCATTGGTAACAAGGTCATTATTTATCTAATTTCAATGTTGATGTATGTATGCTATGCAGTTCTAAAATAGCTTTGAAGATTTTAAAGCTTGTAATTACTTATCTCTGTTTTACTCTACTTAGCTTTGGTAATTGGAATCACAAAGGGAAAAAATGAATCTTTTTCTATGCACCATTGGTCAGGAAGAAAGAATTAATTCTTATCAGAAAAGGGATTTACATCAATCAGACAGCTGATAAACGATTACATTTTCCATTAAATTCTGAGAGTTGACTCAATTTCATAAATTAACCATGGTTAATAGCCAAGTCAAAATTGATTTTAGATTTATATTTCCCCCCATTAATTCTTATAGAGTTATTTGGGAATATTTTCAGGGCAATTTTTTCATTACAGGCTAAGTGGAAACCAATTTGTCTTATACATAAACCCAATGGTCTGAAATTTCGTCTCCTCTTCTGCCAACAAAGGAAGAAGAATGTGAAAATATCTGGATTTTGAAATCCTTTGAGGAAATATTTATCTTTTGCAAACCTGAGGTATTTCGGAGGTTCTCGGTAAGGTCTAAAGGTAATTACTAAAAAGTTTATTAATTTCGTGTATATATTTTTATTAATTAATATTCGGTTCAGCATCTTTAACACCAATAATACTGATTTTTCTGTAATAAAAAAAACAACAAACGAATTACCCTCAATTTTTCTTATGGCTAGTTTTTATAAATTGAAAATCCTATCTCACATTTATATTTCATTGAAATCACCAAGGAGTAATGAGAGAGAGTACCAACAGCTTCTCCCATTTTATTTACACAGATATTGCGAGAAATTGCTCATTTTGCTACTAAGTATCAACTCCTATTCAAACAGAATCTTGTGGCATGCTGAATATGTATTCCTTCAATTTCCTTTATCAATCCTGTTCAAATCTGCTTAACCAATATTTACTCAGACCTGGTAAAACATGAATCCCAAATATATTGTTATCCATCAACTCATTTTTAATAAGTATTCCATTACCTTAATCAAGATGATACAAAATAAACTTTCGTTTCCTTTGTTCTTTTTGTTATTGCCTCATAGATCGGACTTCGTTCTATCCCTCACGCACTCCTATTTCTCCAAATTAATCCTAATTATAATTGCCTTTTTACAGTGTTATCTTTTCCGTGAAAATATAACTCACATATCCATTTTGAATTTATTTTCAGTCAAATATAAATTTTTGCCTCTTTAAAGGAACATATTTTATAAATTCTTGTTTGCTAAATCATGCTTCAAAGCACACTAATTTTAGCCCTTTCGGCCTTTCAGCTAATGGGAGCCCGCGTCTTTGTAAACCGAGGTGAATTTGAATTAAATACCAGGATTTCGAAGTGTATCGCTAATTCCTTCCCTTAATCGCCTCTAAGACACGAAGTCAACTCATCAGCAAATTGCTTCGAACTCCATTTTGCATAGAGATAATCAAATTGCAAAGTTTGGAGAAATCCCTTAAAGGTTTAGAGTCATTTTTCTAGGTGAACAAATAGGGGGGGGGGAACATTCCTTATTTTCAGTTTATCGTATTTATATAGACTTTTATCTTTATCGAATCTATTTACTTGTCTGAATTTCCTTTATCTTCAAGTTGGCCCTTCTATCATTGTCTTCTATTCATCTTGACTTAATATTCTTGTCGGCTGGGTTAGTACTTGATCTTCGATTTCTTTTTTGATGTATCTTCATTTTCTTCCAATTAACTCGAGTTGATGATTCCTTCTTGATTCTTGATGAGTTAGTCCTTGAAGTCGTTTTCTTCCCTTTTCCTTTCTTGAGGCGATCCATTTTTTCTTAAAGTCGTCCTTAAAGCGTGTTCCTTGATTTCCGTTTTCTTCTGGAGATTTCTTCGTAAAAATTGTGGACTATTGAGTTTCGAACTCGGTACCAATAGATTTACACGCCAATGCTCTTAGCCATTACACCACGCCTTAGCCCGTTCTGAGTTTTTAATTTAATAGGCTATTTATATTATCGATTTGGAAGGAATTTTTCTCTGATACATCTTCGCACCCCATACAAATACTGGTAAACAGCGTATTATTAAGAAAACGCGGAAAGGCGGTGGGATGCCAAATACCGTTAGAAATTGGATTAAATCCTGCTGTTAAGAGCTTCTACTTAAGCAAAGATACAGGAGGGTGAAAGATTTTGCAGCAGGATAATTATCTTAATTTTGTTTCGAAGAATCAGATAAATTGCATTCAAAGAGATGATTTGGTGGATCTCTACCCCCCTCCATGAAGAATAATCTAATTCAGTGGAAGGGATCTAAATTCAAACACCCAACATTAAGACCTTAAGAATCTGGCTAAATTAAAAAAATCTGGCACAGTGGTATGAAAAATAGAAAGATTACAGCAGGCTATATGAGGTATCACCTGTAAAGCTTTGCCAAAGAATGCTTGAATTTAACCATATACATATAAGTAGAAGGCCTTGAGCTGTGGCAGATAATTATAGAAATACTTGGTAGTTTGTAAAATCAATTCCTATTTGCCGGTTCTTTTCTACTATTACCAATGTTCTGATGGTATATAATGAATTTTCACTTTTTTCGAGAATGTGTTTTAAGTTTGTCCCAAATTTCATTTTTTTTATGGTATAAAACCGATCCAATAATTAGCCTAAATAATTTCGTTTTTCATTCTTTGCATTATGAATAAAATAAGCAACATAGTTTTGTAAGGCCGAGGAATGCAAAAGAGACATTTTGCCCTTTCTATGGGGTTCACTAAACTTGAATGCCATTTACTGGCTTCTGTAAATTTTTTAAAATCCTTTAGTATTAGGAAATTTAATCAACGATGGGATCGAATCTCGACCTGTAGGTCAAGCACAATAGCTTTAGAGATAATAATTGACTGAAATAACATTAAACAATATTGTAAATAGGTGGGTTCAGTTTGGAAGCTTTCATAGCCGAAACGAAGATCATTATATTTACAGTGAGATAAATAAATATTCCATATACTATCATTTAAGCACTGCAGCATTTCTTTATAGTTTTACTGTAAGTATATACTCCAAAGTTAAATCTTATGTGGCTTACATAGTTAGAAAAATAATTACCAACACAATAATCTGATTCAATGTTTTCAAATTAGTCACAATATAATTATTGACTACCATAAACAAATCTTATCTAATACTTGGAGGAATGGCATCTGTTAACATTAATTTCCTCTATTGGCCTTTGATTAAAAGGAATTTAGTTTTGAATCCTTTCCTGCCTCGGTTTGGGACGACTTTTTTCCGAAGTCTTTTCTCAATAACTGAGTAGAGTTACATATCATTCATTCTTTCTCTAATTTCTAAATTTCTTGCGTTTTTTTTATTCTTATCTTAATTACTTTAGTAATATTTTAATTTTTGTCTGAAATAACGTCGCGCCGCTAATTTTTACTAAAAATACCAATGGCAAAATAGATTCTTAATTATTTATTTACAATTTTATAATCAAACATTGAATTAATTTATCCTGCAACATCGTCATTTACATTGCACTCGGCCATTAATAAAATGCAAATTTAAAATAAGCAATCAAAGGAGATTAATATGTGTCGCTGAATTCCCCCTAACCCCTTTTGTTCTATTCTAAGAGTGCTAAGAGTGTCTAATATATATTGATATCTGAATATCTTAACGAACAGAACCGTTCCGAAACAGGTAACGACATAAGAGAAACGCACAATAATCCCCAAATGAACTTATATTTTACATTTATCAATTGAATACATAACCTTTAAACATTAATTACAGCAATACTCTAAATATTATTATAAACAGAATTAATTCAATTAATTAACCCCTCAAAAATTGGTTAATTTCTCTACACACAACAATAATATGAGAATTAGGCTTACGGACTCATCTGAAGTTTGAAAGGTCTCAGGAATGTTAGTGACTCACGACGCGTGCCGTCAGTCCAGATGTAGATAGGCGAAATCACACGGTCGTTTTGGCGAGGGTAGCAGCTGGGGGATCCACACGGTATTTCGAGGGAGGGGGGGAGTTCTTCACGGATGAGAACAATTACGGTGCTTTATGCAACACCTAGGCAGTCGTGGTCTCTCTGGCGAGAGTGAGACGAACTTGGTTCTTAAATCAAGTTAACTTGGAGTGCGGTGTGACCACCGAGTAACGAGCTCACGGGGGAGCTTTTCTCCTTCGTTACTTATTTCCTCATGAACGAGGACTGAACTCGGGGAGGGTCTTCTTCAAGGGCAAGTATTCTCTGACGAGAATAAGTTACTTAAACTTCGGTTTGGTAACCGAGAACTAGCTCGAGGATGAGCTTCTTCTTAGTTCCAGTCTTCTTCAAGGGCGAGTATAACGGAAGGGGATTTCTCTGACGAGAATAATTTAAACTTGGTTCCTTACCAAGTTAACTTAGGAGTTTGGTGTGGCCACCGTGTAACGGGTTCGAGGGGAGAGCCTTTTCCTTCTTCTTTTCTTAATTCCTCAAGGACGAGGAATACCCCTGGTGTTTAAGGTGCACCAGGATATGAAGAGTCTCTCTGGCGAGAGTAAGTTGAAATTATCAAAGTTAACTTATCGTTTGGTTTGATAACCAGGGACTAGCTCGAGAATAAGCTTCTTCTTAGCCCCTTAAGGTAGGTAGCCCTGCCTCTCTTGCAGGGTACTTCTTGGTCTGGCGAGCCAAGTACACTACCAATCCAGTTTAGGTAGCTCGGTTTTAATCGAGGACTTCGTCACCTGGAATCTGACGTATACTACCACGATTTTCCTTAGAGTTCCTCATTTATACCTCGTCACCCCACTCGGGGAGTGGTAAGGAAAGGGGGCTTAAGGACGGCCCCAGGAGAGTTCTTATGCCCAACGGTTTTTCCCACGAAGTCAAACATCGGCTCCTCGTTAGGCTTCGAGCTTTGGAGAAACACGTCTCTAATTTCTTATTTGACATGAAACTGGATCTCACTCTCCTGGGGGAGATCCTACATTTTGACCTTTAGGGTTTTTCATAGCACCGAGTTGTGCCACGCTGCGGTTACGCTTTTGACTCGCCGATGCCTACCCCGGATATTTTTGCAGTAACCGCCTTGTGACTCCACTAAGAGTAAACGGGAGGTGGGGGGAAGTGACGATTCCCCTACAACATGTCTTTTGAGTCGGATCAAAAGGAAATCAGATTGATTGAGAGATCTATCATTAACCTTATTATGCAAATAGAAAAGTAATATTTAATTCAAGACAAATAACTTTTCTGTCAGAAATTACAGAATTATCATAAGTTGATATCCATTTAGAAACACTTACTGATCAATCCTTTTACAGAAGACAGATTAATTTAGGACTCACGATCAAATTTGTAAGCCTATACAGGAATGCCTTTCCATAGGAAATATTTTTACTCTTGATACCAGCATGGAAGAGAGAATCGATAAAAGCGAGAAAATGTTACAGGGGTGGAAACGTTAGCTACATCTTTTCAAGCGAGATTCTCAACCCTTAAAGCAAATTAATTAAACAAAACCTTTGATATTCTTCTAGATGTTATACTTAAATAATGAAAGTAAAAAGCAGGAAAAAACTGTTATAAAACTAGTGAATAATCTGACCAATACCTGAATAAGAACACACAAGCGGGTGAGAGATATATTAAAAAAAATAAAATATCTTGTGAAACTGGACTAAACACATAGCGAGAAGTAAAATTATAAGATTCCTAAAAGAATTTTTGTAATTCAAAATTGTATACATGAGTAGACGCCGAAGACGCCCAGCTAGAAGGAAGAAGGATGAAATAACTCAGGCCCAAAAGATCAGAAACTTCAAACCCTACATTTCTACAATAACCTCTTCCATATCCTTTGTTAGTAAAAAATTCAAGGTTTCTAAAATTGTTGAATGATAACCTACAACTATAAACTAAGTGTGGCAAAGGTTATGCAAATTTAGATGAATAAAACAAAAGTTATATATGAGCAGATAAGCAATGTCCAAGAAAAATTAATAGTATTATTACTATGTAATATTATTCTTATTTTCTAACATTCCTTCAAATTATTTTGGGCCAACTTTCACGCATATGAAGGTAGTTATGATGTTTGGTATTTGGTAGGAATCCAGGATTCTTTGAATAACGTTTAATCAACCACGCGAAATAAGGCTGGCGCTTGACGTCTAATGTCCACTGCGAGGTTTTTACTTATCACATCATCCTTATAATGCATCACTGGCACTTTGCGCGCTCTGTGAGTCGCTTTGAATTACAATTCGGCCTCCGAATCGTACCGACGAGTAACCCCCGTAGCGATCGATAAATTAAAACCTTCTTGTTTGCGAAGATAAACTGAGTTCCAGGGAAAGCCCTGCCATCCGCATCAAAGAGGAAGCTGGGGGATCGAATGAAAGCCATCTTCCTTTCAGACTTATTCCTATTCTTTTACAATGCCCTGCCTCCAGAACCTTTCTTTGCCTCTATAATAATTATTAGCAACTTCTCTATTCTATTCTTCTTCATATTCATTCGAAATATCCTTCTCATCAAGCGCTCTGTTATTTCAGTGAATATTTTGAATCTGTCACAATAGATTGGCCAAGAACCATCTTCCGTGTCTTTCCATAAAGATTTCATTAGTTATAACAATTTCTTTGATTTTACATTCATTCTCTTGTGCTTTGGTCGCATTCACACTTTGATTTTACTTTAGTTCTTCCTCTCTCTCTCACACACACGATTTCTGTATCTTAGATGCCACTTGTAACAACTTTTTGATTGACAGTCGAAACATTCCTTTGAAGTTTGATTAAAAGAAAGACCCTTGACGATAGGTTCGAGGATAAGGCTGGGTAAAAGAATATTATAAACCTTATTCTAAATTGGCAATCAATAACTCGCTTGGGGCATACCTATTTTTTGATTGGGAGTCAGGTTTATGGATAAATGGTGTTATACTGAGAGAAATGGTGATCCTGCTTTATTTTTAGACAATCCCACTTAAATAAGTAGAATAGGGAGCAAGAAACGGCAATAAAAGAAAGTGCGTAGAGTAAATAGAGTCAAGAAATATTACAATAAAATGAGTATTTAATATATATTGGGTTTGGTATATCCAACTTAAGTTTCCTTTGGTCTTGAAAGAGAAAGCATTGTTAATTTATGCCTAAACTGCCAGAGTAACGAAGAAACAGGAATCTCCAAAATATCTTTCAACTGAAACAAAGTAATAAAAGTGCAATTTGGAATAATGAGCAAAACAAAGATACCTGATGTTGGCAATGCGGAATTGCAAGAATAATCCTCATTTGATTACAATAAAAAACATAGGCAAAAATCTCTCAAAACAAGAATCAAAATTATGTCATGAGCATGAACGAAAAGGGTATTAAACACGGGGAAAAAGTCACACACCTGAAATCTGTAATAGGCATAGCAAAAAGGGTTGTGATAATTATGATACAAAATCATCTGTCATAAATAGGGCAAAAGCGTAATACAAAAATCTCTAAAAAACATGGCGCCAAAACTCTCATAATAGGAAACAAGAGTTTGCAATAAGGATGAAACAAACGTCTGAAATAATAATGACACAAAAGTCTCTAATAACAAAAATACAAAAGGCCGCCATATGCATGACGGAAATGTATTTCATAAAATGGAAGAAAAGTCTGTCATAGCATGAAAAAAAATTCTAACCTAACCATGACATAAAAGTCTGTCATAAATATGACACAAACGTTGGTTAAGAGCAGGACACAAAAGTGCCATAAGCATCATACAAAAGCGAGTCAAAAGAATCACAGGAAAAGTCTCAAATGCATAAAACGAAAATGGAAAATTTGTACAGATGTTTTTCAACTTGGAATTCTTCTAAAATTAACTCTTTATCGAGTTGTTTATGTCAAATAAACTTAAAAGAATCAATGATCTTTTACGTTTACCACCATTCTGACCATGACAATACCGCTATCCAAAATCAATTGCCGGGATCGTTTGAAATATCTACCGTCTATCTAGTGTGTGATTCCGTGCATATCGCTTAAGTTGACAAGGAATCGAAGGGAACAATGGGTGACGCCCAATTAATTGCCTGTTTAGATAGCAAAGAGATGGTAAGGACAAGGTAATGGAAGGGAAATCTTCGTCAAATATTTCGTAAATCAGATAGTGGAATTTTCTTTGCTATACATTTTATTAGCCAGTTATTAATATTTTGCCTTAATTGGTACATTAAGATTGTTGAAAAGACATAATATTTTAAAAGAAACGTCAAAAAAATTATTAGTTGAAGAGAACATAAGTAAAAAAAAAATGATTGGATAATGCTCGAAAGCAGATCTTCATTCAACAAGTCATTTGCCATCGTATTGAGAGTTTGACTATCAGAATTATTAGCCACCTTATACATAAAGCACTATTTTACCCGAACTATCGGATTTCATGTGTAAAGGAGATAGAGATAAATGATAATAATTTTGATTTTGTTCTTATTGAAAAAAACCTAAAGGGTCCCTTCTTTCAAATAAAACATGTTCTACACTAAGTTCGTTGTCGTGGTATACGGGCGATTATGTATGTACGTTTGTTCCGTTCCTGAATACCTTGGTTCCTTTTTTTTCCTCTAAGAGTGCTATATTTTCTTTATCTTTTATCTTTTGATTTGATTCTTAACCAGGGAGGATTCGTAGTGTTATATATCTATTGCCATATGCAGCGTTTCGAGGATTTAATTAAACCACTAGAGCAAAAATATACTTTTAATTACATAAAAAAATGAAATATTAAAAATTTTAAATATACTAAGGATATAATAATACGGAGTGTTAATTAAAGAACATAATTAAATTGGAATCCTTTTACCTTTAAACAAAGTGGCGTCAGACGGGGAATGTCCTTGACCGAGAATATCGTTGAGTTAGAGAAGGATTCGATGCGAGGCGAGGTGAGTGTGTCGCAGACGAGAGGCTGACTGGAGAAAACAGCTGACTTCAAGGTGAGTGAGGAAGTGCGAGTCGATGCTTCTTAACTTGCCGATCTAAGCGAGGAGACAGTGGATGTATGATTATTCCAATCCTTGGGTTACACTTGTGGGGCTTCTCCATGATGAGAGGTGACCAAGAGGTGAAGCCTTTCTCGAGTGGAACTTCACTTTGCTATCCCTCCTTGGTAAGGGATATCTCTGGTTTTATTCGAAAACTAAAATAGTGGGTTTCTCTCACGAGAGGGATATAAGAAGTGATTCTCTATACCGTTGGTCTGCTCTTCGATATGACCAAAAGGAACAGCCTCGGGAGGAATTTCTTCTTCTTCTTAACTCCCGCTCGGTTCCACTTTAATGCCCGGACTGACGCCGGTACTCGTCTTATCTCGATCGCTCACTCAATTCTCTCCTTTTCTCTAGATTTACGTATACATAGCCCACTTATCCCCTGGGGGAGAAGAGGGGAGATGAGTGCCCATGTTTAAGCCTCTCTCCTAGGGCATAATTTTAAGCGTGGTGACCCAAGCTTAGCCCTAATGGTCTCTTCTGGTTTTTGTCGGAGAGAATAAAATTTCGTTTATTTAGCGAAACTAGCCCTAGCTATAGGAGGATACAGAGAGCCTGTTCATAGCTTTTTATTCAAAAGGCTATACCGTCCTTCTTTGCTTATACTATAGGGTCACGAAATCTGCTGATTATAAGGTCTCCTTGCGAGTGCTATCACGGACTGTTGGGCCAGTGGAGCAAAACACAATGAGGGTGGTAAAATATCTGCCCTTATGCCACGTAGCTGTTGAAGCTATGTAACGGAACTAGCGCCTGTTTTATCCTGGCGATATAGATTTCCTCACAGTAGTAAATAGGGCAAAATTCATAATTAGACCAAATCTATTAAATTTCTAAAAGTTTAATCCTAAACTAAAGCATTTTCTCATGAGGTAGTGTTTACGTGCATCAATGCCCTAAAATAACATTCTCTATCCACTCCCTGATTTGTGTTCTATCTATAACAATGCAAGATACCATTTCTTTCGCCAAAAAGATGCACTCACAGCAATTTGGCAGGTTGGGCAGAGGAATCTCATCCAGCCTGGTTTCATTCCCCACAAGAAGCCGATTATTAGTCTTTAATAACATAAAGTCTGCCTATGTTATGTTTCTCAAGTTTTAAATTATTTATTTCGATAAATACAGCCTATATGTAGCTTATAAATTCTTTTGAAATACAAGAGAGATAAGAATAACCATAAAAAGTATGTTTTTAACGTCTTAATTTCTTACTTGGAAAATGAAAACTGCGCTTCTAGAGCATAATTCTCTATTCGTAATGATAAAATTTAAACTCGGAGTGCGTAAGGGCTTTATTTAGGCTCTTGGCATTCATGTTTATTTCATTATTTTCCTCGAATATAATTTTATAATCTGGATTATTTATGTTCTATCATCCATAATGTAAATAGACATTTGTAAAGATTTCATTTAGTATATATATATATTATATATTTATTTATCTTTAATAAGTAAATACTTTATATGACCCCTTTTGTTTTAATTATATTGATTTCGCCAAATTTTTACAAACTTCTAAAGATATCTTTCCCTACCCGGCTTTTAATTTTTCATATGGTTCTTTTTTATTTTATCCTAGTGATGCTTTACAATGATTTTTCAAGCACCCATCACAAGGGTTATATTCAATTTAAAGAATAGCTCCGCGATAGCAACTCCATAGGGGTCATCTCCATTTTTCCAAACCAATTCTTAGTGTAGTTGGATGTACGGGATGGGGCATTCACGGGCTGAAATTATACTTCATTTCTTCAATTTCTGGCGAGATATCTCTGAATCTTTTGCAATATGGTGGCATCACCTATGTAGTTCATTCTTACATTACATAAAACAATGTGCCTTGATGTTGATGAAGACATGCACTCCCACATTATGACAGAAACATCACCATGTCACACAAAGAGAGTGAAATGCTTCTTCAACTTCTCATCTCATATGAAAACGTACCAATAAAAAGGTTAAATTTTTGAGAATATGTTAGCTAGATATTAATTTTTAAAGAACTTATTAAAAATATATATTTAAATGAAATTAATTAAATTACATGTAAAACAGCCATACAATATTCTTTCTCTCATATTCCTTACATTTCACCACATAACATTAGAATATTGTTCATATGTCCAACCTTTGCGATCTTTAGCCCAATGAAAACATTTTCCTTGTTGAAAATATGATATCCATGGCTTCTTTTGCGCCCTATGTCCTTTCCGCCTCTGATTTTTCTCTCTCCTCCGAACTGTTTTGGTGTATGTATATTTTTGAACTCGAAGATGCTTTGAACTCCCAGCAAATTCGAAAGATGATATTCTGCGAGTATGTAGTAAGGAATATATGATATATCCCTTCTCTTTGTGCTCTAAGACGTTTTCTGCTCCTTGTATTCGTTTATACAAAGAAATTGGTGTCTCGATATCATATTTTTATAGGCTTTGTGCTGTTTGCTGCTTTGATAGTCTTTCATTTTGTTATCATTAGTTATTTAGAACAATTTTTAATACAAAATAGTTATAATGCTAAGCTAAAACAATAACTATTGGTTACCATTTACAAACGGAATAATGGGTAAATTTAAAAGCAGCATTTTAATTAACTAAGTTTGTAATTTTAAATCTTATTTAATTATCTTAAGTATTTTTCCGCTTCCTTAAGTTTCTGCGGCCTTTTGATCCCAAAGACAAGCAAATTTCATTATAAAAATATTTATCAAAATTATGTTGCGATGCCTAAATTTTCGCAGTATTTTACAAAATCTCATTAAAATTTATCCCTAAAATTCTAATTTAACTATGAGAATTTTCCTGATTTTTCTCAAAACTAATTATTAAGACTTCTCTAGCTCAGAAAGGAACCTGCTTTTTACCTTCTTTTAAAAATCATTCGAAGAGAAGATTTTCATTTTATTTTAGGCCAATAAAATAGGAATTGACCCTTAAACCCATTTTCCAATAAAAAGAACCCGTATTTTTGTTTTTTCTTATCTTAAAATGTTTCCTAAAAGTTGGTGGTAAAATATATTCCTCATTTCAATCATTAGACAAAGAAACTAGCTAGTGTTGCCCATAAATACCCTATGAAAATATTAAGTTAATAGATCCCATCAAAGACAGAAATAAAAGAGTTGTTTTTCCACCAAAAATTCGCATAAAAGAAATTTTATTTTACCGTTGGACAAGAAAAATAGAGACAGGCCTAAAAATCATACACCAATAGCAGAAATAAAAACCCATCCTGGTGGAAAACGCAGCAGACAAGGCTCTTTGTCTTTATCTTAAAAAGAATAAGGCGAGTAATAATTCACTAGCAAATTCAAATAGAATTTATACCAATGACAAATGAAGCGAAAAAAAAACACAAACAGAACGAAGTTTTAAACGGGAAGTGTAAGGTCTTCTTCTAAGAAGGTGGGGGACCGCTCGTTCTACTTGTATTATTTTAATAAAATAAACCGTTTTTAAGACAAAAAGTATATAACAATTGATAATGAATCATTGATGTAAATATTTACACTGCGAAAAAATTAAGGAAAAATTTGTAAAATGAAAAAGGTTTAATCTATGTAGGTGCAGGCAGAGGGCTGTCTTTAGATGAGTATATGTACGTATTTATGATATATTTTTTATTTGTAATGTATTAATTATGTTAATAGGCACTTGGAGCTTCAGATATATCTATTCACACAGATATGTGAATAGATTGTTTATTGTCCTTCATTCACTCTTCCCTATAAAACAGGTTCCATTTATTATTCTGTATAGAAACATTAATGACACCAAGTAATGGAGGCCAAAATTGGCAACCAATTTGAGGCCTGTCAAAATTAATACATTCACCAACGAGAGCAAATGAAAACACTGCGGATGATGTGAAGAAAAGGATAATTTCGTTTCTTTAATTAGGTAATAAAGGAAGTAATTAAACATTCAAGAGTTATTACATGAAATGCAATTCATTAACTTGCTATGTGAAAAATTCTAGTTTGTGAAGAAATCATCTTTAGAAAGGAGAATAAAATCTTTTTTATTCTAAAAATGAGCATATCTTTATTTAACAAAGTTGGCTCCATCTTCCTTACAAACGGTCTCTCATCGCTTAACAAATCATTGGTTACTTTTCTTGAAGAAGTCATTCAGGATTGATGAAATATTTGGTTTCATATTATTTTCTCCCTCCTTCCTTTACATTATAGTGAACTCTGGCGATAATTTGATGTTGTATTAACTTATATAAATCAGAATCACATGGTGTCAGTTACCGTAAATATAGAGGTTCAAAAAGTACTTTAAAACCGAACGCAATAATTTCATCTGAGTTCAAAAGTCACAAGTATTGGAGTCCATTATAATGGCGAAGTAGGACAGACACCCTTTCGCTTCAACTGTAGAGACGTAAGACTGGTTCTACTTAAGGTCTGCAGTAACTGCGTTCCTAATAGTGAAGATGTGGTCATGAAAGCTCCATTAACATCCTACCAAATTCCAAACATATTTTCTGCTGTTGGAAAACACATGTAGGATAAGGAATGGGTGCTTGTTTGTGTTCAAGACGTTTTATGCAAAATTACTTATTCAAGCTAAAAGAGATGAAATAGCATTCTAACGTTGTAAATCTTTTCCTTCAGCCAATACATGTGACATTTAAATATTAAAAATACATTAATAATATAAAATATGTCTTGAAATTGCTAGATTGAATACAACTTAGGCATTACTGAAACTTTAAAATTTCTAACACTAATACAGCTATATTTTAACATTACACGGTAAATATTTTACAATATAATAAGTTAAACTTAGCAGAGAGTTGCGCGAACTTAACATAAAGTCGAGTAAACAAAAATGATTTGAGCCGATAAGAAGAAATACAAACGAAACAAAAAGAAATAGAATCTTGGGCAAACTCGCCTCTAAATAGGTGATTATCTGACTTTCGGGGATAGAAGGCAGTCGTAAATGGCCAGAGTGAGACAAATGACAAACTAACCTGGACATCTCTTTCACTTTCTCTCTCTCTCTCTCTCTACCGATTGAGAGTTCTCTGTGACACTATCAGACTATTTTCAGTGGTATTTAATCTTACACTTGTATTTCATCGTTAGCAAATCATCTTGAATATTTATTGTCAAAACCGAATGACAGTAAGCTTGGATGATTGCGGCCTTCCTGACTTGATAAGACGCGAATGGACAGCTTCGAGATGGAACTTGTCTGTGTGATTCAGTCTTTGACTTTGCCTAGCGGTGTTCTCTGTATATAGATCCTCTTTCTATCTCCTTAGTCGAAGAAACAGGAAGTGACTTCCCTCTACTGCACAGTAAAGCGTTTTGTGGTCTGTGAAAGGCTGAAATTTGGTCACCGTGTTTAGTAGGAAACGGATACTGGTTTCACAAACTTATGGCTGGGTCCCGTGGTAGGGTCTTGTCAAATCTTTCGACAATGTTCTGTTTGTGGTGTCTGTGCTCACATGGGGAATGTGACCCCCACAAGACTATTTTATGCCTGAAAACTATCCTCATTTCTCAGACCAACCCTGTAACCACTTATCTACAGCGCAGTTTCTCAAAAGCAAGTTTTCAAATATATTTTACGGGGATGCAACATTTTTTCCTTAGTCACTGTACAAAGTGTTTCGTTCAAAATTCGTGTTTTTTGGTTTTTGTATAGCATTTTATTGCAAATATTATGCACATTTTAGGGAATAATTATTTTTTAGCAACATCATTTCCACATATTGAGAAGTAAAATAATGCAAAATTATATAAATTCGTGGAAAATTTTCTTAGATATTTAAAGTTTATTGGTGTAAAACAAACAGAAATGCCCATTGATTTTTATATAACATTTTATTTCAAATTTTATGCACTTTTTTTAAAATATATATTTTATTTCAGCAAAATGAGAAGAACATAGTGAAAATTATGATAATGCAAACTATTATACATTCGTGGAAATTTGGGGGAGATTTTTAAACTTTATTTGTGAACAAAACGCACAACTATACCATGCGATTTTAAATAATTGCTAAACAAAACCAGCGCCTAAAAACTGGTTTATATTTTTAGCATCATTTAGAATACTCCTATTATTCACCTAACCCCCCCTCCTCCAACTAAGCATAAAGCCTACAGTTGAACTAGTCCGAGAAATATGTTTTATTCCACCATTAAGCAAATTTTAATGGAACAAAAGAAAACTGATTTCAAATGATAATTAAATCATATGTGAAATCTTATGCTCGTCAATTGAGTTCGAATACTTAATATTTTTTAATTGTATAGACTGTCGTAGAATGGACTCCCGACGATATACCATATATCACTCTTCGTTGAGGGAACTTCTTTAATTATCTCTAGAGTGCGTTAATGTCTGGCGGCCGATATTATGTAGCTTAGATATGCTTAAGAAGAGGAACTGAGCTCAAGGATAATAGTATTGCTATCATTAATACAATAGAGTTTTATTAATAATAACTATCAACAAACACAAGACGGAAAATATTGACATAAACAGAGAATGAAAATGGTCGTGGGGGCTCGGGCTAATCCGAGGATTTAAAGGATTTAAAAAGGTAAAACAAATATAGAGTTAAAGAGATGAGATGGTTCGATAAACCATTTAAAGCACAAGATAGCATTGACAAAAGGGTTAAGTACTCAAAGGTGACGTTTGGCTTACGTAACTTTACACTAGTGGTGCAGTGGAAGGTGGTTGAAGAAATTTTCGGTCCGCTGGTGAGTTCCAGCCGAAGGGAGGGAATAAAAGGATCCTGACGTGGCGTCTTGGGAATGAGAACCGTTTCTCGACGAACACCTGGAAGAACAATGGCTGTTCTACGTTGTTCTCTTCTGAACAAAGGGGGGTGAGGAGAACCGTCTCTTGTCTACGGGCTCAAGAACAATGGCTGTTCTAATGTTGTTTCCTCTGAACAACAGGGACGAAGGGAGAACCGTCTCTTGTCTACGGGCTCAAGAACAATGGCTGTTCTAATGTTCTTCTCCTCTGAACAACAGGAGGGGGGGGGGTGAGAACCATCTCTTGTCTACGGGCTCAAGAACAATGGCTGTTTTAATGCTGTTCTCCTCTGAACAACAAGGGGGAATGGTGAGAACCGTTTCTTGGCAAAGGGCTCAAAAGAACAATGGCTGTTCTACGTTGTTCTCTTCTGAAAACGAGGGGGAAGCCTTGGGGACTTGGCGTCACGAAAGGCTCGAACCTTTGGCACTCAAGGGATATTGTCCTCCTTCTGGACAAGTGATGGTGAATCTCGAGGTCGAGGTTCCTTGGCGCACAAAGTGAGAGAGGACAGTCGTGATGTTTCGCGACGAAAATCTGGATCTCCAATCTGCTCTAAGTGGTAAAGTTTCCATATAAATAGCCAGGACACTTCCTTGGCGTGGGGGACAATGAAATGGGAGCTTCGAGGGAATGCACAGACGAGCCTGTGAAAAATGCCTTATCTGCCCATAAGCCTAACTCAATCTGGCGAGGTCGGCGTATGGGGGTGAACGGGGGAGACGATAACCTCCTTGTTTAAACATTGACATCCGGTGGCTGTTATAAGGCGCCAAGCTTCGAATCGAAGATGCACGTGGGCAACATCGTGGTTTTAAATAATATGTGATAAAAGTTGAAATTAACGCAGCTTCAACTCGTTCTATCACATAGACATTTATATGATTTTAGGTTTAAAGCGGGGGGGGGGGGCGAAACAGAAACATCAAATTTTAATTATCCTATTTGTAAGTCTGTTAAAATATTTTGACATATACTGCGCTTCTTAAAACTCATTTCTAAACATCATATTACTGAAGGTGGAATTTACGTTTAAGGTAAGAACGGTGACTTGAGAATCAAGAATCGATTGAATGCAGAGTTTCGATTCTTTGATATGTCGAAAGATGATTACGATGATTACTGAAATGTTTTCAAAATATTGTAACACTAATCTTTGAAATAAACCAAAGATAAGAATTAATCAATATTTTGTATCATTTTAGGCAAATATTCTCCACTTTCCATCTCTATTATTATGACAGGTCTTATTGATATATTCAATTTTATCTAGAGCTTTGGAATATGTGTTTGGCTAATGTGAACCTCTAATTTTACATTCTAATCCAAAATACAATATCAGTTATTTAATTATAACCACAAATATTCTTTGATATCATTAGTTATAGTCATGAGGGCTATTAATTGTACCTTTATTTACTTCTATGGAAAGACTTTAGATTAATTTGATTGAGTTATATAAATTTGATTCAACAAAAGCTCACCAACATCATCCTCGAATGAATTTTCACCTTCAGTGTTGCGATATCTATTCCCTTGAAATCTTATATATATAACTTGTGAAATCAAAGGACAGAGCCTTTAATACTTACTCTATATATTCTTTAAGTGCCTGAAAAGATTTCAAATGAAATCAAATTCGATTCTTCCAAATTTCATTCATATGGATAAAGGTCAAAAGCATGTCAAAATAGAAAGTAAAAAAATACATATTGAGTACGAATTATTATTCTATTATGAAAATATACCCAAGTTAATTAATTATCTCTTAAAATATTAGAAGTGAGGATGGCATTGATCTTTTACGTCTAGAAAAACACGCCTTGAACAAATATTGGGACAAACACTTAACAATCCGGAAGTTTTCGTTTTTGTTCATTGTCCTATCCCAACGCAGTCTAGCAAACAATTCTTCGGTCAGTTCCCTTTATAATTTGGTGGGGTCTAGGACGCACATATGGTGATTTTAGGGAGATATGGATGAGACGTCCCTTATTGTTTTCCCCCTTTAGAGTTTACCAACTCACTTGGATTTAGACAAACAGCTGTAGACGTTGTTCGAAAATTGACATAAGATTTAGAAAACTCGTTCCACGAGAAAGTGAGAGTTGCGCGAACAGGATACGGAACGCATCTACGATGGCCGCTAAATATCTCTAACTTCAAGGTCATAAGTGATAAATTTTTAAATGTCAGAGATCAGAGAGAGAGAAAGATACGCGCCGCCGCGCCCTTCAGTGGAGAGAGAGATGCAACAGACACTTGAGCGACCCTTTTTGTCTGCGCTAATGGAGGTGCGAAATCGCCGCGATGACCTGAAATGCGACCATCACAGAAAGCTGCGACAAATGTGAGAGCCCAGAAGGTCCCATCTGAAGTCGAAAAAAAGTTCGCCTCCTCGAGTTAAGAACCTTCTCGTGCTGGCGCTAAACGGCCAAGAACTATTATCGTCTGCCGATGCGTCTGAATCTAGAACCCTCCACTTCGTACGGAGGAGGTAAAACCCCATTTGACCCCTATTATTCCTCCCCTGCCAAGGTTGGAAGGAAGTATTCGCCCTCCTCCCTGCCCCGTCATTATCCCCTGCCCGCCCCAGTCCGTACCCGCTATTGCGTCCCGTGGGACTCTGCCCAATTCTCGCAGAATCCCTCAAGCTTCCGGTATTCTCTTTAATTCACGTGAATCTACCCGTTTTTTTGTTATCCCGGAACTCCAAGATAGTTGACTTTTGGCCAACCTACTTTCAGTTAATTTGCACTCTCCTTATATTGTAAACTTCCCACACACTCGTAAAGCAAAAAGGGTGAACTTGATCTTATTCTCCAACATCTATATCCAACTGGTGTGAGGTGTGTCGGGTTAACCAACAACATCTGTATTAATCTGGTGTAAGGTGTGCGAGGCTAACCTACGGCAATGTGTCACATGGCCTATTAATGATAAGGCATTTGCTTCTTTCTTTGAACAATTAAATAATATCCATCCCATCATTATATTTATTGTAGAATCGGAACAAACAACTCATTGCCATTTCTGGATGTTAAAATATATAAAGTAAACATCAAAGCATATTGTTCGGTCTCCCGTAAACCAACCAACTCTAATGCCTATATTCACTAGTTCACGTGCTACGACGTATAATTTAAATAGTCTATAGTTTCATCGCTGTTCATGAGAGCATATCGCATATGCAATCCTTGTTTCTTGCATAATGAAATCAATACGATCATCCAAACATTCATTGAGCTTTAGTATCCCCTTTGGTTCATAAAAAATGTCATTGTAAAGCCAGAACCATCTTTTACTTATCAGATAGTCCTATCGAAAAAGGTTGTGAAAATAACTATATTACATTCCCATACTCGTCCCAATGAATTACTTTTTAAACGTTTCCCCTTTTAAACAACATCAATGTTACTTTTGAGACCAAAAAACCTATCCTAAATAGTCTTTCTAAACACGGATGCCCGATAAAGCACAGGAGTTATATTATATCCCTTGCAAATCTTGTAATCAACTATATATTAGCGAAAGCAGCATATTTTCGAAGAGAATGAAGATCATAAATGCAATATGCCACGTGGATCTCTTTCTTCTAGTTTGTTTTTCCGCAATTAAAATGAACACCATTCAATTAACATTGATAATAAAAAAATAATTTATAATTCTCAAAATCATATACATAGGCGTCTAATTGACTCCGTGCTTATAAAGGACATTCCAAATTTCAATAGTTCTGATGATCAATTCAACACTTATCCCTTGATAATGAAGAGATTTATTTATCCTTTACTTAAAAATGCTGCCTCTCTCACACCAAGCCCAGTAGTCACATTGCGACTTGTAAATTGGTCTGTCCCTAGGTTAACATTTCTGTATTCATTAGTCCACTCATTCAGTTTTAAACTTACGACATTCAAACTTTCCAAAACTCCAGGACTAACCTTGGTAGGACCTTGGCACTTATATCATACTAATGTTATTACCTAAAAAATAAAAAGAAAAACGTGGTCCGACGGACGGACCGAGGAACATAGTGAGAAATAGAGCCGCACGCGTCTAAAAATGAATTAAATTTGAGACACTCTAAAAACATTTAATGATCTAGTTTTGATTTTTGTTACTAATTCGCTCCTCTTTAATTTAGAGGTAAATAAAGTGAAGCCGTCATGATAGAAAGATAAACCTCCTCTGCCAAAGGATTGCAAATTAAAACCTTTTAGTTCTCTCTTCTTTTTTAAGAATGCATTCTTAGTCTGTTGAAATTTATCCTTCCCTCCAAAATTATTATTATCAAGATAGCTCATTTGTACTGCCATTCTGCTTCTATTATTTACTTTCTTCCCCTCTATATTTTTTGTCTCCATGTTTTCCTTGCCTTGCCAACATCTTCCAACGAATTGCGCAATTTTCCGTTACCATCTCAATACTTAGAATAGAATCGTGAAAGGGTCTCTCCAATACCGATTTGATTGTCCTCGAACCTATTTTTCACCTTTACTGTTGCCTGTATTTTCAAATACGCCACGATTTATTGAAAATAGGCCACAAAAGAAATCCCACGTAATGGATTTCTAAGTAAGAGGTCCTGATTCTGGATCTCTCAATTGTGATACAGAATTTCATGATGTTCTTGCACATTTCTTCATGTAGGCGCTCATATATGCACTCTCGTACATCTTAAAGTTGCATATACCGTATAAAAAAGAAAAAGTCATTTAAATCTCCTGAAAAATAGCTTGATTGGTTTATTTCCCTATTTTATTCTTTTATAAAATCCATTTTAATAAAATGGAGTTTCTTACATTTAGTTTTCTTCTTTGTTTCTATCAGTTTCTTCTTATTTTCTGCCCTTTAAACTTAATACATTCTCTTAGGAGGACACATTTTTCACTAAGTCAATAAATTCCCAGAAATTAGAAGCTTGTTTGATCATACCTGAGTAAAATATTTTTATTCATAATATTTTCTTTTTTGATATTAGTAATATGGTAGATATTATTAGGTTTTCCCTGAAGCAGCATTTCGTTTGCATAATGTCGTTGCGGGGAAAGAACAGACAGTTGACCTCACTTTAATTGCATATTAGACTTTAGTAGATTATCTTGGAAATCTTTGTTTGATCGATTTCGATTATTTACTCAGGCTGGTCTCAATATATAGTTTTCCCTAATTGGAAAGAACAATTCGATTCATGTTTCATGAATAGAACATTTGCCTAATATTTATTCAGATTTTTTGATGGGTGAAGATATGAGGGGTTTTTGTATTTTTAATCAACAAAATGATTTGAAACGGCAAGAAAGATATGAAGCTCGGCTAGGGATATTTCTTTGTTAAAATGTGTTGTTAATTTCCATCCATGCAACTTAGAGTTTCTCATGAAGATTATTGCGTGACATTATCGCGAAATATATAAAATTATAATTAAATAAAGTATATATAGTTGAATTACAATACCTTTAACTTTCATAATATAAATACCGATTACATATAAGTTTACTAATATTGGGTTACAAATTAATAGACCTACTTAATGCCACTTCCTTTAATTCATGCTTAAGAAATCATAAAATGCTCTCCATGCAAATGTTGAAACCGTTTCTCTATACAGCCTATAGATCAAGTCCTTTGCAGGAGATTAAGACTTTCTAGATAAAAATACTTTTTATCTGTTTGCCGCTTTGAAACTTACTGTATACTCTGTGTGTCCATTGCGACTCTTCTCATGGTGTATTTTTTGTTTTCAGTGAAAAATTAGTGTATATTTAATAGAGTCAAACCTTTTCTAATTTACCAAACTAGTATTTATACTACTCTAGTAGAAATGGTACTATTTATTCTAAATTTAATTTCTGAAATCATTTTTTACATTTTAGGCCAGCTGATGGTTCTGTGGCGTAAAAAAGTTCTTATTCCAGCATTCCCTTTTATCCGATCTTATTAATTGAGCCAAGAAAGCATTCTACTTTATAATTCTAAGTAGAAAAAACGCACATTCTGAAAACAGTATTATTTTTAGCCTCATCAATTAATAGGTAAACTTTGTGCAGTTAATTCTAACCAGTCTGTTTGTATTCATTGTCAATCCTGAAAAATTAGAAGATTTTAGGTCTTCCATCTGAAACTTACCGAAATCTATTGTTTAAAGACTTTATTCCGATAAAATTACGAGAATAAGTCTTGTGTTTTTAGTCAGACATCCAAACGTCGAATTATTTCAGGTATTTCCTCGATTTATCAAACAAAACAAAAATTTAAAATGAATGTACTAAAAGCCTAGTAAAATCTGAAATAATAACATTAATTCCTCGCTCAAAATCCATCGTCGAAATATTAGGACGATCAATTCATGTCGATTCAACATCATGAGCTCCTCCCCCCCCCCCATCCCCAAAGAAACCTGTTGACTATAGCATATAAGATTATATTTATTTAATTATTCATTGTTATTGTATTTGATCGTTAATTAAAAATTTTACAGGTACGGAATGTTAGCATGTCGGATGGTATATGAGACTTCTCGAGTCGAGGTGAAGTTGATTTAGCTTCAATGGAATGAAACTACTCGATTCCAGATTATTTTACTTTACTTTACTTTCATCCAGCTTTTAATTTTATAGTTATTCTTTTCTTTCTCTTCTGAGCTATTAGAACTACCTAACCAGTGTCAATATACAGAAACTTACTTCGTGTCTTCAGTTTATCTAGAAAAATATCATAATACGTACTAACGCTTCTTCACAAATCTTGCAATAGTAGTACACATTGTATCAAATTGAGAATCCTGTTAGGAAAATACATTTTAAGATGAACTTGATCAATACAAAGCCAATTGTTAACTTATTTCTGAGTTTTTTCGACAAATGAAATAAAGACCCCTAAATGTGCAAGATTTCTAGTCAACTTTTCGAAACAACGAAATCCCGTTTAAAGGAATAAACGGAACAATAAAAGATGGCAGTTATATTTCAGACTTCTCATTCTTAATTAAACAAAAGTTTCACCCTTTAATTTTTCGCGTGGGCTCATTGTGACTTGAGACGTCATAAATATTTTTTTGTATGTGAATTGGAGTCTCTGTAATAATCATGACCACAAATAGCTCAATTATTAACTGCAATATTTATGTTGGTTTAATTCTATATTATGCCACCACGAGCCTACTTGTGCTATAAATTTTAAGGGTTATTGGAACAATCCTAAGGAGGTCTAAAAGAAAATACTAATATTCAGGGAAAGAAGAGTATGTTAGGTAATTTCAAGGATAAATATATTTTATTGGCTCGTGGTTTGGTATCTACTTTATTATGACAAAAATCATAACTGGAAGATAACGAACATAAGTTGGTGATTTACAAATCGAGCAAAACAGTGGAAATCTACTACATGATTTACATGAATGCTGTTTTGACATTTATTCTTGTTCGACTTATTTTGTTGCCACTTTAGCGTGTATCCTACTAACAAGTTTTTTCTTTAGTGTGTATCAAACCATGATATTCTCTTATACTCCATGATACTATTTAACGGTAAGCAAAAAGACAAGAAAATGAAAATTAAAACAAACAAAAAATTAAAAAATATATTATTCCTTATTTTTATCCTTATTTCTAGCAAGGTTCTCTCAATTTTTGCGTATGAGCTGAAGTATTTGGATCAATTAAATAGATTTAATGGTTTACAGTTTGATGTACATAGCCCAGTTGGGCCACTCGTCAGAAAGTATCCAGCCATAACATCCCTTTTATTGATAGGTAACAAAGTCCTGCATCTCACTTTTGTACGTAAAAATAGCGCACATCATTGCCTTGACATAA
This sequence comes from Ceratothoa steindachneri, assembly GCA_963969495.1. NCBI lineage: Eukaryota > Metazoa > Arthropoda > Malacostraca > Isopoda > Cymothoidae > Ceratothoa > Ceratothoa steindachneri. The sequence continues at coordinate 65,673,085 of OZ018331.1, read as the reverse complement.
ACAAAATACCCAAGGACCATCAAATCGCTTACTATGATTTCGATTTTTGCTGAAAATTTCAGAATCTTGTGTGGTTGTTGTTTGGTCTCCTTCCAAATCCGTTCCATTTTTGATTTGCAAAGACAGTTAAATCTCGCTTCATCGATTTGAAGTGTCGTGTGTTCAGTTCCCATCATTTGGCTCCTACGATTAAAAGAAACTATATGAAAACAAACCTCAACGAAAAAATTAAACCAATCAGTTAAGGTAGCTCATAATAATCCTGTATATCTTGTAAACTGGTTGGACTCAGGTTGGACTATCATTTTCCATTTAAATCAGTATGCGAAAAAAATTATTAACTCTTCTTACGGAGATGACTGCTAGGCAACCATTGCTTCTGTATCTTCATACTTGCCAATCTTTTCTTCCTGACTTTTTAGTAGTAAGTATGACAGGTGCATCACACTTTTGACAAATATTGAAATCTTTCAGTAAACCTTCGACTTAGGTAGATAGTCACAGCACTTCGCCTGAAACACTTTTTCCGTGAAATTCTTGCAAATACATTTTAGTCACCAAATTTCTTTATATTATATTTAGCTTGGCTTTGAGAAGTCCATCGAGATGGATGATGAGGGATGCCCTCTTGAGGGCATCTACCTGCAACAGATTTTGACAGATAGAAATGTGTGCAGTCTTCGAAACAGTATCTTGACCGAGGGGAGAAGAACAGTGGTGACAGGAAAGACTCGAAACGACCAGGCTGCCCCCTCAGCTGAAGGGAGCTGCCAAGACACCGGTCTGTTGCTGCTCGCCTATAGGTACTTATGATCCTGGTTTGTGATCGAGGTATCCTTCCTCTAGTCTTTGTCTCAAAGCGCAGCACCCACGAGTCATTGGGGGCGGGGGATGCACTGGTTGGTCGGTGCTATGGCGTGTCCACACACCGGTGGGCTTGCACTTTAGTGTTAAAGGCTGGTTTTGCCTGACTTCTCGCTTTTCAGCTTCTGCCGCTGGCTATCCCTTATCGTGAAAAGGGAAGCCAAGTGCCTGAGCCTTCCCCGTTTAGGACATTGCCTTTGCAGTATCATATACTATATATGAGTACGACTAAACGCTTCAAAACTTAATGGGAAATTTAATAAAGGTTTAAGCCTAATTAAATTGCAAATTTTAATATTTTAGGATTTCAGGGAAGCAAAAAAATATTTGTTGTAAGTTATTTTTAAATTAGATTTAAAAAAATCTAAACGTTTTCTAAAAATGAATCTAATTTTCAAGTTTACTTTAATACAGATAGATACAAGGGTAAGAGTCCGCTAAATTGGCACCACTATTTCAACTTTACTGAATTGGTTGAATTAAAAGTAAATAAATTCTTATATCACACTTTTGTCATATTTATACATATAAATTTATAGAAAATTTTAAATTAAATTCGCTTCTTTGAAATAAGAGAATATTATAATATTCCGAATCAAGGGTGATCATTTATAGAATTTTGTCGCTTAGTGAAAATATTCGCTATTGAACGATTTGGCGCAGAGTTCTTACCTAAGTCTGTCTGTTTTTTTCCATTATTACGTAATTATTTAAAACCAAGCACACTTTCCGTTTACAAATGCTTATTTGGAAACATTTAGCTATTTGCCATACATTTTGATTTCTTCAAAATACAAGTGAGTAAATTTTGCCAGCCAGTCTCGCTTTAATTTCAATTACGAACTGATATTCTTTACCATTTTGCTTGTCCATAAATATGCAAGATAAGATATTTTCTTTCAATATCCGATTACGATTAGCTAAAACAGCTTAACCTAAAGAAAAAGGGAGATCATTGTAGATATAAATTACGAGCAACAATTGACTATTTATAACTAAAATGAGTTTGGGCTCTAAATTCTTTTATATTCTACCTAAATCAGAATATATGCATACTAAAACAAAAAGCATTGTTAACTTAGTTCTATTAATTTTCTTATATGAAAAAATATAGTAGTCTAAAAATTTTGGACGATGAATATACTCTTCCTCAATAGTTTCTTTATTTAGTTTTAAATTTAGCCTTGGCGATTTTGCTTCAATCTGCTTTTCGCCTGTTATTCTGCAATCTCCGTCCCTCCTGGTTCACATTCTGCGTTACGCCACGGCTAACGCTAGCCGGGAGCATCTCGAGGTTATCTTTTTCTAGGTTCCTGGCAGGGAGCGTTTGTGGGAAAAGTGCGCGCTGATTAGGCTGAAAAATAATCGATAAGGACCTCCCAATATGACCAGCGTTTCGCTCCTCTACGCTATGAGAGACTACGTGCTAGATATCGCTCAATCCATCTGTACTTCAAGTGAACGACCGCCTAACCATAACAACTAGTTTTCTCTTTGGTAATCTGGACGTGATCCTTCTAACATTTTCCACCTACATCAAAATTTCCCATGGTTCGTTCCTTTTAATAAGGAAAAAACATGAGCAGACGATAACAGAATGAGTACTTCTTTTAGTGCTCTTGCCTTTTCTGAAGTGGGAAAAATTAGGCGAAGATGCTTGGTATTTAGGGCGAGTTCTTTTCACTATTCCTTCGATTCTTATCTCAAATTACACTTGTATATTCAAGTGCGAAGGAGAGAGAGACCATTCTTTGGCAAATGTGATAAGGGAAAATTAATTAAACACTTAAGTTGTGTGGAGTCACACCGCTCGTTCACACTGCCACTTCAGTGGTGTTTTTTCCCTCTCTGCTCGATGGTTTTCCATTTTCTTAAAAAATTGTTAATGAAATGTTCGACTAATTTTGTGGGGCATCACTACTCGCTTGACTTTTCAAAAACTTGGAAATCCAATGGTATATTTATATGAAAGTTGCCCCTAACCGACCTCCATAAAGCGCTTTGTTTCTTAAGCGGAGATAGGTGATTTGCTTCATTCATATTCATAATTAGAGGCTCAAATTTACCTCTCCTCATCTCAGCGACTTCCTCAGCAATGGAGAGGGATCAGCAATGGAGAGGGATCAACATCATAGGTTTCCTATTTCCTCCCAAATTAATAATCTCAAGATTTTGCGATTACGATTATGAATATAAGTTTGAATGAAGATCTAAAGTGCCTGGAATCATAACTAGTCGCCATTTCGCAAATAAAAAGTAATAAGAGCACAAATAACTTCGCCAACGCCAATTTCATTGAATTTCTCAGAGTAAGACGCCATAAGTTTTAAGTGTTTATCATCTATTTTTTCCCCTAAACTATTATCACACCCCAGCAATAAGGCCGTATAACGAAGGGGCGCTTGCTTATTCAATTGCAAGGGTGCGTCATGTGAATAAAAGGGGTTTTCCCACGTCTATAAAAAAACGAGGACGCTCGTCTGTTAAGCCTAAAAATCTCGAATATTAATTGGAATTTAACGAAAATGAGAGTGGATCTACGCCCAAAATCATACCTATGTATGCTTAAGCATTTATTCACTAATTCAAATACTAGAAACTTAGTCTCGGATGCTATCAGACCTATTTTATTAGGCCTATTTTATGTTTACTCAGCCTATACTGCTATTAGACCTAAATAATTTTTTTGTAGAATGGACATATGTGGGATTGAATTTTCTCGTATTCAACATACTAAAATTTTAATTTAGCCTTGGACCGGATATAATCCTTAGACCTATAAAATATATTTAACTAAATAGGATTGATTTTTCATAGATCCACTAAAATGAACAAACATAACTTATCTCTCCATATATTAAATGAAAAATCAAACCAATCTTTGATCTGGCTAAAAATATCTCCGCCAATGCCCAAAAGTGTATAATATTACAGTGCCCTAATACGTGCATAACATATTCTAAATCAGCCTTGGAGATAAATTAACTTTTATTATCTAATTCCTCAACCCTGGAAACATCCGTAGCATTTAAAATCATTTGTTTATCATTTGTAATTTTTTGAGTAATCAACCAAATTATGATATACAGAAATGGCGTAATTAATCCTGATTTCGACTCCTAATCAGTCGTAGACCAAAGTAAGTAACATCTTATAATTTTCCATTATGGAAACTTATCAGTACCATTAGGAGACAACCGCTTATCTTCAGGAGTTTGTGAATTATCAATAAAAGGATAATTTTCCTTAAGACAGATTCGGATCTCGTATTTGCTTAGAAAAATTTACCACTAAGAAATAGACAAAATTTGTTTGAATCTAACTAAATCTCCATTAACTCAGCTAAACATTGGTGGCAGCCCTATATTTCTACTCCTCTCCATTAATGTACTGCATCTCTCTACTAAATTATTTGACAAATATCTATTTTGATCTCACCATTCCGGTCAGATTTGGATGAAATTGTGTATATTGGCAGAACATCACAAGTTATGTTTTACATTTGATTATAGATATGATGTGCACACACAGATTGACTAACCAATTCCATGGACGATTAAAAATTCTGCCTAACTAAGTTGGCGATGGTAATTAAATGGAATAATGGCTAAGAAACAAAGAGAAAGAAAATACAGAGGCAATAGACGTGATCGATGGGAAAAACGAGCCCGAAACGAGAAGTTAGTACAGCAAAGATGAGAGACCTAATCAGCGAAAAAATTCTCAAATTAGAGGAAGGGTAAGAGGATGGAAGAAGAGAGGGTATATAGATTTAGAGGAAGAAAGGGAAATGTGAGTTGGGGCTTAATTCTGGACATTTGCTAAACGTAAATGGAAACATCTCTTATAAACCTCAAGGATCAAGTCTTTAAACGCATTCAGTCCCAGATAAGTATGACGGTGAACACATTTGGAGCGAGGAAACAACTGAATTTAAAATTTAAGGGATAAAATGGATAAATAAAAATGGAGTTTACATTCATTTGAGATTAGGCAAATAATTGATGCGAAATCGGAAGAGTGGAAGAGACTCGACGCCGTAAACTGTCGAATGCATCGAAGGGAAAACAGATGAGACACTGAAAGAGAAAGAAATGGCTGTCATTTTAGAGAGGACGATTTTTTTTACTCGAAAATAAATTTAGCTGAAAATCGACTTTCCACATGAAAGATTTTTGCAGAGTTTCTAATTTTTGAAATTGCAAGAAGTGAAGATGAGTGTGAAGGATCTTTAGGTATTTTGAGGAGGCATATATATCTTGACTCTCATCCCACCTTTAAGGAACACATGTTCTATGATCGGTTAACTCAAAAAGAAAGGAACACAAGGATGAATTGACATTGCGGTTCTTCTATCACACAGAAGGGCCCCAGGGTTGCTTCTGTTGAACAAAAGGTTTGCCGGGGTCTGAGAAGGGATGGCACTCACCCGGTGCACCTGATTGGAATAGCTATTCCTCAAGTGAGAGTTTTGAGGGAAAGATTTTCTCACGCGATCCTCGATTCATCGGAATAACACACAATAGTCCTCCTGGGCAACGCTGAAGCAGGGGGGGGAGGGTAAGGAGTAAGGCTGGACTTATCCTTTGACGGGTGTTTTAACAGGTTTCTGCTTGGATTGGCCTGTTTTCTTGACAAAAGTTTCTGTGTTGTGAGGAGGAATTTATGCTTATTAACCTTCGATTTGGGAGAAGCTGGTTCAACTTTCTTCCCTTCTCGGAAGTAGCAATTGGGGCTTGCTGCATAGATGTCAGCATCTTCTATGCAATTCTTGAAACTGATACATCTTCTGTCTTTGACGACCGGTCTGATTTCTTATAAAAGTGATGCTAGAAGTTGTTCCCTAAAAATAAAATCGATCATAGCATCGTAGACATGGTGCACTTTTGATGCGTCACACCAGCAATTAAGGTGCCGTTAGTATGTGTACCAGAACTCTCTGAAAGTTTGATTGGGCTGAATTCGGCACTAGGTAAACTTCACACGATAAAAATCTGGAGTTATATTATTGACGACAAGTAGCTTGGCCTTTAGCGATAAGTAATCAATTGGTGCTTCTGACTGTGTGGAAATAAAAATGTCCCTCAGGTGGGTGTTCAGTAGGGGCCAGAATTTATGTATGTTGTCTGATTATATGTGTAGGGGAATGTCACTATCCTCCCCCGTTCTCTTGTGGTGAAGTCACGACGCGGGTACCGCAAAGACATCCGGCCACAGGCACCGTAGGGGAAAGCGCGTAACCGCAGCGCCGCACCACTTGGCGCTGTCAAAGACCTAAAGGTTAAAATGCAAGATCTCCCCCAGGATAGTGAGATTCAATTTCACGTCAAATAAAAAATTGGAGACGTGTTTCTCCCAAGCTCGAAGGCTAACGAGGAGCCGATGTAAGACTTAGTGAGAAAAACCGTTTTGCATAAGAACCCTCCTGGGCCCGCCCTCTTAGCACTCCCCCAGTGGGGTAACAACTTATAAATAAGGAACAGTGATGAAAATCGGGGTAGTATACGTCAGTCTCTAGGTGACGAAGATCGGGGTACCGAGACTGGAGAGGTAGATTACTTGGCTCGCCAGACCAAGAAGTACCCTGCAAGAGAGGCAGGGCCACCTACCTTAAGAGGCTAATAAGCAGCTCATCTTTGAGCTAGTCCCTGGTTATCAAACCAAACGTTTAGTTAACTTTGTTAAGTTCAACTTACTCTCGTCAGAGAGACTCCTCATATACTGGTGCATCGAAAACACCAGGGGTATTCCTCGTCCTTAAGGAATTAAGAAAAGAAAAAAGAAAAGGCTCCCCCTCGAGCCCGTTACTCGGTGGCCACACCGATTTCATAAGTTAACTTGGTGATGAACCAAGTTCAACGTATTCTCGTCAGAGAAATCCCCCTCCGTTATACTGGCCTTCGAAGAAGACTGGAACTAAGAAGAACCTCATCCTCGAGCTAGTTCCTGGTTACCAAACCGAAGTTTAAGTAACTTATTCTCGTCAGAGAAAGCACCCTTCATTGATCCTCGCCCTTGAAGAAGACCCTCCCCGAGTTTAGTCCTTGTCCATTAGGAATTAAGTAATGAAGCAGAAAAGCTCCCCCTCAAGCCCGTTACTCGGTGGTCACACCGCATTCCAAGTTAACTTGGTTTAAGAACCAAGTTTGACTCAATCTCGCCAGAGAGACCACGACTACCTTGGTGCCGCATAAATCACCGTAATTGTTCTCTTCCTTAACCCCCCCCCGCGAATTACCGTGTGGACCCCCAAGCTGCTACCCTCGGCAAAATGACAGCGTGATCTCACCCACCTACATCTGGCCAGGTGGTACGCGTCGTGAGATAAAAACATTCCTGAGGGAATTAAGCTCCAGTAGAGTCCGTAAGCCTAAATCTTATATATTGCTGTGTGTAGAGAAATTAACCAATATTAGAGGGTCCAACTAATTTAATTAATTCTTGTGTATGATAATATTCTGAGTATTGTTGTAGTTTATGTTTAAATTTTGAGTATTTATTTGTTAGAGTAAAAAAATATAAGTTTATTTTGGAAATTATTGTGCGTTTCTTTATATCCTTACGTGTTTCACACGGCTCTCTTCTTTAAGATATCAATATCTATTAGCACTCTTTGCACTCTTAGCCTTACAACAAAAAGGGGGGGGGCATTCTACGACATACTATAAAAGTGGTGTCAGGTTTGTAGGTTTTTATTAGAAAGAACCCAGCAGTGTCTAATTAAGAAAGAGCCAACACGTAAAGGAATAGCAGGAATAAGAGAATAATTAACGAAAGGAAATATGGTAGAGTTAGGGGTGGCAACAATCTGAAGGTAATTGGTAGGCCAAGTGGTAAATTTGTTGTCGGAGTGGTATTTCAATCAACATACTAGTGGGATTAAGGGTAAGTTAGGCTGCGCGCTACCTGGTGAGTAGAGGCATACGTATCTCAGAATACAGAAAAGAAAAATCGACGGACCACCACAAAATGGATGCGGTCGAAAGATTTTACCAACAAGCCCAAAGTCTGGGACTTGAAGGCACAGAGATGCATGACTACGTCATGGCAGAACTGAGAATAGATTGCGAAGAAGAAAAAAGAGTTTTGGATAGAGAAGAAGAACAAGAATTAATAAAGTTTGATAGAGAAACAGAGGATATAATAAGAGAGGATAAAAGAGATTGTGAATCAATGGAAATAGGGATGAACCGAAAAATGGAAGAAGCCCGAATACAGCGGAAAATAGAAATAGAGGGAAGAAGATTCTTAAGCGGAAGTAAAACAAACGAAAGAATAAGACAGTTGAAAAGAGAAGCAAAATAATTCTAAAATGCCCATAGTGCATTTATCGCATGTACCCGCGAACCCGGTGCCTTCTTCAGTCGCAACAGCTCTCACTGCATTCGCAGCTGTACTCGACGGTTTCTATGCAGCCAAGAGACGCAAGTCATACCCTAAGCGCTTCTGCTTTCGGGCCAAGAAAACTTGTCGAGAGCTAGGCATAGCTATCAGGCTGGTGGCACCCCTGGTTCTGTCCAGGATGCCACCCTGGCGGGTTTCACCTTTGTCCGTTCGTCGCCAAGTCTCTGCTCCCAAAGCTTGTACAGCGCCGGAAGTATTGCGTCCAGCCTTTTGGGGGCACACTTCCTGGAACCGTTCCAATGTATACGGATAGCCCTAAGTCCCAAGGCCGGGATCGGTTTCCACGCCTTATCCAATCTGTTTGAAGTCAGCGGGGCTCTGCCGGGAGCTACGTCTGTATTCAGGGCCGAGCTTGTTGCATTACTGGAGATTAAGCGACGTGTCCGGCTCGGAGACCGGATTGTAATTTATAGCGACTCACAAAGCGCCTTGAGGGCTTTAGAACCATTATAATCATAGCATCCCCTGGTTCACGATATCCCTGACGACACGGTTTCGGCGAGTCAGGCGGATGTCGAGATCATCTTCTGCTGAGTTCCTGGAGATGCAGGAATTGCAGGGGTATTAGCGCACCGATGAGAGAGCCAAAGAGTCCGAAAGACTTGGCGACTAGACCAGCCTTTCGCTCTACCTCACACAGACTATATGGCAGGAATACGGGCAGCTCTTCGGGCTGCTTGCTAAACAGATGGAATATGGTCTAAGGGAAATTAAAGTTGCGTGCCATTGCGCCGTGACTGTTCACATTGTCCTGCCTCCCAATGTCGCATCAGCTTTAGGTTGTGTTTTGTCGTCTCTGAATTGGACACACACGCGCGACGCGTGCCATTTGATGGAGCACTCGCTTGCGCCTTATTGCAAAGACTTCCTTGTCCCCCAGACTGTTCAGCACATTCTCGTTGTATGTTTCAGTCTGTGTGATTTTCGCGCACGTTACCTGTCCCGGTACCGGGTCGACCTGGTTCGCTACCCCCTGTCCCTTGTACTCGGGACGAGTTCGTGCACACTACTTGTGGACTTTACGACTCTTTAGAGGAAACTGACTTCCTCCAATTTATTTGACCTCTCTTTGTGTTTCTTTTTTGTTGTTCGCATATTCCTGTGCCGAGGGACGCAGGCCTACCACCGACCATTCAGCATGCTTCCTTCTTGTCCTTTTGCTTTTTCTTGTTATTTTTTTAGCCCTTGTTCTTTTCATCGTTCTTACTTGTTAGTTAAATATGGATATTTTTTGTTATTTATTTTTCTTAATATATCTTAGTACTAGGCTGTGTTGTGTACGGCGATATATGTCCAAGTAAGCAGTCGCTAGATGTGCTTCAGCAAGAAAAAAAGAGCAAAGCTATCCGAGATGAGCAAATGAAGCAAAACAAGATTTTCATTATTTTATAATTACCCTAAGAGGAAAAATATGAAAAAAAAATAATAATAAATGTTGATTATAAAAGAAAGCACAACAAAGAAATCCAAATCAATGAAACGAACTAGTGGGATTGAGCAAACCAATTATTATATGAATAAACCTAGAGCTGATATCAGAAACTATAAGGAAAATGGTCGAAGACAAATATGAAGGATTTCAAGACATTATATTACAAGCTGTAACGAGACTTGAATAAAACTGGGCCCGGCATAATCCAACATATCGAGATAATAGATGGACTAGAAGAATTTCTGAGTGGTTTCTACTCGAAAAAGGCTGATATAACATACCATGACCATTGATATTTAAAGATATCTCTATAATTTCCTGGTGTACAGATCAACCAAGAGGTGATGTTGAATTGAATGTAACGATGAGAAACTAAGAGTTTGAAATGAATATATTTTTCGGGAGGAGCAGAAAACAAAAATATCTTTGAAGCTTTCCCTTTAGGGTTGCTTGACAGATTGTGTTTTTCCTGCACTGCCGGGATCTGAAGATGGGGGTGAACAGTTAAAAAAGGGCAAGCTTTAGAAATTAATAGGATACACTAGACATCAAAGCTGTTATATTTAGATCTAGGTTCAAATTTTCTGTGCTCTTTGTGTATTTTAATTGGGTCTTATACAACATCTGTAAAACTATTATAATATTGTTGTAATGACATTCTTTTGGGATACACAATATGGGATTAACATTGTAAACAGTAGGATATATTTGCTGATGCTTTATTTTGATTCGCTTTGAAAACACCAAAAAGTTTGACGAGGTTTTATGGAAAGATCGGATTTTGTGATTTATTAAGGAAAATAATGATTTTAGCTATATTAATCAAATAATGAAAAATGTATTACATAAGTGATGACATTCACTTTGATGAGAAATGCTACTAAAAATTAAATTGCTTTGCATATAGTGAATTTATTTGCTTCACATTAAGTCCTGTGAAGGCGCTGTTATGATATGCGAATTATGCATTTCACCTTACGGTAAAGTTTGAGGTCAGGAAGTGAATTAAATTTTTAAAGGAGTTCCGTTCACAAGTAAGTTTTCTTGTGGCGGAAAGCGATGGAAATTCTGAGCGCTCCTATTTAGCGAGGCACAGGGAAGGTGTGTTGATTTCTCTTTCGCTTCAGTGGGAATCGAAAGCTCTGTGGGCAATTATCTTTGGTGAGGGAAATGCTTCTGTACGTGGATAGTTTTAATCAATTTAATTTATTAACGACAAATAATAATGGATTTGAGAAAATAGCCTAAACTAGGCTTGAATTAGTTTGCATGTTTCTTTAATGTAAAAATATAAAAGTGGGAAGCAATATGTTGAATTATTGTTCTTCGTCACTAGAAGGTCATAGCCTATTTTGGATTAACCCCTGAAAAACGAAAAGGTCCCAGGGAGAGAGGGTGAGTTCTCGTTTTTGTATCTTTGACAGAAGAAAATGAAGCATCCTCATTTTCCCCACCCTCGGTCGTTTAAAGAGAAGGAATTGTTAATCCCCCCCTCCCTGCAGTAATGGCCTGCCCTAAGGAGGTCTCCTCCAAACCTACAACCAGATGCCCTTCACAGTCTGCCAAGCTCTCTCTTAAACATTTATTCTCATTCTTAATGATCCCACGAATGGGATTTTATGGAGGCAGCATGTGAAACCAAGATGCATTTGACACCGAATAGTGGTTATTTTTTACCTATTTCCAAATAAACCTTTGCGCCATTATCATAGTTTAATGTCAGTACGAATGATGGTGCACCACCTTTCTTATCCTTCTATTATAGGTTTGGAAGAGATAATCATGAAAAGTGTCGCGTTTCTTGATATTTTGCAACTATAAATTATAATAATATTTTCTTCCTATTTCATAAATGCCATATTTTTTGCTTAGCCTATTTATAATGGAAAAAATGACGAAATTTATTGTCTTTTATTTCAACAAGAATGTGTATGTAAGACAAGATTTCTAAGCATCTTTGAGAAAAGAGAATTTCTATATTCAGGGAAAATGTTTCTGGCCAATAATTACCATCTTACTTACGTAGGAATTTAATGCAAACAGGATGGGGCCGAAAGTGACAACTCTAAAAGTTATAAAAGGATTTTGATATATATTTAATTCGATATTCCATAGGTATTTGTCAACCTAGCCTATGAAATCTATGAAAGTATACTCAATATTTCTTTAGTTATATTGGCCCAAATCCGGGATAACTCTTACGTAAAGCTTGATAATTTTGTAACTTACTATAAATGCTTCTTATTTTTACTCTTTTATTTAATATTTGTTGCTGTTACTATTTATATTATTTTTCATCTACTACAGTGTTTTTGCTTATAAGGGAGAGAGTTAAAATGCTTAGAGAAGGCAAAGATTACACAGACATTTTTGTTATATATGTGGATCAATTACATTATGACAATACAAGAGACAGTTGAATAAACAAGTAAAGAAACTTTATGAGCTGTACATAACTTGTAAGGTGGGTGACAAGGCCAAACGCTGGGACCCTACCATTTGTTGTGTCAGGTGTACTAGTTTCATTTCTGCCTGGTAAAAGGCAAAGGGCTTAACCTTATGTTTGGCGTACGAATGGTCTAGATGAAGCCAAAGGACCATTGAAAAGATTGCTACTTGTGTTTAACAGATATTAAAGATGGATACTCAATGTGTTTTCTTTCCTGGTCTTTAATATATTTTCAAGAGATGTATCTATCAAAAAGATAAAAATATATACTATGTTGTATGTACTTCCACTATTTCTGAAAGTGATCACAGCCAGTAATATCTATTTTTAGTCTGATTTTATTTAATTTCGCTGCAGGTCACAAAAAATGCCAATTCCTACTCCTTCACGTTCTTTCGAACAACAGAAACATCATTTTGCATTTGGTAAACTGTGAATGTAGTTTTTCATGATGAGCTGTTGACTAGTAGGTGAGTATCTACTGGAAACTATAAGTTCAACAAGTGTTACGTTTAACGAAGCGTTTAAAGAAAGTCATCCATACAGGTTAAATTAAAAATGGTGTCCTACTCCGCTATTAGAATGCATGCCAATATTTAGAATTTGAACTAAGATGAAATAATTGTCATATGTTTGAAATTAATTTCTCAAACTCCATATTTATGGGAACTGGCATCATGTTATTTCCATTAATTTAAGTTTATACAACATCAAATAAATGCTAAAGTTTACTATCATATGTAGGAAGGAGGGGGAGAAGAAAATCAAATCAAATATTTCAACAAATATTTCAAGAAAAGAAACCAATGGTTATTTAAACGATCAGATGGAACCCACTTTTTTGAATAGATATATGTAATTTTTGAAATAAATATTAGTTTCTTCTCCTTTTTAAAAATGACATTCTTCACAACCTAGTTAATGAAGTTAGGATCTGGTTCTATAATTTCATGGTGAAGATCAATTCAAGCTCTTGAAAATATCTTCTATGCCTACTTCTTCGAAAAATTGGGTGGAATTCGTAGGCGCAAATTTTCACTAATTCTCTGATGTCTATCAATTGTGAATCGAGGATTAAACAGTGTTCTTTATTTTATGGTCTTATGCTAAGCAAGTTTTAGAAGTAGTCCTTCTATTTTCCTCCATATTATCTACGTTCTTTACTTTTTGATAATGAGCACTTCTATTTCTGCTTCTTGCTTTAACCTTGGCGGAATTATAATAGATCATTTTTATCTCTTAGTCGGGATAGAATTTTAATGAGAATTTGTAAAGTAATGCAAAACTTTGGGCATGGAAGAATAACTTTAGATTGTTTTTTTACAAGAAACTTTCTTGTTTCGGTTTTTGCTGCCGGAGAAAAGTAAAGAATAGTAAAAAGCCTTAAGAGATTAGTTAAGGGAAAAGCTTCTTTTTTTAAATCAAGCATCATTCCTTTCGCTAATGGTAATTGCCCATCATCCATACTTTCCTGAATAATCATTTATATTTCAATCCTATGCCATGATGAAATGATAATAATGGTCCTTACTAATCCGTGCATCATATTTATATAAATAATTCAATTAAAATTATGGAAATTAAACATTTAATTACTTTAACTCGGTTATTTCGTGGATTTTCACCTACTAACAATTAGTTCGTTAAACATAACAAGTTGACAAAATCAAAATAACTTTTAAAATGAACGGGTCCATTAGCAACAGCTTTTAAAGTCTAAATCAAGCATAGATTTTTTACGAGTGACCTCTTTCTAAATCACAAAGTTCTCACCCCACCCAAAATAGGGATGCCTATGAAGTCGCAAAAATGTGTTTTAATAAATCCCTAAAAATATTGTCATTAAAGAATGAGCAAAGGTATGAGGCAGGGTTGGGCTAAGAAATTGCGTCTTTTAGTGCATCATCATCAAACTCAGCCCAGTTCAAGCTAGAGAACAGAATCAAAGGCCATTACTGCCACTTATTTTGATTGCATACAGCGCATCAGTCCGGCAATGGAATATAATATCCCAATAGTCAGAATAACATGTTTGCAAATGCCTTTACCCGGTGAAAGTGAGAGAGGCCTTAGAAACGCTATGTAATTCTAAAATTATTATTATTGTTTATTACAACTTTTTTCCCGTTATAAGGAACCGTCTTTAGAATATGTTTCTGCTTATTTATATTTAACTCTTCGTCAAAATAAGCTACTCTTTCCGTAGATAATAAGAATTTCTAGGAAAACTATTGATGATGTCGGTCAATATTATTTACTTTCTACTAACTTAATCATACTTTTAAAAAAAAACCTCATTGTTAGTCAGCTTTTGTCTATTGCAGTAAAGGATTGTTGAAGTTGCTGAGTTTATTTTAATCTCTCAGAGTATTGAAATGAATTTTCTCTGATTTCATCTCACGTCGGGTGTTTTCTTGTAATTCATTCGTCTCCAAATGTCTTATCTCTCTATTAGCCCTAAAAGGATATAAAAAGTAGATTTGATCTACCTCATTCGCACATCTCCAAATCCTCTTTTTACCACACCTCTTCTAATTAAGGTGTTTTCATCAAAAGGTCAATCACAAATCCTCATTTTCTGATCTCATTTATTCTTTTATCTGTGCTGAATACTAAGAAAAGATAAGTAAGACCAGAACGAGTTGTATGTCTTAATTAAATAGAAGACTTTGATTTATGCATCACAAAAATAATCTGAAAACTTGGCAAGTCTTTAATGAATAAATAAAAACGCGATTGTAGCAAATCCGTTAAATTATAAATAGTCTCATGACTATCTTGGTTGAGCAATATTTTGGGCCTAGGTGAGTTGTTAGAGGCGTAATATATCTCTAATTCGACAACAAGAGATGAAACAAAAAGAAAGATCTTTCTGACATTAAGAAAATTGGCTTTTGTCAATTGGGTGAAAAGTTATAGGAATTAGAAAAGAAAGAGAGTGACGAAAAAAAGATAAACTATCGCTTCACCAAAGAAAAGAGCCCCTTCGTGACTCCTGTCTCTTTTAAGCTCCATTATCTATGCCAGCGCCAGTTACGAGATTTGTGTAAAAAAATGCAAAGATAAAGGACGTGAAAGTGCGTAACAAATGTACTGGCAGAGAAGAAATCGAACCTGAGCTTTATCGGTCTCCAAAACAGGAGTAAAGTCAGGGGAATAAATATTTGAACCCTCGAAAATGTTTATTATAATTATTCCAAATATATCATTTGTTGATCATAAACCTATATAATTAATTAACATATTTATTATATTTAAGAAGAATAATAAAGAGATTATTTAAATGTAATATAAAGGGTGCGGCTTTTTCTCCAATTACAAAGTGCGTTCATGTATAGTACGATTTTGACACGAGAGATATATTCAGTAGCCCCAAATTTGCCACAGCCTTTAGTAATGTCCGATCTTTCTTGGCTAAAGAGAGAAAAGATAAGTCTTTCACTATTGTGTGATTTATTAGATGTTAAAGATTGCCCTGATCCTTTCTACCAAAGTTTCCTTGAGAATCTCCTTTCTCTGAGATCTATTTAATGTTTCGAAGAGAAACAATTCCAATCTTAAAGTTGGACAGTCAACATCAATTCAAAATCAAGGACGAAAAGTTCTGATCTTATAAAACTTCATAGATCTCGGTTTTAAAGTCATATCAGAAGAATGTAAACAAGTTCATTAATGACTTCATTCCCTCTCTTCGATTCAAAATAAAAATACACAAATGTTTATATCTTTTATTTATTTAAAGTTTAGAGAAATATTAATTAGGGTGAAAGTGATCTCTAAAGGAAATATTAAAGCCCCAATATCAAATTTTCTACCTTAAGATTCTTTTTCAAAACACCAAGCTTATATTTTCAAAAATTAGATTTAGATTATGATTTCTGAACCGAATCGTCTTTTGTAGTGTTTCCAACCAAATTTCTATTAATTTATGATCCTTTTATCGCCTTTCCTTATTTCCACGCGGTTAATGAGCATATATATATATATATATATATATATATATATATATATATATATATATATATATTTATATATATATATATACATATAGGGATAAAACTACAGTAATAGGACTAATTTTATATGCGAAACCTAGTTTCGCAAATAAAATTAGTTCTATTACTGTGGTTTTATTCCTATAGTTAAACGTACGCCACTCTACTTTTTTTGGATATATATATATATATATATATATATATATATATATATATATATAAATATATATATGCATGTTTTATTAAAGACCAGGCCTATTTGAACCTTGATTAGCTTTTTTCTTTGCTTTTCTAATTTCCGTATTATTCTTTTTTCGTCTTGCGAAAGGTCATAGATAGGTGTTCCGATATTTATGGTTTATTTTAGCTAGCTGAGCTTTCGGTCACGTTTGACCATCTTCGGAGCGAAGTAATTTTAGACTGGTTTAAACATTTTAAGGCCTTATTACATTTATATACTAAAGATAACTTAGATAGTGAAATGAAGGGAGAATGTGGTTGACAGGAAGTAGTTAGAAAAGCTACATTTAGGAATGTGATTTCGGTCATTATTGACCGTTACTTTGTAAAGACTTTTAAGGTTCGCTGGGTGGCGGTCAATTGGGCATTAATCTTCCGTTTTTTGTTCGTGGATTAAGATCGCTTTCAGGATATGAAGGCGTGTGCGGTCACTACATGCAATTGCATATTGCATGTAGTGGTTCTTGATGGCGCCGTTTTGCAGATGCATGGTGAGTCTACGAGATAGGGATGTGGTTGTCATTCCAATCTATTTATTTGAATTATGAAGCTTGCAATCTCTATGTGGACAGGTGAATTCATAAGTTACATTGGAGGTTTTTGATTCTTCGTTCGTACTTGTGTCGCTGATAATAAGTTGATTACTTATTTTTTAGGTTTTAGCGTTTATTCTGGATGCGTGCATTTTTTATTTTGTTGTATAATATTCTTGATTGTTCTTTCGTCGATGTTATACGATTCACTTATATATATATATATATATATATATATATATATATATATATATATATATATATATATATAAATATATATATATATATATATAAATATATATATATATATATATATATATATATATATATATATATATATATATATATATATATATATATTTATATATATATATATATATATATAGGCAAGTAGCGGCCTTCATGGCGAAGAATAATTTGGAAAATGCATAGCCTTTCCCTTTTCCTTTCTTAAGTTACCTGATTTATCTACGAATCCCCTTTCCTACACTTTCTGGTTGAGCTGTCTTGACTTGAGGTTGCCTAATATCTTAATAAATAACTTCAACGAAGGCAGAGATAGTTTAACTAATTTAAAAGAAGAGTAAAATTATACCTACAATCAAAACCGTGCCTACTCATTCAATGAACCACAAAGATAAATATGGATGCAACAAGGATGTTAAAGCGAATAGGATGTTCAGGAATATGGCAAAGTTGAGAACAGAATCCTTAACATTAAGGTCAACTATAAAGAAAAATTTCAAAATATTCTAGACACAAACTAATATCATTTTAGGTAGAGGTATGAGATAATAATAATAATGTTAAGAATAGGAAGAAAAATACTAAGTTTGTTTTATGTTTTACGAACCCTAATCACATAGGACGTTATTAATTTTGCTTTTTCGACTGCACTGGTAATAATCATAGTTTGAAAGTTCTTTAATTTATCATAGAGAACAATTAATTTTGGAAAATATTTGAAACAATAGAAAACCAAGAAATTGAATTTAATGTGTATTAATATATATAAGACCTTTTTTATAGAAGATTGAATTTATTGAAATGATTCCCTGACTAATAATTGGGCAAACAATATAATCTTACGAGTATTTATGCAAATTTCTTGATTAAAGTCTTTTCTTAAATGAACAAAATCAAATAATCATACCTGCCTCGCTGAACTTTTCTCAGAGTTTCCTTTGTCTTGGAAGTATTCTCTCTTCGATACCCCATTACTCTTTTTAAAGCATCTTGGACTCTGCATTATTCGTAGAACCATTTGAAGTAATTGGCTCTCTCAATATTACATATTCCTCCAAAGTAGTTTTTAATTTGTCGATGTTAAAACTCCTTAGGTAGCTGGCTTTTCTAAATAACCTTTTTCTAAATTTATCACATCCTTAGTTTTGGTTCACCAACTACTATAATTCGAAATAATTTTTAATCCAACTCTACTCTGACTAAAAATACCTTCAAATATTTTTCTCAAATTGTTTGATGTAAATCTTTAGAAAAGTCAGCGAATTTACCCTAAACGATTTTTACCACCGTTTATCTTCAGGTTTTACAAATTAACCGAATATAATCGAGTACTAAGTAGGTTGAAGATGTATTTCATCAATGTCTGAAGGGTAATTCAATTTGATAGGTAGGGATTAATTCATAAGTACTAATTAATTCTTATCCGTTTTAGAATTTGTATATATATTTACTTTTGTTTTGTACCGTATAATCAATGACCATAGACACATTGTAATACGTAGTAAAGAAAACCTTTCAGTTAGATTAATACACTAGAAGAGGTATCCGGCGTTGCGTTTGCAAAAACAAAAATCATAAGCAAGATATAGGCTTAAATTCTCATATTTTCACAAATTATTCTTAACTAATGCTATATATCCCTACCTCTCTTTAGGAGAATATGATTCGTCTTTGCTTATGAGGCATTGACAAACAGGTTGCTTATGCTTGACAAAGGTTAAGCAGTGTTCTTATAACTGTAGGCCAATTACTAAGAGGGTTTAGCATTGTGCTTTATTAATGGACATGACGAAACAAACTTGGATGGGAAATTAAAGTTATCTAAAAGAGAAAAGTATTTTAGAGCCTGCTGAACTAAAGGGTACCGGGAAAATAAAGACATCTCGTCCTTTTCCATATACAGTAAGAATAGATGCATCAATCAGATGTCGCATCAACTTCTTAACTACCAGACGTGTGTCGTCGAAGTATCTAGGAGAGTCCATATTCAGAAATATCAGAATTGTGGTGGAATTATTAACTACTCGGCACTGAGCTGATATGATGTCGTATGACTTGTAAATATGAGATGTGTGGTTAATTCTCCAAACACTATTGAATTTGGAGCCAGTATGTATATATATATATATATATATATATATATATATATATATATATGTAAACAATGTAGAGTAAAACTAATTTGTTTACACGAGGGTCTAAACAAAGCTTACGTTTCCTGTCGAACCAACAATGGGATTAGAGATTTATACTTATAGATTATTTTCTCGATGAGATTCTGTATAAGAGAATATGTAGGAAATAGTAGTTTTAAAGCATATTTACTAATTTATTAGAATATATACATTTGGAGCTTTGTTTCAAAAGAAAGAACAAGCAGAAAACGTAACACAGCATAAGGAGAATGTATATATATATTTTAGTCATAAATATAGACTTGTAAACTAACATCATCGAATTTTCTGGGAGTTCAAAACATCTGTAAGGTCAAAAATATTTCCCAGAACAGTTCGAAAGAGAGGCAAAAATCTCAGGCTGAAAGGATGAAATGCGGGAAAGAAGCCATGGATATCTTAGCTCAACAGAGAAAATGTTTCAATTGGGCCAAAGATCACAAAATATCGACATATGATCAGTGGTCAAAAGTTATCTGGTAAAATGACAAGAATTATCACGAATGTAGAAAGATTATTGTGTGGCTGTTTTACATGTAATTCAAGTAATTTAATCTAAATATAATTTTTACAACATTCTTTATAAATGTAAAATTTAAGTAACAATTCTTCATCATTCTTTGCTTTGTGCGGGTATCTTTATGAGATAAGAAGTGCGAAAGGCATTTCACACTGTTTGTGCGGTATCGACTGTGAAGCATGGTGCTTTTTCTATCAGTGTGCGGGGCTGCATCAACGCCACGGGAGATCTTTTAAATTCACGAAAGAATTAAGTTCATAAAGTCCATAACTGATACCACCATTTTATCAAAAGATTCCGAGATTCACAACAGAAAGAAATGAAGTTTAATTTCAGCAGAACAATGCCCGCTGCCATACATCCAACTACACTATCACTTCGTTTAAGGAAATAGGGATTGCACCTATGGAGTGGCCATCACAGAACCTAGCCTTAAATTCAATATAACACTTTTGATGGATGCTTAAAAATGGAATGGGAAGTACCACAAGGACAAATAAAACGGAACCATAGGAAAAATTAAAAGCTGAAGAAGGGAACGATAGCGTCAGATATTTATGAAAATTTGACTAAATTTCTGGAATTAAAACCAAAGTGAAAACCAACTATGTAATAAAATAATTAAAAATAAATAAAGATACAATATACCAGGCAATCGCTTCGCCACTCCCCTCAATGGGAAAGCTTGCGATGCGCTACTAAGATTAAAATATAAAATCTAAGTAAAAGCAGCTATGGTTAAATTTTTTTTAATTTTCTGAACTTCGCCAATTATAATAATTTTATAAAGGAACTCTAAACTAAATTTCCTCCCCTTTAAAAATTTCACATTGCTAAAATATAGAGTTATAGAAGAAGATATATAAAATATTTTTCTGAACTTCATCATTTGTAATTCTTTAGGTTTTCAAAAATTCACAAAATTTTGATACTTATATTATTTCTGAAATTCACCATTTTGTTTTTTGATATTATAAAAGAATTATTAAAAATAACTTTGTTAAAAAAACATATCATAACCAAACAAAGATAAAATTATTATTCAAATACTCAAAAAAATCCCCTTCATAAATTATAGAGTTAGTGTGGATATACTGAATAATTTCTTCACAAATGTCTAATTACATTATATGAGTTATTCCAAAGAATGCTTTATACTTTTTGCCAAGGTTGGATAAAATCTATTTACTCTCTAATGCATATGATATTCTTATCCTACCTTTCCATCCAGCCTTCTAAGTTTATTATAAGGTTCATTGAATAAAATATCGCTTTCTTTATTATACGTTATGTATATTACAACAACTACAATCCCCAACTCCGAAATTAAACTCTAGGTAAATAATGAACAAAACGTCAATGCCTTCAACCAAAGTTCTTCCCTCACGCGCTTGGGTTGAAATTTCATCATTGAGGATGGAAAATCATGCTCTAGGAGCGCATTTTTTACTTTCCAGCTAAGAAATTAGGACGGTAAAAACATATTTCTCAGAGATTATTTTCATCTTTCTTGCCTAACTCTATTTTTTAAGAGACGTAATAAGATACAAATATGGTGTATTTATCGAAATAACCATGAACATGAAATTCCAATTCTTGTTCCTTTCCTGGTATTTTGTCATTCCTTTCTTACTATTCAGAAAGAATGAAATAATCGAAAGTTTTTTGACATTTGCCATAAAGACAAATTTCTTATTCTGATATTCAATAGCTTGTTATTTCCGCGCAAAGTTCTGTTAATTTCCTTAAAAGAGCGTTTCCTTTTTCGAAAACATGAGTTCCAATTTATTAAAAAATACATAAATTAAAACTTGAGAAACCTATTACTGGCAGAGTTATGTTATTATATGTCTGACACAGATACTTAATCTTGCATGTCACTCATTTTTCCCCTTGATACCTCGTCGACTTAAACAATAGTCTCAGAATTAAATCATAGATACAGAGAAGATATTCGAAACGTTCATGGCTATTGCTTTTTTTAGCAGGGTTGAGATGGAAAAAATGGTGTTAAACAGGAATTGATTCTATTTAAATTGTTTGACAGAAACTACTAGATAAAAGCTTAATTGGAGAAAAAATGGTAGTATTCATTATTTGTACGACTTTTTATTTTTATGTTATGCTTATGGAAGACGTTTTTATTGTGATGTTTATGACGGACCTTTGTGCCATACGTATGACAGACTTTTGTGTGATAGTTAGGAGATATTTTTGTTTCATGCTCTGACAGGCTTTTCTGTTGCTTATGACATATTTTTGTTTCCTGATTATGACGTAATTTTTGGTCCTGTTATGATATGTTTTGAGTCATGCTTATGACACACCTTTCTTTCATACCAGTGCCATGAATTGTATATTGCCGTGGCCATATCGTTCTTCCATGTTTATGAGAGGTTTTTCTATCCTCCAAATTACAACACTTTGTGCAATACCTATGGCAGATTTTTGGGCCAGGCTGGGAGTTTTATGCGAAGCTTAATACTCTTTTCTTTCATGCTCATGATATATATTTGTGTCATGAGTTGACAGACTTTTGCATTTTTATCTTTCCTCTAATCAAATCAGAATTATTCTTACAAGTCCACATTGGCTAAGTCAAGTATTTTTGTTTTCCTCATTATTAAAAATTACACGTTTGTTATTTTTTTTCTAATAAATGATATTTCTGAGATACCTATTTCTTCGTTACTCTGGCAATTTAAACACAGAATTTCAATGTTTTCGAAATCTAGGTCAAAGAAAGTAGAGTTAGATATAACACACCAAAAATTGAATATACTCATTTTAAAATAATAGATTTCGACCCAATTTACTAAATACAGATTTGTGTAGTTTTGGTTCTCGCTCCTTATTCTAATTATTTAAGAGGGATTGTCTTACTAAAAATAAAACAGGATCCCTATTTCTCTGAGTTTGATATCATTTATAAATAAACAGGACTCCCAATCAAAGATATGCCCTAAACGAGTTATTGATTCCCAATTTGAAATGAGGTTTATAATATTATTTAGCACAGGCTTCTCCTCGAACTTATTAGTCAAATGTGTTTTCTTTGATCAAACTTCAGAAGAATATTTCGAGTGTCATTCGAGAAGTTGTTGCAAGTGACACCTGAGATTCATGCGAGAGAGGAAGGACTAAGTAAAATCCCAGTGTGACTGAGAGCAAAGGATAAGAAAATATAAAATAAAGGAATTGTTATAACTGAGGAAATTCTTTGGCAAAGAAACGGAAGATGGATCCTGGCCACTCTATTGTGAAAAGTTCGACATATTGACTTAAATATCAGAGTTCTTGATGAGACGGACTCTGTGACTGAATATGAGATAGAGTAGAATATCCATTTAAAGCGGAACAGAGGGTCTCCTGTGACCAGATTATATTCTCTCTTCATCGGCAAGAAGGTTGTAATCTATCGATCCGTATCTGGGTTACGGGCCGGGTATAGTTCAGAGGCCGCTTCGCAAGCCAGAGCGACTCACAGACAACACACAATGGTCTTAATGCATTATAAGGATGATATGAAAATTAATGAATTCTCAGTAGATATTAGGTGTCAAGCGACAGTTTCATACAGTGTGCTAGATTAAACATTAATCAATGAAGCCTAGAAAACGGGATTACCACCAAAGTCCAAACATTCATAACTTCCTCGACGTGAAATTTGGGTAAATAATTATTCGAAGCATTTTTAGAAAATAATAGAAATAATATTATTAATTTTAATAATAATATTATATAAAGGTTTTATATGCCATGCTCAAGTTTTTGAGGCTTTCGCAGGACGCCCATCCATTAAATAGAAAAAGGCCTGACAGAAGAGATAGGTTTTCAGAGCACTGGTAAAAGCGCCAGTCGAGGAAGAGGAGTATACACCAACAGGCTGACCACTGCAGAGTTTTGGAGAACTAAAGAAAAGGCAGAGCAAACATACTGCAGGAACAAGGAAGAGGAACCGAGGGCAGGCGGGCAATTCCCGAGCGAACGGCTCCTGGCTGTTTCGACACAATCAGTGTTGCGGACAACTAAGGGAGTGTTGCCGTGTTTCGGATTTCAAATGTGAGAAAGAAAAATTCTAATGGCATCGAAATTTAATTAGCAGTTATTAGAAAAAATGCCAACAACTCATAACGTTTGAGAATATAAATAAAAGAAACTAAGGGATACAAATATTGAGTCAATTTTATTCTTAAGAGTATCGATCAGTGATCATTAAAATATGTCTGAATATGAAAAGAATTAAAATGAAAAATTAGGAAATTTATATTTGGACTAATGGATCTATTTTTAATTGGTTATGATCTCCTCATTCGTTGAACTATTGAATGATCTCTAATCTTTGTCGGTCATAAATCTCACTTCAAATATTCAATGGCTGACTCAGTAAGTGTGCATCTCTTGCATACAGAATTTGAAAATAGCTATACCACACTGCCTTGTATTCTGTTTTTAATCTTAAAAATTCATATTTTCCTATAGTTTTCATATATTTCTTCTACCGATAAGGGTAGATAATATTTGACCTATCAAATTCCGATCACCCGGTACATATTATGGTACTTACTTGGCTTCTATACAGCAATGCCGGTTGTGTGCTATTCTTCGTATGGTAACCTACTTTAATTCATTTCAATTAAACAATAAACTAAGTATTAGAAGAGATATGGTAGAATACCTGTGAAAACCCAGTTCAAAGGCTCTCGACCTTGATGCAAGAGCTCCACCACAAAACTTTTTGAATTCTTACACACTTGAAATACATCTTAATTGACAGGATTATCTGCATGATGGTTTCCATCGAATACGCTAAAAAAGATGTAAGAGCACGGGATGTGTAACTCCATGATCGTCGAAGTATAAGGATGTCCCCCAACCCTCAATCTTGCCTCGCATGGAAGGACCCCGTGAATCATTGAATTACATCAGGAAGGGGACACAAAGATATGCGGAATGTGCATCGGTGTAGAAAGTGGTCTCTTTTGTGACGCAATGACTACCATTCATATCAGTTACCCATTATCATCACACCTGTCGGGAATTCTATACACCAAATGATAAAAAGAATTACAGAGGAGCCATTTGGTAAAGCCAACATGAAAGAAATGATTCAATTTACTCTCTAAATTGACGATTATCTAATTTGTATTTTTTTATTATTTTGAAATTAACATTATTTATTGTGTTAAAAAGGTTGACGTGGGCAATATTTTTTAAATATTTAAAGGAATTTTTTTTTTGTATAGCTGGTGGGCAGCCCCTCGATTCATTTTTGTAATATTTTTTTCTTGTGTTTACGTTTCTTTATTAGTATCATTCGATTCATTGAGAGAGTGCAATTAGCAGTGCTTGGAATTAGAGTATTTGGTTTCCTTTTTTTGCTACTTAGGTTGGTTACTGAGCGATGTCAGTTTCACTTCCTAGAGGTTTAATTTAATGTTTGATTAAAATTGGCAAAAGGGAGAAAATGTATTAAATTAATGATTTTATGTAATTAGAATTTATTTGAAAACAATGGTTAAAATCTTTTTCAATTTCCGAACAGGTTTTTTCCAGAGAAAATTGTGCAACCATTAATGCTCTACATCAACGCGGCCCAAAATGCAAAGAAATATGTGCTAAGGGTATTGCATATATGAGCAACATATTTAGAATTATTAAAAAGTATAAAAAAATCTGGTTACTTTATTCTTTTAGGTTACCAAAAGATATGAAAGATGCTGTAAAAGGAATATAGGGTTTCATCCCCTTTCATTCTAGGTGTGTCTCTTCTACATCTAGTCCTGTATAAAATTTTGAATTTTGAATTTCTTTTAGTATTCTTGTGTCTCTACTTTTCGTGATGTGTTTGCCTTATTTTTACAAGAACTTTTTTTCTTTATAATATATCTCTTACTCGCTTGTGTGTTCTTATTCGTGTATCGGTCTGAGATTTAAATGATTTGTCTACAGTTACTTCGTGCTTTTTACATTCATTGTCTAAGTATTACCTCTATAAGAATAAAACAAAGATTTGTTTAATTAATTTGCTTTTAAAGTTTTGAATCTCGCTAAAAAGATGTAGCTAAGGTTCTCCCCCTCTAACATTTTTTCGTTTCTATTGATTTTCTCTTACATGCTCCTATCAATAGTCAGAATATTTACTATGTAAACGCATTCCTGTATATGTTTATAAATTTGATCGTTAATCCTAAATAATTTGTCTTCTGTAAAACGATTGATCATTAAGTGTGTCTACAAATTCAATTTTTATTCCAAATATGGGATTAACTTCTGATAATTCTGTAAATTTTGGCAGAAACTCTTTTGTATTTGAAGTAAATATTACGTTGCCATCTCTATAGTAAGGTCAATCAATCTGATTTCTTTTGATCCACCTCAAAAGCCATGTAAAACTCCACCAGCACTTATGTGAACTGCTTTGATGAGAAGGAATCTCCTTGAATTCCTCTTTTTTTATTTGCATTTGTTTACTGCCCGAGTGCCATTGGAATGACGATGTTGCATGATCAATAGGTAGAATCGTAATTAGACCATTGTAAACAACTATATGAGAAGCATTTTCCATGGGTAACTTTAGTAAGAATTAGCGGCACGAAGTTATCCCGTGCAATAATTTAAATATTTCTATAAAATTAAGATAAAAATTAGAAAATGAGAAGATATGTAAAAGTTAGAAAAAGAATCAAAGATATGTAACTCGACTTCCTTATTTAGAAAAGACAGGCAAAAAGTCGTCCCAAACCAAAGCAGAAAATAATTTTAAATTAAATCTTTTTTTATTAAAAGCATATAAATGAAATCAATGTTAACAGATGCTATTCCGCAAAGTATTAGATAAAATTTGTTGTTGGTAGTAAATAATTATTTAGTGACTAATTTTTAAATTATTGACTGCAATTATTTTGTTGGTAATTATTATTACAGCAATGTAAGCCATATAAAATTGAAATTTGGAGTATATACTAAGAGTTAAAGTATCTAAAAGGCTAAAGTATTTATCTAACAGTATATGGAATATTTATTTAAGCCACTGAAAATATAATGATCTTCGTTTCAATTATTAAATCTTTCAAAGTAGAACCCCCCTATTTACAATATTGTTTTAATATTTTTTCAGGCAATTATTATCTCTAAAGCTATTTTGCTTGACGTACGGATCAACATTAGATCCCTTTGTTGATTAAATTCCTAGAATATTGACGGATGTTGTAAAAGTTAGTGAAGCCATTAAAAGGAGTTTAAGTTTAGTGCACCAAATACTAAACCAAAATGTCTTTTTTTTATATTCCTCGGTATTCCAAAACCCATGTGATTATTTTTAGCATAGAAGGAATGAAAAAATAATTTTATTTCACTTTGGTCATATCTGCGGGGTTTAATGCACAAAAGAATAATGCTGGGATAAACAGATGCTAGAAAAAAGGGAAAATTCATTATATACCATCAGAACCTTCGTAATAGTGATAAAAAGAACACAATGACTACAGTGTAATTCTTTTGCTTTCCATACATCTGTGCAAGAATTTTCTCAATTTAACCAGACACCTGCTGTCTAAATGCTACTGTTTGAATTAAGATTCTTTCCACCGATTTACATTTTTCTTTATGGATGGTTTTACATATTCCCATACCCAACCAATTAAATACAATTTATCTCATTCTTAAAAATATGATTAAGTTAATTTTTCAGTTGTAAAATCTTTCCCTGTTGTGGTTCTCTGGTTAAGTAGAAGGTCTTAACAACAGGAGTTTATCCACACTCTAACGGCAATTGGTATCACACTGCCTTTCCGCATTCTCTTAATAATACGCTGTTTACTAATATTCACATGGAAAAATTACTTCAAACCATTTTAGGAATTTTTACAAACTTCGTAATTTGTTTCTTCTTCATGCAAAATGGAGTTCAAGGCCATTTTGGAATATTTTGGCGTCGTGTCTTAGAGACGATTAAAGGAAAGGATTAGCGAGACGCTTCGAAGTCCCGGTTTATAATTCAAATTCAACTCGGATTACAAAGATGCGGTCTTCCATTAGCTGAGAGGCATAACGGCTGAATTTAGTGTTGTGAAGCATGATAGGAAACAATAATCTATATTATATGTTTGTTCAAAGAGACATAAAAGTATATTCCAAATAAAAATAAATTCAAAATAGATATGTGATGTATATGTTCACGGAAAATTAAAAGCTGTAAAATGGCAATTTTTTATTGTGATTAAATTGGAAGAATAAGAGTTCGTGAAATATAGAAGGAAGTTCGATCTTTGAAGCAAATATTAAAGTGAACAAAGTGAAGAGAAAGTCTTACGCATCCACTTGAAAATGTTAGTGGAGTTCTTATTCAACAGAGGAATTACATTTGAATGATAAGTAAGAATGGAACAAAAGTTAATGGGGAATAATGTATTTGAGTTTTACGTTTATCCAGGTCTGAGTTTTGTTGGTAAATATGATTAAGTAGATTTGAGCAGGATTGATAAATGAAATATTAGAAATTTAAAGTCCGCAGCCCAAGATATACTGTTCAAATAGATTATGTTACATAGTACCAAAATTAAAAATGTCTCTTCATATTAGTGTAAATAAAATTGAAAGCGTGGTCGTTGCCTTTTTTCATGTACATATAAATGTCAGAAAGATATTTGAATTTATGAAGATTAGTCCTAAACATAAAATTGAGTGTGATTTGGATTTTTCTTTCCTCACCAGACTATCAATCCTAAGAATATTGTTGTTTAAATACATATAAATTGGTATTATTGGTGGAGATGATGCTCAATCGAAGATTAATTAAAAAAAAGATAGCAAGCCAATGTAAGGAAAAAATAGGGAAATAATTTTGTATCAATTACCGTTAGCCCTTAACGAGAGGCTCCGTAATACTTAGGGTTTGCTAAAGATTAAAGGATTCCAAAATTCAGATATTTTCACATTTCTGTTTCTTTGTTTGCAGCAAAGGAGACGACATTTCTGATCACTGGGATTACGAATAATAAAATGTGTTTTGTTTAACGAAATTTTTCTCACTAAGAATTCACATTGATATGAAGAAGAAAATCTCTTGATTGCAATTCGACATCATTTTAAAAATTGCGCCGTTTTACATTCACTTGGCATCAAGGAACATTTTGTTTAAAAACTTATTTAAACAAAAAATTTCACTCGAACGATACTAAAACCATTGCCGTAAACATATTCACAAATAACTCCGTAATAATTGAAAAAATCTAAAATATAAATCTACAATGAATTTCGACGTGTCAATTAACCATGATTAAATTATTAAATTGACTCAAGTCTCGAGAATTTAATGGAAGATGTAATCATTAGCAGCCGTCTAATTAATGGGAAATACTTTTTCTGATAACAAATATTTCTTTCTTCCTGGCTAATCGTGCATAGGTTAATTTTGTCCCTTCGTGATTCCAATCAGCAATATAATTAGAGCAAATCAGTGCTAAGCAATCAGAAGTTTTAAAATCCTGTAAAGCTCTTTGAGAACAAAATACAATGTACAATTCTACATTATATTTAGATGGATAATTGCCTGTTATTAATGCTTATGATCAAAATTTATTATTTTTTTATGTTACTTTAATAACTCGCAGAAACAAACAATTGAACAACTGCAGATTCTAATTTGTACCAATAAGTGTATTTTGCATTTCATGGGTGTTAGTGGAAACGGCTTAAATTAATCTTTTTTCCTCTCCATGTGTTCTTCTTTATTGCGGAGCAAGGGTCATGTTCATCATAAAAGATAGGAGTAACCTATGGTTTTTAACACCATACTATCTATAATAGGATTGTGTTTGCCACAGACAGTTTTAGTTCCTCAAATTTAACCATTTCTTCAGAAAGATAATTTTAAACATTCTCTCCCGATGATTGCCTCGTGGCTTTTGGTTTTGCTTCATGTAAGTAGCCCTCTCTTCAATATGGACAGTTCTAACTTCTTAGCAAAAAATAAGAATATATGAGAAATATATATAACAAGATACGGAACATTTCGGCAAACGTCATCACTTAAATGATTCCAGAAATGAAGAACGAAGAGAGTGTAGTCACTAGCAAAAGTGAGCCTCCTTTTCTACATCACTCTTGGTCTAGAGTCACAAAGTAAATATAAATGCAAATAGGTTCAATTAGATAGTATAACCAAAAATTTCAAACAGCTATAGTTAGAGAAAATCGGATTGAAGTTTGGACTCTGTTCAGTACTTGATTACTTGATTGAAAATTTAATACATACTTATAAAATCCTAATAAGTTGATGAATCTCTTTTTTCCTTATAAAATCATAATACATACATCCTTTTCATCCGATCAATATTATTCTCAACACACATTCATTTTTTTTCCTTTCAACTAAGTGTATAGATGATGGATTGAAACCAAAATTATGTTCATTCAAACTCAAATATCTCCTTATAATCTAATCACCACAAGTTTCCTAATTAAAAGAACTTTATCAAAACACAAACCACAAATCCTCATTTGCTGTTGTTCTTCTTATGCTATTTATACTGAATAATAAATGGTAATTAAGGACCAACATTAGGGTTTGTAGCGGCTTTAATAAAAGGAAAAATATAATGTATTAATATCAAATATAAGGTGTAACTTTACTAATCTTTCAAAGTGCGTTTGATTGATCAAATTTATATTAAAGTGACTCGTGATTATCTCAGAGGACGAATGCCTTAAGCCTTTCGGACTGGTTAAAGGGGAAATATTTCTCAAAAAATTTAAAATTTTCTTGCTCAGCAAAGTATAAATCTATATTTTCCAATTGAGAAAATTATTATGGAAATTAGAAAAGAAGGAATATGTGAATGTAAGCAGAAGTTGGTTTATTAAGATTTCATTCATAAAGAATGGCTCTTCAAGGATTGTTTCTCCTATAAATTCCTCAAACCCTACCAGAACCAGATACAAAAATTACCTTTGATGTGTTCTAAATACAAAAGAGCACACGGTTGATATATCTTTCATACGTCATATAGAAAGTAAGAATCGTAAAGAAAGTGCAGAAATGAAAATAGTTACGGGAATAGCAGAAGAATAAATGCTGCTGGAGCTTTCTCTATCTACAGAATGCAACTAGTTTTTAGAGTGAGAAAAAAATAGATCTTGCTTTTCTATTTATTCTCTCTTTATTCCATTATATTCCTACTTTAATAAACTTTCAAACTTCAGTTAGATTACGTTAGGTTCTTTTCAATTTACTTTCAGCTGAAGATTTGCATTTACTCATAAGCAAGGAGAGTCTTTAAAATCACTAAAACAAATAAGTTTATTTAAGAACAGAATCGATAATAATTACTTTAAAATATAAATATTACGAAATGAGGGATTTAAACTTCTTTATCTATTTTATTTCTTCCTTTTCTCTCTCTTCTTCTCCTAATTACAACCTCTCCGATCTTTTTTGAGTTGTCACAGAGTGAATCATGGTTCATTTCATTTTCCTTTTGTTACAATGTCTTCTGTATTAAACTTAGAATCTTCTGTATACCTTCATTTTCCTTATAGTTACAATGAAAGCTTTTTTTCGGATAAAGGATTTTCTTATGGGAGACAGCTAGGATAGAGTTGGTTAGTTGTGTTGAATGCTTTTATAATTTTCGGTCAACATCCTTCGATAAGTTTAAAAAGGATGAAGAAAAAGCCCAATACTTTCCATCATTATATTTCATGGATGTCTTACGCCCTCC
The DNA here is from genome assembly GCA_963969495.1 of Ceratothoa steindachneri. Lineage (NCBI taxonomy): Eukaryota > Metazoa > Arthropoda > Malacostraca > Isopoda > Cymothoidae > Ceratothoa > Ceratothoa steindachneri. The sequence goes on along the minus strand of OZ018331.1, from coordinate 65,641,505 downwards.
TTGCTGTCATCTTGAGGAAGGCTACAAACTAAGAGATTGGTTTGTTTTAATTTCTATAGTAGAAGAGAGAGTGTTTTCGGTCAGCAGGCCTCCTTCTTCTCTTCACAGCTAAGTGTGAGTAGTTATTCGAACCACTTGCTACTTTTCTTCAAATTTTCACACCTACCCCACCTTCCAGGTGGACACTAGCGAGAAAGTGCAGTGGGAGCCAAGCAGAAAATAAAGCGACAAAAGGAGTAAATATATGAAATGAGAAAAAGTAGATTGAGAAAGAAAATCGAACCCTTTTCACCTTCTTCTACTGAGAGATAGAAAGATAAAATGTAAACCTCCATTTGTTTGACCACTTCTTTGGTATAATCCGAAGCATTCATACAGCTTTTTAATCCACTCCTATATTTCTCTCTTAGCTCTTTCCGTATACCACTTTTAAAAATTCATACAGATATCTGTCCGTTTTTTATCTTTCACTGTGATAGTTTACTTATTTGGGCATTTAGTTCGTGGTGTGTAGTTTGACACTCTGACCTTGTTTGAGTGTTTGACCTTTTGTATTTCGATTAATTTGTCTGTTGGTCTACTTTCTATGTAGCTCGTTAAATTGTATTGGCAGTATTCTTTGCCCTTTAACTATAGATTGCAATGCTAAGATTACATAGCATTTAAACACCACATCATTTATATCAAGTATTTTTCTTTACTTTCATAAATGCTTTTGACTTGTATAGTAGTAATTTGTTTCAGTGGTTTTCTCGGGTGACTTTTTAGATTGTCTTATCCATTAGTCTCTTCGACTATATTAGTCGAACTATGATCATGTTTCAGGATATATTCATTCACATTCGTAGGAAGAAAAGGAAAATTTGGGGGTTTGTGCTCCATTTTGAACTCTTATGGGAACAATGGTGCATCCATAGATGTCAGCTGGTGATCTGGTTGCGAAATCTAGTGGAGAGGCTGAAGCAGCTCTAGGGGTGAGGTAATCTGCAAGCAATATGAGTGTCAATTTTACCCTATATATGATCCTCTGTTTTCTCTTTGACTAGAGAGAGCGGTTTTATACACGCTTTTTGGTAACGATGTCTTTATCTTAAGAGTGTTCATCTTTGCTCTATTTAATAGAATAAATTAATTTTATTTTGAATTTTGGGGCGCTCCAAGTCCTCTAGTTTTTGCTACGCTATTTTTGTGGTATAGAAAGAGAGCTAAACACATTTTTTCTTAAATTTTCTTTTATTTTCATGGTAAATGCTCTTTATTTGTTTAAAAGTTAAGCATCGGAGTTGATTTGTTTATTCAATTAGTTATGTGATTGTTTCTGTTGGTAGAAGTTATCTTTCTCCCCAAGAATTTGCCTTCCTGAGCAATGTTACTAAGCTACGAAGATTTTTGATATAATGATTATTGTAAATATTTTACAGAGTTTATGTCGATTTCATATTGTGCCATTCTTACCTGAACGTGGTACTTTTCTTGGGGCTAGAAAACAGCTGAATTTGATGTTTATTCAATCATGAATTCGTAGAGATACTAATTCCTCTATATATGATTAGTACAAAGTAGAGATGAGAAAGCCCCCACTGTGAACTCCAGCTTTTAGTTGGAACTCAGGTCACTCGAATTTATTTAACACTGGGTATACCTTTATATCTGCAACTTAAACACGGTAAATTATCTCGAGATTTTTGTTCATCTGGTGACATCAAACCTTATATTGAATAACGTTAAAACCTAATTTGCTAGAGACTTTTTGTACATCTCTGAGAACATGATCGATAGCCATTATCTATATTGAGACCTAGAGCTTTTGCTAGCAAAGTGGATAGGGCGTTCGCCTGCTAACGTTGCTCTATGAGGTTCGATCCCGGCACGAGAGGCCACAAATGTCAGCGCAGAGCTGTGTTTGAAAAATTAAGTAGTGCATTTAAGTTTTTTCGACGACCCTACGCTATCAATTTCTTCCCTGTAATGTGTTACTAGTTAGTATTATTAATGAAATTAGTTTAGTCTATTTCTTACATGGCTTGGTTTATTTCTCCTTTCTCTCTTGTTGTTATAGGAAACACTACCAATTGTTGCGAAAACTTCCATATGACACCTTGCCTTTTTATACCTTTCCCCTTTGTTCATTATTTAACATTATTTTACTTCCTAGATAGTTAACATTGACTCTATTTATTTGCCTACAATAAATTAATTTTTGGTCACCTTTCTTCATTCATATGTATTATTAAGCTATCCACCTTATTTCCTTTTTGGTCTCGAATGGGAGGCCTTAGTTATACTTTTAGCCATAAAAACCGCTATATCTCTACTATCACCTCATCGCTGTCGTCCACTGAAGATTATACAGGATGAGGAAAAACGCGGTGTATCGTTAGTGGACTGTGTCTCCTTTAAACAAACAAAATAACTATCCTTATTTGGAAGTTTTCTTCGTCTATCACTTCTAGGTTTTGGTCAGTTAAATAATTTGGGATGAATTTTTAAGTTCTCATTTGTAATTGTCCAAATTTATTTCTATCATTTGTCTTTTTCTAGCCTGACACTTTCATATGAACACTGCAGGCGAGATGAATGGTTGCATATACATAGATGTTAAGTAGCATGGTCTTTCCTAAGAGCAATGACCGGATTTATTCAACATTTCGAAAGATATATTTTGTAAAATTTGTTCCAAATTTAATAAAGATATTTCGATATAACAAAATTTCTCCTATCATATTTAAATTCACGTTAGGATTCGCTCTGTCTCTGGCATTTCGTGAGGCTGCGATTAAATGGTGCACAGTTTTATAACTTCTTATAGGCAATTGTTAGTCTATAACAATATTCATTGGTGACAGCATCTTTCCTATTCTTACCGTCAAAACCGCCTCATCGAGGTGAATTTGAGACCTATTCTGATTTATATGGCTGCTGGGTCATTTTGATGGGTTTATCGATTGACTCCGTTTTCTGTTTTTCAGATTAATTCTGGAACGTTTTCACTAAAGATTTACTTAATGGCGATGCTTTACTGATCCAGAAATCTTTGTCTTTTTTGCAGACTACATATTTCTTCTCAGCTCGTTTTCCATCATTTAATATTGATTGGAAATCTTAGTTCTCATTTAGGCTTTGTAGGATGGAGCATTTGGAGCCGTTTAAGATAAGGCATTCGCCTGTATAGATAGAAATCTTAGCATGGAATTGAAATCTCTACATTTCTCTTCCATTTTCTTCTCTTATTTTGCCTTTTAAGCCAAACATAAATATTTCTGACCTGGGAAGCGACCATGTTTCATTGATGTACATTTTTAGCCTGATTTCTGGTAGCCCTATTACCCTCACATAAGTTCTTCCTTCTTTTTCTCTTCGTTATTCTTTGTTTCATTTGTTGATAACTGAACTGAGTGAAATATATTGACCAAAAAGTAAACATAATGAAAAATGTTTGGACTAATCAGGAATGAGTATGTAAAACATTTTAGTATTTGAATGCCGTATACAAATGTGAAAGACTAAAATAAAGAATAAACTTAACGAAAATAAACTTGACAATTTGAGAGAAATAGTACATAACACAGATAAAGGAGGCAGCATTAGAGGAAAATTAAAAAAGAAGAGAGAAAGCTGCCGGGATGTGTCCTTATGTCGAAGTTTAGAAGTGAATAAACTCTAAAACCTATACCACCCTTTTATCACAAGTTTTACTAGCCACCACATAGCCCTTATTTGAATCTAAAAAACAATTTTTGACAGTGCTTGGAAAAGCAATTAGCGCCTTAATAATAAATAAAAACGATCTGTATAAATAACAATGCTGAACAACCTAAATGCTTCCGACACCAGAGTAGGAATTTTTAAAAAATTTCAGGTCGCTGATAATGAAGGCTGTTGAAATAAACTTATATAAGCTAAAATTTAGTATAGAATTATATATTTTGGGGGGGTTTTAGTAGGAAAATTTACATTGCAATATTGTATATTTCTGTTCTGTATAATCAAAACTTAAAGATAAGAGAAAATACGAAAAAACTGATTTTAAAGTGTGATGAAATGCGTAATTTTAGACAATTTAGGGCAAAGTTAACAAGAAAAAAATTACTTCTCTTTTGTCCATACTCTAAAATGTCAGTTTTTCCATACGCAAGAAAGGAATTTTTCACATTTAATGTTTCAAAAAATTTCACAGCCATTTTTTGCCTATTTTGTCTTTTTTCAGACCGTATGAAGAAAATGTTTTATCACACTGTAACGAAATTTTGGGATGGAAGTTTTCCATCAATTTGTTCTACTTTAGGAATAAAAAGAACGAAACATCTGGTATTGCAAAATTACTTGTAAGCCGTTTAGGCGAAATAAACGAGAACTTCCAGAGACACTTTCAGAAAATTCTCAGTGACAAGAAAATAACTTTGAAAGGGCCAAAATGTCCTGCTATTTTGTAGTGGTGTGGGGGTAAATACCTTTCCTTTACCTAGGGATACTGTACATGAAGATACATTTTGCTCTAATAATTCCATTTATTTATAATAAGTACTCTTTCAGGACTATTACTCTTTTATTCTTTTTAGAGTTCCAGATTATTTTGCATTACTTATTTTCATCGGTACATTCATTCTCTACCCGCAGCTGAGTATTCAGGCAAGAAATCCTGTAATCTTTTCACTACGCAATTTCTAAGCAATTAAATTTATATTCAGATGGTACAAACTGTAAAGAAACAGCAACAGTAAAAGAACTCCTCCATTAAGATTCAATGTTCGTAGTAGATTAGATCATGTACTTTTATTAATTCTGCATTCGATATGTATATCAGTTCATTCCAAATCGGATTAAGAAAATATTTAATTGCTGTCTTTTATGAATTCGACAAATTTGTAGATTCATAAATCCTGCATTTATTAATGAGATCACATGATTGTGCTTTGAAAACAAACGCATATGAGAATAGAAAAAAATACGGGCCACTCTAATGACCTAAATCTTTACCATTGCAATCTTCTCCAAGCTATTTGCTTCCATGATGTTTAGGTAATAGTACCATATATGTATATAGTTTGAAATAGGGTACAACATTGCAAATTTGTGGAGAAATTAATCAGATAGGGGAGACGATATTTGTCTTTGTTCTTTATAAAATTAGGCGGCCTATAGTTGCGAATGATTCTGTAATTAATAAAGGATTTAGCAATAAATCGATCGCAATGCCATATTAATTCTTGTTAATCTTTTCACCTTTGGATACCGTTAGCAATTAACCGCATTTTAGGTTAGAGGCGATTCCGAGTATTATCGACTGTTTGACTTTAGGTTGTTATTTAATGTATGACGACCGAGGTTCATTTAAGAAAATTTTTATCCATGGTCTGTTGTAATTATGCATATATATATATATATATATATATATATATATATATATATATATATATATATATTACTTTGGCCATTCAGGTAAATATTTAAAAAAACGGATTTCTCACCATAAATATAATTTCCGTCGCAGGGAAGAAAGCAGCTCATTTTACGTTCATATGTCATATCTTAATCACGATATTGATTGGAATTTTGCTAAAATCATTTGCATAATAAAGAAACAATTTCAGGAAATTTCAGTGAATTGAATTTTATTAGTAAATTCCCAAATTTTAAATTTACCCCTGGCTTATATAAACTCGATGGTTATTTTTTTTAAATTATAATCACAATGCACCGTCAAAACTTTTACTTTGAGACTAAATATTTATATTCATCTTAATAAACTATTTAATTTTTTTTTAACATCTATGTAGCCTTATGTTAATGCCCGTGTTATTATTTTCGTTTGAGTCAAGTTTTTAGATATGCATAAGTAAACGATCTAAAACACAAAAAAAGACAACCAGTATATAACACACAAAAAATTCAAAAATAAAAATATTAAATGAGCACTAAAAAAAAATAATCAAGTTAAAACATTCTAGAGACTGAAAAGAATTAAACGATAAAATAAAGAAATTTAAAAGATAAGAGTAAGAAATAAAGACAATTATAACTTATTTATCTTAGAAAAAGACTAATGAAGCATAAAAAAACCTTTGCTTCCCCCCCTAAATTATTAGGATTTAATTTAGCTTACCAGTAAAGTTCAGGTGTAATAGAGAAGCGAAGAAATTATAAGAGCATAGCTTTGAAGAAAGATGAAGTTATTGAATGATTGGTGGTTGAATAAGGAGAAGTTGGTTGGTTATTGAAAGGTAGTTATAATTAAGAAATCAGAATGAGAACAGAGATTTTATCAGAGTGAATCTTAGGAGATTGGGTCTTTACGAGTATGGAATCCTACATCCTTAGATTAGATTCATTATTATTGTATCCAATTATTTTAAAATTGTCAATAGAATACTATGTCTAACATTGTATTACATTATTTCTCGTAACTGAAGTCTCCTTCCAGGAGAAATTACTGCCCGTGCAGTGGCCGTTTCCCATATCAGAACAAATCTTCTTTTTCAATGTGCAACGACTGTACTACTAATAGAGGTTCTTTGTAGACAAGAAGAACACTTAAATGGAGCAACATCACTGCTGCTCATCTGAAGATGAAGTATGCTTTTAATTTATTCCTATTTATATTTCAACGTTTTTAATTTCGATAAGAGACTTGATACTACCATTTATTCAGCTTTGTACGGGTATCATTTCGAGGCCTATTTGAATTCGGTCACTCCGAGAAGTAGATATCAAACATCATTTTTTTATGGCTGTTATTCACTTTTTTTAATTTACACGTACTCTCTCGTCTAAAAAAGAAACCGTTCAGGGATTTATTAGTTATTTTATTATTTATTTGAGACAGTCTTTTTTAAAGTAATAAAGAGGCTAACTGCAGTAAGGACCCTGTACTACTTTTTTATTAGTAAATTTGATAATGTTAATCCAAACTTTTGTTTTTAACATCTCCCAAGCTGAATTTAACGATACATCTTGCTGAGAGCAAACTGGGTACCTCTGGCCCGAAACTTATTGTGTAAAGGATAGAAATTTAAAAAAAAAAAAGCCCAGAAAATTTATTGATTTAACATTAAAAAATGAGATCAACTGTTAAATCCCAACACAATTTGTAATGATTAAAATGTAATAAAACATGTAGCAATTACTAAAATTTAGTAAACCAAATAATGGTTACTACTACAAACTCCAAAATATACATTTTTTTGTCTTTCCATAGTCATTTGGAGTGAGAATAAATAGATTTTTCCCATTTCCAACTTATGATCGTCCAACATAAAGCTGACCATGAGAAAAGCACTGCTGTAGCAAATGAAGTCACACAACCTTCTGGGAATGGCCTTGGGTTTTGTGAATAGAAATTGCAAAGCTGACTCTAATAAGAAATTGCAGTCTTTTGAATTCAAATGGCATATCTATAGCTATCAGTGAAATCCGTGGAAGTTAAAATTTCAACTTGAAGAAGGTGAGGCATCATCTTTGTCACAATTAGTCTTGTTCCATCACATAGCTTCGGAGGATCCAAGTTACCTAACACCACTGGCTCTCCTTCTTTTAAGTAAAGCTTATGAGAAAGCGTTTCAGGAGGATCAAGTGAGTTAAGGAACTTAGTGGGATAGTTAACTAACTGCTTGTTTAGAGTCAACAATGTAATCATAAGAGGAATAATTTTTTATCTATTTTGGCAATTCTTGAAGAAGTCTTCAGTATATACATCCACTTTTTTATTTCTTAGGGCTAGAATTGCCCTTTGAAAGAGCCAGTTCTTGTTTTGGAAGTGATGCTGTAGGTCTGGATAAACCCTATGTTGCAGTTCTTCAATATCTTTCACCAAAATTCAACAACCCCCTGTAAGTGAAATATCCCCATCTGCATTATTTTCAATTCTACCATTTCATAGCTCCATAAGTTGAGAAGCAAATATTCTAGCGTTGACATCTCAATGTAGCTGAACCCTCCTTTTTATTTAAAGACAGTCTTTGAACATGACTTCAAAGGTAAGAATTCTTTAAGTAGGCATTTAGGTCATCAGCTGCTGTTCTTCTAATCCATGGCAGAGTTTGACTAAAGTCTCCTGACAAAACAAGGGTCACTCCACCCTTGAGCTTGTTGTTTTTTCTAATGTCCTAAATTATTTTAGCCAAAGCTTTAAAAGCTTTTATTTGAGCCATAGTGCATTCGTCCCAAGCAATAGTTGAGGTTTCTTGCAAAAGATTTGCCACAGGGGTTCCTCTCTTGATGCTGCAGATTGGATATATATTAACATTAAAATTCAATGGAAGCTTATATGGGCTGAATCCCTCCTGATAAAAGGTTGGCAGCAATGCCAGATGAGGCTTCTGCAAGTGCAATCTTCCTCTGGGTTCTCAAGCTGATAGAATCAAGTTTATAACAAAAGATTTTCCAATTTTTCCTAGAGCATTCTAGAAGAATATTTCACCCTTGGCGGAATTTATATTTCTTAGGATCATTTCATATGCTGTTTTTAATTCTGATTTAAAAGTTGCTCATTGATCTGCACCATGGCATCAAGTTCCTCAAAATTGTAGCTCGTCTCTCTCAAGCTTTTTCTATTCACTGAAAGTAAATAGCTGTTTGGTTTCGGAATGCAGAATTGACTCAAATCACTTTGAGTTAAGGAAAAAACTTTGTCTTCTATCTCACAGAGTGCAATAATTGCAATTTTGGGGTTCATTTCTGCTCAAGGTTGTAGAAAATTGAACTGATTAAAAATATCTTCAAATAGAACTTTTTTATACTTTGCCAAGAGAGTCAATAGGTTAAATAGTTCACAAGTGACACTCATCACAGTAAATAAGTCTCTCATTATCTTTGGAGCCTGTGTGGTAGCTGCCTCTTCCAAAGTTTTGTCCCAATGTTCCTCATTTTCTGTTAGTCCAAGAGCAATGCATGCTTGCCTGCAGGTTTCCATTTCATTTCCATTAACCGTTCTAAGTATTTTGAAGACAGTTAGTTCTCTCAAATCATTCAATAATAATTTAGAAACAAACATTCTGGATTTCTTGGGTGAACATTACATACGCTACCAAGAGCATCACTGCATTTGATTACTGGAACTGTTGGATGTGTCCTCTTTGCTTGCCTCTTAGAAATTTTTCTGCTTTGATTGTAAAATATTCAAATACTTCAAGATATAGAATTGTTTTTGGCAAACTCGTCCTCTGTACAGATGTTGAAAAAAGACATTAGGGTAGTGGATTTTGGCCTTTCAGCCAGCTCTCTTGCTTTTTCCTCAGTGTAATAGACTCTCTGACCATTTTCCAAATGGTCGTGACTTCTGTCATGAATAGGGAAAGAAAGTTTATCCAGACTGCCTCATTACTGGAAATATATCTTCCTATTTTGAAATTGCTCAATTTCATTATGATTCTCCACGCTGAAAACTGTTTGATCACTACCTTTGTTGATATACTTGCAAACATATTTGATCGACTTTACACTGTTGAAAAATTCCACATTGATGTAGGCATTGAATGTTTTGCAAAGGAACGGATTATACGGAACCACCCACTTGTTGTGTACAATAATAACATTTCTTTTTTTTTTCAAAGCGAATAAATTTTCTACCCTGTTCTGCTGTTATCTAAATAGATTGGATATTCAATTGTATCAGTCCGTGGTTCCTTAATTAATACCCTCGGATCTGTTTCAGGATTTGGTAATTCAGCATTGATTATTAAACTTATTTTGTCTTTCAGCCAAATTAGCAAATGAGCATGTGGCAAGCCTCACTTTAGCCATTCAATTGCATACATAGAACATCTTACTTTTTTAAAGAGCTTTTCTTTAGTAATCAGATCTAGGAATTTATCCACTCCAAACTTGAATAATCTTGCCAGAATATAATGTCTGTCAGTAGCAGATTTTTCAGAAGATTCTCTTGCACTTTTTACCATGAAGGATTACATGTTTGCCATAAATCTGACATAGCAAATTTTATCCTGTACTCTCTCCTAAATGTACCTAGTAGCTTCAGTAAAAAAAGAAGGCAGAATCACCATTTTTCCAGCATTATTTGCAGTGCTATCACTAAAACTGCATCTTTTAGGTGTATGTATTCCTCTGCTCTGAGCTTTTTCTGATACAGCTTGATGAACAACAGTCTCTCTGACTAGATCTTGGCATACATATCAACTAAGAATTGATTAAGGAGCTGCTTAAATCTCATTAGCAAATTGAAATCTTCCTGCCCTACCATTATTCTAATGACATAGAAATTCTGAGCAAATATTTTCTTGTTAGTCTTTGGTCCATTTTTTTTCTTTGCTTTAAATGAAAATTATAGCCATCAGTTCCTTGCCAGAATATCAAAGGGTACTGTCAGGACTCATAAGCTCTATGAGTTTTAGCGACTTTCTTCAGATTTCTATCTTTATATTGTAGAACAATATCTTTTTTTTCAAAGTCCTTTTCTAACATCAAAAGTCCAACTTCATTTGTTGTAGGGAAATTAAAGCTTCTTTGATGGTCGCCATTCGGAGTTTTGTCTGCTCTGATAATCAATCTAACTTTTCATCTGTACTTATTTCCAAGGCTGTCTTGAATTTTCTAATATAGTCATTGTTTTTCTGACAGAATTCTTGGAGATTAAGCACTATGTTTAGTTGTAAATCCTTACACATGTTTCTCTGTTCTGTGCTTAAACTTTATGGTCCTCAATAAAGTATATTTTAAGAAACTTGCATGGCTCATTCATCAAAGGATAAATTTAACCAATTTTGTGATAGATTTAGCTTGGACTCTGAATGTTGACTGCCACCCTGGCAAAGTTACATCATTAGTTGCAAATGATGTTATAATAAAGCAGTTGTTGTAAGCCATTATGACTCTTAAAAATTCAACTGAATCTGGATTTGATCCATCTAATTGGGAAAGTAATTTTTTCACTTGGAATACGTAGTTCTTCCACCTGAACTTTTCAAATTACTGCAACAAAGACCATTTGTCTCATCCTTGAAATTGAGTGCTTTGTAATACTTAAATTCATTTTCCAAACTGTCAATGGACAACCTCGTGTGGTTCAAATAATCTTCCTTGGGATCATAATTAAATGCTGCTCTATGTAGATCGGCCAAAAATGCACCTCTTACTTGTCTCATTTGTGCAGCTTTGGTTGTTCTTCTGCCTTGCCTTTGATAAGTGTATTCAGAGGCCCTAAATCTTCTCATTCTTTCAGCATTAGCTTCTATCCTCTTTCTTCTGTCATCTGGAGCTCCAGAAGCCCCTTTTTATGCACTCCTGCAGCTCTGGAAACTCTTCTTTTTTTGCGTTTGATTGGGATCTTCAGCAACTCTCTGAGACTCAGCACGATAGTCAGGTCGATAATAGCCAGGCTCAATGCCTATATCATATTATTCGCTGCACAATTTGGCGAGGTTAGAAATAAACACTTGCCATCCCCAGGTGCACGTTTATAAGCCAAATCAAACTGTTTGACAAAAAGAATTAAATTATGTGCAATGACTGTGTGGGCAACTGCATTATTAACCATTCCCATATTGCTGACGCAAGAAGGTTTAATGCAACCCGCAGACATCGAACTGATCCTTAAATCCAGGTTTAACTTTTTAAAAGGAACATCATCGATGCCTTTGGAAGAGCGTTTCATCATCATCATCACTAACTCTACAATTTAAGAAGAGGAATTCTTTGAGTATTTGAATAATTATTTCTTCTTAGTTTGGTTATAAGAACGTAAGAACATAAGAAAAGAAGGAGACTGCAAAAGACCATTCATGGCCTACACTTCGCAGCTCCTGTTCCAGTAAACACACAAAAGATTTCTTACTAGAGAAAAGTCATCAACATTGTCACCCTTTACAGGAGTTCGTCAGATCTAATCCTCAATATACATAAAATGCATCTAGAGGATCATGTCCATTAAGGCAACCGCAAAATATAATCTCCCCACCCCTTAGAAAAATATATACATATGTGCATAAAAAAGTCAGTCCCATCTAGCAGCTTCATCCATATATTTATCTAATCTATTCTTAAAACTACCCAGAGAGGAGGCTTCTATCACATGTCTAGTGAGCCTATTCCATTCATCTACCACATGATTTGTAAACCAATTCCTCCCAATCTCCTTCCTAAACCTATACTTATCAACCTTAAACCCATTGCTACGTGTCATGTCATGTTCACTAAGTATAAGAACTTTACCCAGATCCCCTTTATTATATCATTTTACCCATTTGAAGACTTCAATCAATTCCCCTCTGACTCTTCTCCTTTCCAATGTATGTAGATTTAGTTTTCTGAGCCTTTCACCATAAGGTAAGTTCCTTAGCCCACTAATCATCTTTGTTATCCTTCTCTGCACAGACTCAAGCAAATCAATATCCTTCCTATAATATGGTGACCAAAATTGTACTGCATAGTCTACATAGATGAGGCCTAACTAGCGCCAGATACAGTTTTAGAATGACTTCAGCACTCTTATTGCTTACACTCCTCCTAATGAATCCCAATATCCTATTAGCTTTATTCTTAGCATTTAGGCATTGCTTTCTAGGACGAAGGTCTGAACTTACCAAAATACCCAAGTCCCTCTCACAATCGGCCCTCCCTAAAATTCTCCCATTAAATTTATAACTATTCAATGGATTATTTCTACCTATACTAAGTACACTACATTTGTCTATGTTAAACTTCATTTGCCATTTCTCAGCCCAATTGGACAGAATGGTCAATTCCTCCTGCATTACAACAGCATCAAAATCAGCCTTAATGGCCCTATCTAGCTTAGTATCATCAGCAAATTTACTCAGGTCACTACTTATACCTGTCAAGATCATTAATTTAAATTAAGAATAGCAAGGGACACAAAACAGATCCTTGCGGAACTCCACTTAGGTTTTTTATTAAAGTTATTACTAATAATTGTTTTAAAATATAAAAAACAAAATGGTTAAGTTCAGAAAATTTATTTTTATATATATTCTTTTATAACAGTGGTGGGCAACCTTTTTAAGTAGGTGTGCCATAATTGGCCAAATCTTTGTAAACAAAATATTATCACGTGCCAATACTTGACTAAAACACAATGAAAGGATATAAAATTAAAGAAGTTCTTTTTATTCATTCCCAACCCTTTATGATGCATACAAATTACAAGGAAAAGATAGTCATTTTGCCTAAAAATATACATGTTATATTATATTAAACAGAATTGAATCTTTATCATTTCAAGCAGAAAACAACAACTCGAAACTAGAAGGATAAAAATTGTGGACCTTTTCATTTATTTACCATCAATGAGACTTCTGCTTCTGACTCACGGATAACATAATTTATAACAGGTTGTACACAATTCGGTTGCTTTATAAAATAAATTAGAGATACATTTATTTAGTTTCTTAAGTTAAGCATTTGGTTTCACGTGCCGGTAGAAGTCGTTGGCGTGCCACGATTGGCACGCGTTCCAAAGGTTGCCCAGGTTTGTTCAATAACTATATTTTAGCAATGTGATATCTTCAAAGGAAGGAAATTTAGTTTAAAATTCTTTTTTAAAATTATTATAATTTCCGAAGTTCAGAAAATTTATACAAATTTAACCATGGCTGATTTTTTTTAAGATTTTAAATTTTAATATTTGTAGCGAAGTCATTGCCTGGTCTTTTTATATTTCGAAATATTTTTCAAACTTTTTCTGATTTTCTTGGCCTCATGTTCATGGGTATAAAGATGTCTAATCATCTCGAATTGGAATTTCAAGTTATGTCAAAAGTGTAGTTCTCTAAGTGGATATTGGTGATTCTTTTCTACCCACAAGTATGTTATGTTTTCTTCTTACAAAAGTACAAACCACTCCACGTTGGTTAAAAAGAGAAAGAAATTGTTTGAGACTCGGAAGTTTAGGAGAGGTATGGAGAGGGAGAATCTGAATAAAGAATTAATTTCAAATTTCTTATTTCTCCAACTTCATAAATTAAAGTATTAATTGTCGATTCTATTCTAAAAAGTATTTACTCTAGTGCATTAGAACAAACCTTAGGCAAACAACTGCTAGTTTCTAATAGTTCCTTTATAATAAAAAAAAATAAAAATTTAAAGTTGAGAAATAAATATTAGTATCAAATTTTTGTGATTTTATAAAAAATAACTCACAGAAATAAATATAAGTATCCAATTTTTGTGAATATTTTAAAGCTAGAAGAATTAAAAATTGTGAAGTTCAAAAAATTTATTAAAATTTTGGCATGGAAATTATTATAGCAAATTTAGATGAAAAAAAAAAGAGAATCATGATAGGCCGTAGGCCAGAGAAAGGAAGTCTTCCAGATAAGCGCAAGTTACTTCTGTAAGGAGGAGTGGCGAACCTGCTCCTCTTGTTTCTAATGATAAAATTTCTTTAATGCTTATAATGTCATAAAAGACTTTCGTTTACATATGCGTAACCCCCTTTTTGTGGGCCCCCACAGAGTTTTGTGGCATTGAAAGTTACTTAAGTTTCCAGGACCTACATTTCTCAGGTGATCTCATTAAGGCTTGTAAAACGAAGACTAGATTTCAATGGTTTGAAAGGCCCAAGTTCTGTGACGTCACAGCATGTGAAGTTACATATCTAACAAGCCTATATATTAATATCCTGCCTTTGCACACTACTGGCTTGCCAATGATTGGTATACTAATCAATATGTCAATTTCATTATCTGCTATGGGTAAACCGCTAAATAATAGTAACTGTTTGCGCAATTAATAATATTCCAAAAATTAGAATTTAATAATAATGCAATAGTACTGATAATATTACCATTATTCTCTTCTGTGGATGATTTAAAACTAGGAGAGATTCTTCACCAGGAACCTATCGAAAATGCCCTTGTAAGGAAGTTATAAGTAAGGGAAATATCTGAAAGTTTTCATGAACAAGCAGGTTAAAATAGGATAAAACTAGAGAACAGAAATCACTAATTTCACTCAATCTCATCTGAGCAGGTGAAAGAATCTGGGATTATAGATCTTTTACACAATTTCCCTTCCTCCATCTTTCCCAATTTCATTTCTTATCTTTCCTGCCTTACTGAAGTAGAGGATCCTTTGCTTCTTCCCTTGAAATGAAAATAGACCTAATCTTTCGCTCGTTCCTGAAGGAAGGCAGGTTAATTATGGAAGAGGGCTAAATACAAAGACATCACTAGAATGGGGCAAAGTTAAGGCAGTTGAGTAGGGGAGGATAGTTAGTAATTATTAAGAGTTCCCTTCCCCAACTATGGGAATATTAATAATAATAGAGTATTTTCTATTGCGCTTTTCAAGGCAAAGAGGCTCGCATAGCGCTTGTCTACAAATTAGGTAAAAAATTGAGAGGAGTGGGAATTCGAAGTAAATTCAAAAGCACCAAGGGATCGAAGAGCTGGTAGCAACAGAGTGATTGATCAATACACCCCTTCAGATATCAAAGGTAAAAATTAAATATTTATTTTATTTAGGTTAAGCAAGATATTTTTTTATTATAACTTACTCTTTTAGGAATTAATGAATATTAAACTTTATTGTTATCATAAATAATTAATTTTAATTAAAATTAATTGCTACTTAAGAGATAAGGGTTTTAAACTTGGAGCAAATAATGATATTTCGGTCGTCATTTAACCCCCTGCGGCGTCCTATGGCCAATGAATGCAAACATTATACGTAATAATTTCTTAGGAATGGAAAAAAACTGCATTTGATGAAAATTAGCAGTAGGAAGAGCTCGAGGAATTCTGTCACTGTAGGAAAGATGATCCATCAGCACACTTTTCTGTTTATTGAAGAAAATTTGAAACCTCATTTACAGATCTTAAACATGCCAGCACTTGATGATGACTAAATCTGTTTTAAGCGTTCAAAGGCTAATAGACAGAATATCCCGCGGTAATCCTCCGTTCATTTCCTTTGTTCTTTTCCCCTGCGTCTCCTGCCCAGGAGCCGCAATGAGCTGCCGGTTTTAGTATGGTGTACCAGTTTAAGAGCTTAAATCTTTAGAAGATGTATGTAGCCACACGAGATGCAATATAGATGGCTGTTATGTGTGTATCTTCTACACATTTTTAATTCCTATCTCTTTTCTAATATCTCCATTGTCTTACAATCATTCGAAACCGTTTTCTCGTGTGGCCAATGATCTTATTGGCCCCATTCATCCCCCTTCTAGTGAAGTTCACAGTTACGTCCTGACTTTGATAGACTTTGCCACCGGTTTTCCTGAGGCAGTTCCCCTTAAGCGCATTAAGAGCGTTTCGTGCGATGAAGCCCTCATTTCTATTTTTTCGTGGCTAGGACTTCCTAAAGAGGTATTGTCGGTTTGAGGATGATAATTTACCTCCGAGTTTAAGGAGTATGTCGGAAAGCTCCTCATGTACCACCCAGACGCAAACGGAGTTTGTGAAAAGTTAATGGCACATTGAAAGCAATCCTCAGAAAATTGTGTATCGATCAGCCCGGAGAATTGCACCGCTTTTTACCCTTGGCACTGTTTGCGTGTCGTGAAATCCCCCATAGGAACCTAGGATTAGTCCTCTTCGAATTACTGTATGGCTGTAATGTTCGAGGCGCCTTTGTTATTTTAAAGGAACTTTTCACCAATCCCCCGTCTGCATAACGAAATCCAATCATCCTATTCGTATCTCCTAGAGTTTCGAAAGCGTCTCGAGATATGTGCCGACATCGTGTACCAAAAGGATGAGGTAAATTCGGAGACGTATCGAACTTATTTCGATTTAAAGGCGAAGTAAAGAAGATTTAGGCTGGCTAAGAGGTGCTGTTGCTACTTCCCACGGAGAGTGACAAACTCCTGAGCCCTTGAAATAGTCCCTTTTCCGTTCTACAGGAAAAGAACCAGTGGATTACCTGATTCGAACCCCCTCAGAAGATAAGGTTTTCCACATCAATATGTTAAAAGAACTATCACCGCCGTGTGTGTATCAACAATATTGTGGCCTTCGATGAAGAGTCCCCTTTACAAAGCGAAGGATTCCGCTACCCTATTCAATGTCGTGCAAGTAGGATGCATTAAAAAAGTTGGTTATTACCATATCCCATCATTACCTGGATCTCCGGAATCATCATCCCCCATGCTGGATGTCTCCTTCAGGCTAGCGCTTGCAGCAATTGCAAAATGGATTCAAAGATGTCATCTCCGAGACCCCCGGGTGCTCAGATCAATTTTAGCATAACATCGTCCTTACTACTCAAGAACATGTTCACTTGAGAAATCACATGAGCTCCCAGGATGCAATGGCTAAAGCCATTGTCGAGATGCCCCTTCCTTGCACGCCCATTTTCGCACCTTTAAGTGACTCTTTCAGAAGAGATCCCCAGATCCCCTTTCATGCAATTCCGAAGCTACTGCCAGATTCCAGGTAATCCAGGTAAACCTAGCTTCCGCCCCTGTTCTGAGGCTCCCTAAGCCCTCTAAACCCTTCGGCATCCGGACGGATGCGAGTGACGAAGGAATTGGATGCGTGCTGCTCCAATACTCTGGCGAGGGTGAAAGCCACTCGGTGATTTACGCGAGCCTAAAGCTACTGCCCGTAAACTTAATTACTCAGTAATAGAACGGGAAGCTTTAGCTACAGTATGGAGTATTACTAAGTTTAGCATGTATTTAATAGGGAATGAGTTTATTGTCACGACTGAACATCGCCCTTTTTCGTACCACCGAAATACTAAGAGCAAGAACGGACGTATAATACGATAGCTTTTGATACTCCAACCATATCAGTTTAAAGGTTAGTATATACGTGGTACAGGAAATTGTATAGCTGAAAAACTTAGCGGGAATCTATTAGCCGATAATGCGGGCTAATTCACTAAATTATAGGTTGCCTGTAAACCCGTCAGCTAATCATGAATATATTATTTTTTTATATCTATGATCCCTCTAGATATATATTTAATATAGTGTTGTTTTTTTATGTGTTGTTGTTCCACTACCCTTTTCGACAAAGTTTTAATTTGGTTCCTTAATTTAAATTAAATTGCTTTTTTGTCTATTCATTTACATTAATATTTGCTCAAATCAATATTATAGCCTTTTTGTAAGCCTGTCGAATACAAGTCAGGTCCTACTTTCTTTAATAATAATTCCTCCTATCCAAATTTACGATATCCCTTGTTCTTCTCTTTCTCTCAAGAAAGTCCCATCGAATGGAAGGGAAGGATGTGAAAGTAGAATCTCTGACTCCCCCCCCCTCCCAATTAAGCAGAAAAGACGTGTTATTGGAATCCCGCCATGGACGACGTCATTTTCTTTTTAAACATTCTCGAATTTTCGACTCCTGAGCACGTGGGAAAATATTTCCCAATCTTGCAACTCTTCACAAGCCTCACCCCACACCTAACCGGCTTTGCTGCTAAATAAAAAAATCGACTCCGCCTTCGAATTAAAATGTCTGTAGCTTGTGACTCTTTTCTCCAAACTCCCCCTTCCCCTCCAGAATCGGACACACAAATACTCGGGCTATTCTGTAGTTCGAAGACAAGGCCGTCCTTATCGTCTCGTCCCGTGAGCGTTCGTCAAACAGCAAGACTTCTTCAAGCGTTATTCTACCCAAGTAAATTCTTAGCTTTTGTGAACGGTAAGCCTTTGAATTTGCGCAACACTCTCTCTTGGTTTAATTGAACTGAAGAAAATCTCCATCGATTACTTTTGAAGAAAAGGAAGATTCTTTCAATGGAATCACGAGAATTCCCACATTTCCCGTCGACCGTCATCTTCGAAATTTGGCTATCTTCAGCGGCAGGTTGATTTGGATAGTGCCCAACCTGTCTGATTCGGATCGTGCCTAACTTGCCCAATCAGATCGTTTCCCACTCGCCTCATCGCAAGAAGGACCTTCCTCGAAGTCATTGACCCGTAAGACTGAAACCCCCTCCATTACTGTCAAGTTCCCTCTTTTGATCTAAGCCTAGTTATATTAATCAATTAATTCCATTTGAGTCTCCCTTCTTATAATAATTATCAAGAGACTCTTTCAATTTAAATAATTCTCCTTAAGTTATTATAATTCTTATTTTGATCTGTGTGAATAAAAATATATTTTTGTTGTTTCATCTTTAGCTAACCTTGAACGATACTCTCGGCCTATTCAAGTAAATCTCGCCAACCATTTATGCACTCTTTCTGATTATTATGGATTTGAAACCCAACGCCCCAATTGTGACCTCCTAGTTGGACCTTAATCCCTGCAAACAGTCATTCAACGGTTCGCGTTGCAGGAGGTGATTAAATCTCAACCCCACATAATATAAGAGTAGCGTATGGTATAGAGTGGCTGTACCACGAAAAAAGCATCTTCGTTTTCATTCAAGTTCGGAAAACTAACAGTCAAATCATAGCAATTTACTTTTAAATAAACTATACCGGTTTATTCAAAATATCCACTAAGACTCAGAGACGTTTATCTCTTGTTGTATCAATACGGAATTAAATCAAAGAATATCCTTAAATACTTCCATTAAGAATTCAAATCACAACTCCACAGCCTTAACCCAAGCTCCCTCGCGTCATATAAAGTTTCTTCTTCCCACCATTTTTACTACACTTCATATGCTTCCTTTTTACATTGATGGATTTTAACGTTGAAGATGGTGAATGGCATCTGTTACTTTAACTCCTCTGATGATTTTGTTACATTTGCTTTGCAGAGGGAAAACGGCAAAATCCACTACTGACGCATCTCCGCATGAGCTTTAACTTATTCATCCTTATTAATTGAGTAACGGGACGTCGTGGCCTCGTTGGATTAACTACAGTCCCCCAGTTTTTCCGTCTCTCATTTCAAATGAATTTCATAGCAATTTATAAACTCTGATTGCAGCTTTGTCTCTCAAAGCCACTAAAAATTGATATTTTTGACAACTTTTTGGACACTAAGTCTTCAATAAGTTGGGTGAATATCGCATCATGGGCTTCTCTATCCCTTCTTCTATATTATTCATGATGGATTTATTATTTTACAACGCATAATTTATTAACTAGGACTTCTTGGCTTTCTCTTATTGATCATCCATTTTAACTTTCTTACCTATGATCTAGAACCTTTATTTTAGTGCAAAAGTGGTCTAAAAAATTAAATTCCCTCCTTCAATTTTTGAAAAAAAATCCTACTCATCAGTTAAATATTTACGTCTCTCTACTCTCCTTTCCACCTTCTTATTCTCCCTTGCATTATTAACATTATCATCTCGTATGCTGTGGATACTTCTAATTTCAATGTTTCTTACGTTTACCTTATATTTAAGAAACCTTTACTGAAGAAAAAAAGAGCTGGCATGCTACCGCTCACACTCTCAAAATCAATCGTAATTAAGGATAATTTGTTCTCAAATGTGAATAGATTTTTTTAATGTGGATTAAAAGAAAAACAAAAACATTAAACTATCTTTAATCGATTTAATTGACTGCCTTCTTTATCTATCCGATACATTCCAGTTGACACTATCAATTGCATTTTTCTTTTTCCTGACTTCTTGATATCAAAGGTCGCTGAAACTGGCATTAGTTATTTTTGATCACGTCCTTTTATCTCTGGTATATATTTAATATAATTGATATATTCCTTGGAATACAGGTGCGTATTGCGTTTCTCAAAAGATAGCTTCTTTTCAAATTCTGTTCAAAATCGCTCTTCTTTCCCTTGATATTCTTCTGCGCTTCTTGGGCTTACGCTAATTTCTAGGCTGATGTCAAGATATCTATTTCTAGTTCTCCCTTACCTAGTTTGCTGAGACTAGTAAAAATTTTCTGACCGTTTCTAAGATCCTAACTTATTTGCCTATGACAATTTCTGGAAGTATTACTATTGTTTAATTCCACGGATATACCAGGGTGCAAACCTATTTCTACTTTCTGAAATATGGATTATTGCACTTTCTTTTTCTGTTAATAAGAAAATGTTTGGCTCTGATGCACTTTATGTTGAAAGAATCTGCACTTTTAACATTATTAATAGTATTAGAACGTTAAATACGTCATTTTTTAAGTACCGCTATAAAAGAAGGAATGAAACTTATTTTTAATGAATAATTCAGAATGCCCAATGAACGCGTGAATAAAGACCCTTTGATCATTA
The DNA here is from genome assembly GCA_963969495.1 of Ceratothoa steindachneri. Taxonomy (NCBI): domain Eukaryota; kingdom Metazoa; phylum Arthropoda; class Malacostraca; order Isopoda; family Cymothoidae; genus Ceratothoa; species Ceratothoa steindachneri. Next base: position 65,620,443 of record OZ018331.1, on the reverse strand, counting down.
ATGAGAGCCCAATAATCATTTCAAGGAAGAGATTAACTGAATCTTTTAATCTAAGTTTAATTAAAATTACTTACTCTCTAAAGTGTGAAAAATATTTTAGATTTAAAATTGCAACTATAGGGCTTAAATAACCTTATTCCTGACCTCTATGTATATATGATCGTCATTCTGGACAGTGAAGGAGGATATTTGTTGTTCTTCTCATGTATATTTGTATCACTATAAAATTATTCCAAGAAAAAATATTTAACCTTCATAATGATATCGATAACTTTAGCTAAAACTCTCCCTTGATATCTTATTCCATTTTCCTTTATCATCTATAGACATTAACATTTGTATTTCAGTAAAGAATTTTCGTTAAATTGGAAGAATCTTTAGCTTTAAATTCAGCTGCATTGAAGAAGCAACAAAAGGCATATTTTTATTTCATCTTCAATTAATTTAATTCACCCCAAAACATAGATTAGATGTCCAAGAGATGGGAAACAAGAGCTAAAGTCCCTGTAATGACCTGCGGCGTTTTTTGATAAGATGACAAATGCTTATTGTATTGGTATTTGCCCATGGTTGAAATACCTTACCGGTGCCTTTGAATGGCTAAATGAGGCTTCTGCAGCTAAATTGCGTCACCTTAAACCAAATCTAATGAGAGATTTAAAATCTATATGGTGAATAACTGTATGTCCCATGGTCATATGGTTGATTTCATTGCTCTAAATGAGTATAATTAAACTGTACTCATTTTGAAAGAAAAAACGAGACAGCAGAAAAAAATAGCAGAATAAAGAGATTACAAAGGTATGAGTGAAAAACCCATCTTTTTCCTCCATTAATAGAGTCATTTCTGAGATTTTCTTGAAAATATATCTTGGCCCTCTTTCGCAACATCGCAAGGCAGACTACTTGTGCTACAGTGAGAAAAAGAAAGTTCTTGCCAGTTTTTTTTTTGTAGAGAATCTCTAAATGTGCAATGTTTTCCCTAAGTATGCATTATTTATATACGATAGGCGGTCAATAAGTTTTGCAATTCAAATATAAGTAAACGAGATATGAGGAAAAGCGTTTTATTATTTTTCAATATAACTACCCTCGACTTCAATGCACTTGCACCACTTGTCCCTGAGGCTTCGAATTCCCGATAACCAGAAATCTCCCGACTGCTGTTCAATCCACTCCTGGACGGCGAGCTGGACATCTTCATTGTCTTCAAACAGGCGTCCACCCAGTGCAGCCTTGAGCTGGCGGAATAAAAAGTACTCGCTAGGGGACAGATCTGGACTGTAGGGGGGATAGTTGAGCTCCTCGAATCCGCACTTGCGCAGGGCAGCTTGTGCAACTCTGGCCTTGTGGACTTTGATGACTTTAAGTCAATCATGGGGCGTGAGGTTTCTTGGGTTCCAACGGACAGAGACCATGGTCATGGCAAAATTGTAGTGGATGATGTTGCTAACACTTCTATGTGATATTCCAAGTTCGCGCTCGATTTCTTCGACCTTAACCCGTCGATTTTCAAGGATCATCCTCTCCACACGGGCCACGTTGTCCTCGTTGGTCCCGTCTGACGAGCTTCCTGGACAAGGGTTAACTTCAAAGGACTCACGACCATGGCGGAACTCCATATTTCAGCGAGCAATGGTTGCATAGGAAGGGGAGATGTCGGTGTACACTGCAACCATGCGTTAATGGATCTCCTTTGCATTCTTGCCTGCCTTGGTGAAAAATTTAATCACTGCACGGTGCTCAACCTTCTCCATTGTTGAAAATTTGTGACTGACCATCTGCGATCAGCTACTGCTTCTTAAATAACTGAGGCAGGAGCGTGCGGCTGCAGATCCTGACTTATCATAACTTGTCCTAACAAACCCACAAACAACCATCCCACTTCCTCTGTTTTGCCTTACCGATTCGCAAAACTTAATGACCGCCCCTCGTATGAGTGAAAATAAAATAATAATAATTATGATGAAATGACATTAGAAAGTGATAATTAATAATATAAGGAATAATAATTATGAACTAATAAAAACAAGTGATAATAAACTATTGAGCAAAAATAATAATGATGGAAAAACAAGAAGTGATAATGAAGTAATAAAACATTTACCTTACCTGTTGAAACCAGAGATTTTTACGCTGCATAAATGCGGGTACCATCCATCCAGGTGAGCCTACTGCTTACTAGTTTGTGAATTCTGAACCTTTGTTGTCTACCATATTCCCGTTGGTTCATCCACATTTATCTCCATCTCTTTAAGGTAGAATATTCCTGAAGCCCAACATAGATCCGGTCAAATAGATATTAATTGCTAGTAAATATATTGTAATTATACCTAGTGCTTCTACTTTGGGTTTTTTAACTAGCTAAGGCTTTCGTCGGTGGTCAATAAATCATCCATTGCGCCTGTCAGTACTAAACTATAGAACGGTTGCCGAAAAGAGAACAATCTTGGACTGACGACAACCTATCCCATTATACATTGCCCAACACTTGTCTGTGGCATTTGGTACTGGTATACATATTTTTAGTATATTCCTTTTTATCCTAATCCTATAGCATATTTTCAAAATAGAAAATTCCATTTGCATTTTTCCAAGAACTTTTAGCGAAATATTCCGCATATTAACTAATCTTTATTGGCCAAATTCATTTCTCCTTCTGATATATATCTGATTCTCTTTAATATCCAAAGTGTTATCTAAAATCTCAACATTTTCTTGACTTATATAATTTATTTTTAACTTTTGTGCAGATTTTCGGTATGCATCCTTCATATTCTTTTATTTAGTCATGTCACAAATCACCTTCGTGTTTTTCTTAATTTTTGTCTATTATTCCGCCTGAATATGGGAAAATTGAGATCAGAAAATGTTAATGGGTGATTTGTATTTAGACAACATGCGTTAATGAGAAGAATTGTGGCAAAAGATCATTTAAAGATTTGCACTTAATGGAACTTTCATTTTTATATCTTAAACCCATAAAGTATTTCTCAAAGATAGACAAATTAAATGGATTGAAGGATAAAAACTGACAGGAGGTTAAGAATGCATGTTGAATAAGAGTAAAATAATAAAACTTACAATTTTGTAATATGATATGATTAGGGATGGAATTTTCAAATATTGAGGTGATAACGTAAATGTTCCTTCTTTACTTAATAGCTGTGTTTCGTCCAATTTAATATCTTACCTTTAATATGATTCTATCACCGATATGTTACCATTTTTTTATGTTTTGGGCGTCTTATTTCTACCAACCTCTAATCGTCATGATCAGCGTCCACAATTTCCTATTTTTGATGAATCAGGACCTATTTTTGTTTTTGTTGAGTGGTTTTTCCCTCTGGTTAGGTTGGTTTTGTTTTAAGTTTGTTTGTTTTTGTCATTTTAATTTAGTCTAAAATAGGTTATAAGATAAGTACGAAGACTTATTCTCTTGTTGGCAGTGACTAGATGCACGTTTAAAAAAAATATGAACAGGTTTGTAGGTTGTTAGAATCCCAATTATTTTGTGTCATCTCTCTGTGCTTGTTCTTGGAGGCTTTGAATAATCTTTTCGGACACAATCAACCTCTATCTGGCGCCATATTTGCCATTAATGCTGATATTCTGTCTCGCTCTTCCTTTTCTTTCATTCTTACTTCGCCAAAAAAAGGTAGGAGGTGTGTTTAGGCACTCATGGCCTCATAACCTGACATGGGGGATTAGTGCACATTATGCGTGTAGCACGTATGCACATACTCCATGGCGTGACACTACGAATGGATCTATGTTCGCTGCGTTCGTGTTAGCCAAGAAATGAAATTCTGATTGAGATGAGCATTTCATTATCCATTTAAGGTATCTGATGGCACAACATACTACATAGAGGGTGTGGGTGCATTTATTTGAAACAAAGAAAAAACAATTAAGAACACCATCATAGGAGAGAGTTTTTGAAAATTAATCCCTGAAAAAAGTGTTGAAGTTGGGGCTGCTGACAATTTACGAGATAAACAATCAAATTAGGGCGTTAACTCTCCTGAACAATTTATCGTTCGGCAGCAAAAGCTGATTCCATTGGGAGGAAAAGGGAGGACGTTAAGCCGTTGCCCAAATCTTCCATGTTATTCCAAAATACAGTTTACCCTTCTCCCTCGAAACTGCATTAATTCAGCAAGTTGTTTTCTTCGTTCCTCAAAGTAAAATAATAATAATTCTGCTAAAGAGTGATTTTTAATTCCTAATTGCAATATCTAAAATTCAACAATGTGTTTAATTTTACTTTGCTATTCAAGGACCGATTATAATTATTATTATTATTTTTTTTTTTTATAAAGTCCATCTGGCAACTGTCCGATTATAATTAAATCCCTGAGTCGGATAAGTAATAAATTCTTTCTCAACTAAAGAAGAAAGAATTAATAACCTCCCCCCAAAGTGGGTTTCAATATCCAAATGGATAAAACTGAATGCAAATTCTTGTTAATTTAATCATCGTTAATTATAAAGTCAAAATGAACTCGAAAATGATGCTTTCTATCGAGTTATTTGAGAATATTTTGGAGGAAAAAATATTGAGAGGATGGAGCAGAATTTCGCATTTTTCACCATAAACATTTTCTCATTTCATTTATTTATTTTAATAGAAGTAAGTTTTAGCGGAACAAAATTTTAATGCAGTTAGGAATAACTTACATACCACCACAAACTTCCTTATTAATTAAAGTATCATATACCTATTTTTAGTTGTCAATTAACAAGCAATTTACACTGTTGAGATGAATTTATCTTCCCTTCAGTTCCACTCCACGAAAAAAGGAGAGAATCTAGGAATTCCGTTTCGAGAGATCATATGGGACCTTGTCTCATCCAATTTTTGCCAATTATCCTTCTTATTTTGTATCTCTTTTTATTTTTTTCAGAAATAACCTATTTCAATATCTCGTTGAGTCGCTTGCTCTAGCACACCAGACATTTATGATACTTGGAAGTGCAGCAAGTTTTTAGATAGAAATAATTATATGGTTTAATTTTCCTTCAACTTTCGAGTGGCCTGGATTACCCCCTCTATTCATCGCTCCCATTACACAATTATGGCTGATATGCACTCGATGGCAGTCGTTAGATGGCCGCAGTAAGATAAATAAAGTCAAAATGAAAATATGCGAACTCAGTCGCCACCTCATATTTTATAGTGCAAAGGTCAAAGCTGCCTGGTATGGCGGGTTTGTTCTCTCATAACCGATGACAATTATGTGTAAATCATCATATTTAGGATGTTTCTGATCTAGAGGAAACTTTAGCCTATGACTATACCCTTTTTTGAGCTGCCCGAAAGCTCCTCACCCTCCATGAAATAAATTCCTCTTCCCTATGCCTTTCCAAGGGCCGCTCAAAATCCTTCTAACGGAGAGGGAGCTTCCCTTATCTTTTTTATCTACATATAAGTGTTTCATCCTAAACCACCTTCCTTATAAGTAGTCTCTCCCGTACGACGCCAAACGAAAGAGCAGCACCCTCCTCCCTTCTCCCAAACAATAGCTCCCTAAATTGGACCAAAACGTAGTAACCGAAACCTCCCTTTAATGGGCCTAGGTTGTGCTTCTGATCACAAAACGAGAAGGGATTAGAGACTCAGCCCTACACTCTTAGTCATATTCCACCAAGGCAGGTAGTTCCTGAGTCGGTGCGATTTTGTTGCTACCACTATAGTGCTAAGGTATTCGTGCCGTCATTGCCGTGATGTCACCACTACCAACTCTTCCACCATAATAATAGAACATAGTGGTTGAATCTTCCTAACTTAAGCAGTTTTATGCCTGTTACTCTTCTTGATATTGTGACGATCCATGGCGCTAAGGCTTGTCCCTGCTGCTGGTAGTGGGCTATTGCGGGCCAGGTCGTCGCCTTATAGAGTCTTAGGAGATGCGGGTAGAAGGCATCTTTATACTGGGTAATTAAATTGTAAAGGTTTATTGTACTCAGTGGTGCTCTGAAGAACCGTGCCTGCTTCATATTAGTGAAATATAATTGCAGATTATAGGCTTAGGACAACCTTATCTGCGCTAACTGAACAGAACCTTTGATGTTGTTTCCTTTTTCTTTAATTTCGCACTTGTACTTTATTCACTTATATATTTAAATTCGTGTCATGATTTTTTGGGTCAGTGGTAGTACCTTCGCCGGTGGCCAGTAAATGAGAGTTCTTAAATTAAAAAAACAAGGATAACAGACCTAAGTCGCGTTCTCTGCATTATTCTAACCTATGATGACCTTATGACCCTAAGATCTTATGACATTGAAAAGTTTTTATAATTCCGGGCCTAACGTTGGGAGGACCTTGACAAATATATCATTCAGAAGAGAATTTAAAAGAACAAGAGTTTCGAATTTCGTTTGAATAATTGTAAAGTAAAATGGTTAACATTAGACTTACTAGCCTATGGACTGACATAGTATTTAATATCATAAAAATCTGACATATTACTTTATATACTTAAATATCCGTACTAAAAAAGTTGCCACAAAATTAAATTGATCATAAGAACAATCAATGTAATATTTGTCCCTATTTTCTCTGGCCTTAAGATCTATCCTCCAATTCTCTCGCATCAACTCAATTAAATTCCTTAAGCAACCAACCCCTTTTTTCTGGCCCTAAACACTTTAGGAACTTCCTTCTGAAGTGTTCAATTGAAGAGTGTCCACTAAAAAATTATGTGCTTCATCATATGCAGCAGTTTTAAACAATGTTAATGATTAAACTATTGCATAACCACTCCATAAACTCAATATTATTGCCACTAAGTCATTTGCTAACTTTCTTTAAATGATGACACGGTTCGCTCTCAGACCTAAGGATTTGGATCTCGTATTTTGATAGCAAATGGCTTTTCAAAACCTCAATGTTGCGGGTGCCTTCATCATTCTATATTTGATGGAAAGTACACTCAATCTCCACCCGCACAGCAATAAAACATTCCTACAACATGAAATAATTTGTGTGCTTGTTGATGTGCACTGTTTAAAAAGCAATAAACCGGCTGACAAAATGTTTACCAAAGCAATGAAAGTTACTTTCATTCTATCACATGATTTATCTACTTTTTTACAAAATGATGGTTTGCTGATATCAACTCCCTGGTTCATTAAGCAATCACATCTACGAAGCCTCGGTGCCGTGGGGCTATTGAATAGAGTAGTAATATTTACCATTTATCAGTAAATAATAAAGAATAACGTTTGAATGGAAGCCACGAATACGGCCACGAACACCATATTGGAGATTTGTCACGTCCGGTATAGATTTCTTTATTAGAAGCATTTTTCTAGCTCATTAAAAAAATACTAGCATTTTATTCTTGAATAAGGTAAGAAAAACCCGTATTGACTATTATTTATAAAATTATGAGAAAAAAAATAGACGCGAAAAGTACACCTTCGCCACCTCCTAGTCTTCCGTCCTTCATATGGGCACTAAAAATCAAACTAGGGATTTTTATGCTTTCTTAATATTAGTCAATACCCCCTCCCCCCCAAAAAATCCAAAACTAATTACCCGCTGTAGCTCTCTTTAAATGATCTTTAGATAAACGCACAATGTGAGGGAATCAATACTCGTCCCTTCACAGTAAAGCAACGAAACGTTTCCACAACATCCGGACAGTGTAGACGCTATAGTTCAAACTCTTAACCACGTCGCTCTCGCCCTTCCTCCCGATGAGAAGCTGAACGACCTTCTGAGACTACAAATGCGCGAATCAGCTCAGGTCGGATGGAAGACCATAACATCGGTTTAAAACTGCAGATTTCCCCTAAGAGCGGTATTAAATTTCACCTCAGTGGCGAAACTAGAGGAGCGTCACCCGAAATCCAGTATGTCCGACCGGACTATCTGTACGACGCCCTGGAAAAACCGTTGAAGGAGAAACCTTCATGCGTCCGGTCCACAAATCTTCACCTTTTACCACTACCCCAGTTTAGTAACAACGTATATATACCAAAAACTTGGAAAAAACGAGGTAGATTACTTGAGTCAGCAGGCTACGAAGTTCCCGTCAAGAGGTGTGGCTACAAATAAAAGAAAATAAGGAGAAGCTCATCCGGAGCTAGTTCCTGATGATCAGACCGAACTTTAATTTAACTTGATCAAGTTCAAATTACTCTCGTCAGAGAAATAAAACTCACCCTATTCTAGTGTAGCCAAAAGCACCAAGATAGTCTACGCTCTTGAGGAATTGCGGAACTAAGAAGAAGCGACTCCTCCAGCCCGTTCCTGGTGGTCACATCGAACTTTAAGTTAACTTGGTTTAAGAACCAAGTTCAACTTACTATCGTCAGAGAAACTTTTCCTATCCTGGTGCATCCAAAAACACAGAGATAGTCCTCGCCCTTGAGGAAGACCACCGAGTGAACTCCCTCCAGTACTCGCTAGCCAGTGCAAATTATTTCCTAGAGTATTTCGAAGAGAAGAAAGGAACATTCTTTCACTATACCGTGTTGATATCATTTCCTGCCGAAGGCGTGTGGCTACCCCATCTGCCAGAGTGGCCAAAGTACTCTAGCTTTAAAGCTATTTCGCGCCACCAACAATCTGTAAAAGCGGCACCCGTTATCCAGACAACAAGATTCCTGAGATGAAGTAGCTCATTGAGTTCAAGGACAGACTTATGCCAGTTTCAAGAGGGATTTACAAATATATTTAAACACCGGTATCTGTGCGGTAAAGGCCTTTAGCATTTTTTTATATTGAAGTGAGCAGTGGGTAAACCATCACTATAATTTCACGTAGGTCAATAACGAAAGCCTCACTTAGAATTATTGAAGAAAGTAGAGGGAGAGGTGACGCCACTTTTTCGCGGGAAGAGAGCTTGTGTGTCCCTCTGACTTTTCGAGCTATGTCGGCAGGGGTACCTCTTCTGGGTACCCCTGGTTGGGCTTCCCTTTTCGATTTGGTTGGAAACGAGGTTCCAGACTAAGTGCGTCATTCCTTCCTTTTTCTACTCTATCCTTCTCTTTTTTAACTTTTATCCTATCTCTCCCACTTATACAAAAAGAAAAAAACAAAAAAAGCCTACTCCTAACAAGTCACTCTTTCCCTTTTTTCCCTTTATCTACAATATAAGTAACTGGCAGCTACCTCACGCGTGAGAAGAGAGGCTTTGGAACCTCTATAAACAACGCCAACCGACGCTTACTGGTTGCGAGAGACAGGGACGGGAGGTGTCCTAGGCGTTGGGGCACGATAAATGGGAAGAGGGTAGTGCCCCGTTAACCCCTTCCCTGGCGCGTAATTATTGACCATTCCCAGTGCCGGTTGACGGGTGCCTCTGGTAGCATCGGTCCAAGGTGACGACCCTTTGTTCCCAGGTTGGTTGCCAGGCCAATAAAAAGCCTTAGGTCGAGTTTCTTGGTGGGGCGGGATATCCATTGAACGCTGCTAGGAGATCCTGGTGGTTGTAAAGGAAACTAGTAGGAGTTTAGTAAGGGGCGTAGTTCGTTGTTGTTCACCTGGTGACAAATCGATGGCCCCTTCGGGGACCGTCTGTGCTGCTTGGTTGGGAGCCACGGCACGCCGAGGCTTGACGACTCGGTCGGACGAACAGCAGCACATGGAGCGTGCTTTTTGGAAGACTCCAATACGACTCCGATCAATAGGCGGGAGCGACTCACGCGAGGAGAACTCACCTAACCCCCTTTTTATATATTGATTGGTCACAAACTTAAGAAACATAGTATGTTCAAAATGGCAGGCAAGAAAGGTCCAGCAGCGCTAAAATTCACGTGTGCCACATCTAAGAAGGACAAATCGTGCGTTGACTTCGCGGAGGGCTGCTATCTGAAATGCCACCCAGGCAGAGTATGCACCACTTGCATCTTAAAGACGGAAGTGAAGGAAGTAGTGACCTACTACCGGCAAAGAACTACAGAGATCGAAAAGAAAATCGAGAGGCTCAAGGAGGAGCACTCCCACTAGATCTGAAGGCTCGATGACAAGTTAAACGAGCTCTCGAGTCCTGTGGCAAACACCACCTCTGCAGAGAGGCCGGGCCCGAATGTGGCAGAAACGCCAAAAGGAAACAAGAAAAAAAAGACGAAAAAGGGAAAGAAGAAAGAGGAAGAGAGAGAAATAGAAGAAGAAAAGGTAGAGAAGTTAATGAAAAGGATGACAAAGGGGAAAAGATGATAGAGAAGAAGAAGAAGAAAAAAAAGAAGCCTGAAAAGACCATGACGGGGAAGAGAGAGGAATCAGAGAGCTTGCCTCAGAAAATATAGACTCCGAGCTCAGCAGGCAAATGTGCCAGGATCAGCCTTGTGGGTGATTTCCAGGCACGGGGCCTGCAACCCCTGCTAGCAGCCCGCCTTCACACAAGCGTTAAGGTGTGCTACCTCCCAGGCTGTGGTGATAAGCAGGTAAGAGCTGAGCCGAGAAGTCTCAGATTTATGAAACTTTAGTCGTTGCCCGAATGGTAAGTGGCAACGACCTCTAGCTCAGAGGAGGTAGGGTAGGCCCTACAGGCCATATTATAAAGAAGGTTATGGGCGCTGTCGACGACTGTGGATTGAAAACCCGCAGACGCGTCGTGGTGGGGATTCTCCGGAGGTGATGTCCAAGCCGGACTGCCTACGTGAGAAACATGTCGCTAAACCAGCGCCTTGCAGACCTCTGTATGGCGAAGACGGTCTTTTTCTTCGACTCCTACGCCGTATTCTATGGTAGAAAAGACCTCTACCAAAGGGATGGGGTGCACCTTTCCTTTAAGGGCAAGGCTTTCCTAGCCAACCTCATCCAAGATGTTTTGGAGCACACCCAAAGGAGTATCCAGCCCATTGAGAAGGCGGACGTACGCCAGTACGCCGGAGTCACTCCCCAAACAAGCTTCTCGGAGGTTGTCAAAAAGGGTGCCACCACGACAACCAAGAAGCCGGAAAACGAAAGAGTATAGGGGGTTCTACAATAGGGGACTCCCTGAAAGTTCTTCTGTTCAACACGAGGTCAATCAAGAACAAGTTTACTGAGCTCCGTGGCCTCGTAGCGACTGAAGAACCCGAAATGGTAGCCGTAACAGAATCGTGGATAAAAACCTCAAACTGAGACTTTGAAGGCGCATTCACGGTTCCTGTCTACCAACTCTTTTTAAAAAGATAGGCCAGGCAAAAAGGGAGGCAGGGTAATGTTGTATGTCAAGGATACAATCAAATCTACGAACTCCAACATTATATCCGATCCCGAGGTCCTAGGCGTTGACCTAGAGATATATCCTGTTAGATGCAGGAAACGAGTGCTTTACATACCCCCTCCCAGCCCGTTGAGAAGAAAAGGGAACTGTGCGAGCTGCTCATTAAGCTTGTTTAAGGCAGTGTGCATCTATATGGTCGACTTTAACAGACAAGTTGACTGAGAAACCAGAGCTGCCGTGTAGAGAGCGCGTTACTCCTTCGAGTTTGCCAACAACGAGTTCCTAACTCAATAGGTCAGAGAACCAATGAGAGGAGACAATATCCTTGACTTGGTCTTCACCTCTGAGGATGATATTTCTGTAGGCGAAGTGCTCGAGGGCAGTGATTACCAGCTTATTAGATTTACCGTCAAGATCTCGAAAGTAAGGTCTGTTGCCAGTCAATCAAGGAAATTTGACTTGAGAAGAGTAGACTTTGCAAGCCTTCATGGTGGGCTGACTAATGTAAGGCTAGCGGTATGCGAAGATGTTGAGGATTCGTGGAACAATTTCAAAAATAATTTCATAAGTCTTCAATCAAGTTGCATCCCTCTGAAATACCCCCGTCGTTCTTTTGTTTAACCAAACTGGTTTAATGGAGAAATCCGCCAACTGCTCAGGGAGAAGAGAAATGCGTACCGGCGATCAAAGATGTCAGGTGCCTTTGACTAGTACCGGAGGCTAGCCAGGAGAGTGACGTCCAGCATGAGGGTGGTAAGAGTACTGAGGAACTCCGAGTGGCGAGACTCTGCAAGAAGAATCACAAGGAGTTCTTCGGCTATTTAAATAGCCGTAAACCAATCCATCGTAGGATTGGGCCCTTAGTGGATGAGGAGGGTGCATTAACTCACTCAGATGCAGAAAATGCTAACCTGCTCAATGACTAATTCTGTTCACTGTTTACTAAAGAGTGTGGTCTCATCCTCCAGCCTAATGATCCTACTTGGGGCAAAAGCTGGAGCTAATGGACTTCACCGAATGAGAAATAAAGAAAAAGATCACTGACCTAAAGACGAATAAGTCCCTTAGGCCGGACGGGTTTCTTTTCAAGGTGTTGAAGGAAGTGTGCGATGAAGTATCACGAGATCTGTGCGCTATCTTTAACATGTCAATCCGGACAGGCGTAAGGCGGAAGTGACTCCGATCTCCAAGCAAGGAGACCCCAGCCATCCGTCAAACTACCGACCTATCAGTTAGACTTCGATAGTCGGTAAACTCATGGTAAGCATGATAGTGGACAAGATAACGTCTTATTTAGAGTCAAACCTGCTACTAAAGAGTTCCCAGCACCGCTTCAAAAAGCAACGGTCATGCCTGACGAACCTTGTGGAATTCTTCCACTTCGTGTTCACTGAGCATGATCGGGATAAAGCGGTGGATGTTGTGTACCTTGACTTTCAAAAGGCCTATGACAAGGTACCACACCGCCGCTTTCTCGGAAAAGTGCGTGCGCAGGGCATAGGCAGCAAGGTAGCAGGTGGAGAGAGAGGTGGCTAAGTGACAGACGGCAACGCGTAGTGGTGAATGGTCAGGCCTCTGACTGGGCCCCCGTATCTAGTGGTGTCCCTCAAGGATCCGTCCTGGGACCATTACTGTTTATTATCTATGTCCACGACATGAACAGAGACATGGTTGCCAAAATCTTCAAATTTGCCGACGACACCAAGCTTGGTATCAATGTGGCAAAGGAGGGGAACACTGCCCGCCCCTAAGAGGACCTTCAAAGGATTAGGGTGTGGTCGGACACGTAGGAAGTGCCTTTCAACGTGGGTAAATGCCACTAATGCATATCGGCCACCGAAACACCAAATCTCAGTACATCCTTGAGGGCACTGCTCTTGATTCGAGTGACACTGAGAAGGACTTGGGTGTTACTATCACTAGCAACCTCAAGTTTTCGAAACAGTGCATCGAGGCAGAGAAGAAAGCCCAAATGGTGTTAGGCTACATAAAGCGCCAGTTTGGATACCGTAACAAGGAGATAGTACTTTGTCTGTACAACTCCCTCGTTCGGCCGCACCTGGAGTATGCCAAACAATTTTGGAGTCCTTCGTTTTGAAAGGACAACGCAAGGTTGGAACGCGTACAAGCTATGGCAATCAAACTGATTCCCTCTATCCGACATAAGAGTTTTAAGGATAGACTAAGGGAATTGGATCTGTTCTCGCTGGAAACCCGTAGACTGCGTGGTCAGCTCATCGAAGTTTTCAAAATAGTGAAGCGTTACAACCGCAATCTGTGTGGAAATTTTTTCACCTACAGTATCTACGGTAAGTGGAACGCACTTCCAGTGGAAGTTGTCAACAGTGAATCTGTTGACCAGTTCAAGTCAAGACTAGATAAAGTCTTGAAAAGTGGCCGTTTAGGGACGCAAAACAATTGAGCAGCCATGTGCCCGCTCGATTGCTAGTTCAAGGGTACCCTCTTTGAATGGACCGTAAGATCTCCTAAGGGTACTTTCTTTTGTGGTAACTCCTTGTAACTCTGTATTTAGTGTGTAATATTTCTTTGGTTCATGTTTATTTGTTTTTGTTTAATTCAGGTTTTAATTTGTTTTTGAACATTTTTATTCTATCCGCTATGGCACAGGGAACCCTAAAAGATTAAAAAAGTTATAATCAGCTAAAAATAAATAATATATAATAATCAGATATATTGCACTCTTAGAGAGTTAAAACGTTAATCACGGAGTTTTTTGTGTAGTACGTAAACAACCCATACGTATGAACTCCTTCCATCACTCGGTCCTTCCTATACCACGACACACAATGTTAACTAGGAAGGTGACTAGGCAGTCAATCTGCCCTTAATTGCTACTTAGCAGCATCTTTCAGACAAATAGTTATTAGTGCTTACAAACCTGCCAAGCGACCTTGTCTCTACTTTCCTGTGTAGGAACCTTTCAGCTAATTCAGATTAAAATGTCCTAAACACTTTTGATGTTTGAGAAAATATCATTAACCATTCTTTAAAGCTTTGATTAACAATGAAAAAATACAAAAATTAAAGAGACTACGGATATTGTGCGTTAATAATTATGATTAACGAAAACCTTTGTTATTATTCCTATTCCATTGAGATAATTCGCAAAAATGAAAATGAATTTCATTTAAGCAAAAGATAAATCCTTATGATGAAACTGAAATTATAATTCTTTAAGTTTGGATTGATTTTTTTGTGCCAAAAGAGATTACTAGCTTGCTTTTCTATTTTACAATATTACACTTCGTTGATCTTTAATTTTAGTTTTATTTTTGGTCTCTCTTTTATCCCTTCCCACGCCAGTATTTAAACAACTGAGGGTGAAGAAATTCCTCAAATAAATTATAAAGAAATTTAATCAATGATCAATTTCGTCGACAGCAATGGAGAGCTGGAATCAAAAAGTTATGTTCAGAAGTAAAATATGGAATTTGAAATCGTTTTCACCTCTTGAAATATCATCTTTACACGGCTCAGCACGGACCGTAGGGCTCTTAAAACTTTAGAATAAATGTGACCGCATCACTGACGCAACTTCATTATTAAGTTGAACAGTACATTACAATGGGAAACTTTCATTACGAGTTTGTAAACAATCTTAAATTTTAGTCGACAATGTTGTTTTCAGAACTTATTGCATTAACTAACTTCAAAATTGGCATAGCCTGACAGGATAAAACATTCTCTACGTGTTTGATATGAAAAAGGCACCTCGGTGTTCAAACAATGCTCACACCTCTACTGGTCAAATTACATTGATAATGGGAATTGTTGTTCTCGTAAATTAAGCCACAGGATATAGAAAAACCTAAGAAGAGTTGACAAAGATGATATTAGAAGTCCCAGGAAACCTTCATTTCTGAGGTGTGAGAGATTTTTCTCGCACCGCAAAATTTTATAATTTGACAAGGTAGATGTAGTGTTTTCCAGAGTAATTGTAAAAGGAAGAAAGAAAGATCTATGATCCCGGAAGCATCCTGTTGGATTCATTACTTTTTTCGTTTAAAGGGCTGATCTGGCGACTGCCTACTTGGGCATTAGTCCCCGTAATAAAAGTTGCCTAGTACTAGGTTACTTGAAAATCTAATGAAATAACACAAAAAAAACCCAAACAACCCAAAGAACACTAGAAATTGATAAAAGGGAAAGGGAAATGAGTAGCAAGCAAGCTCCTGCGTCGGGGGGAGGTCCCCCCGGCGCAAGAGCGTGAAACCTATGATGGAAAAAACGACAAAACAAAACAAAAAACCTGGTTAAATAAGAGGAAGAAGGACGGGCTCCCCCCAAAAGTCACAAAGTCCACCAGATAATATGCATGCACTCGTCCCGAGTACAAGGGATAGTCAGTAGCGACCCTGCCCATCCCGGTACCGGGACATCTAGCATGCGCAAAGATCACCAATATTTTTTTTTTAAAGAGCTCATCTGGCGACTGCCTACTTGGGCATTATTCGCCGTATTAAAAAAACGGCCTAGTACCTGGCTACTTCAAAATCAAATTTAAAAGGATAAAAAACAACCTCTCCCCAAAAAAATGTGAAAAGGAGGCGAGCAGTAAGCAAGGTCCTGCGTCGGGGAGAGGTACCCCCGGCCTTGGAACGTGCTTCCCATAAGGGAAAAAAACAAAACAAAACAAAAAACAACATGCTTAAATAATAGGGAGAAGGCTGGCTTTCTCCAAATAGTCAACAAGTCCACCAGAGTCAATGTGCACACACTCATTCCGCGTACAAGGGACAGGCGAGACGGGCACGTCACGTTATCTCCCGTACACAGTGGTGTATGGCCACCAGCTCGGCCGTGAAGACAGACGCAGCGCCTGGCATCCGAAAGCACAAAGATAGGTCAAGGCAAGAAAATGAAGCGGTTCTTAGACACTGATGCGGAAACTGATCCACGTTTAGGACACCGATCTCAATCTGTTCGATCAGATCGGCAAGGACTTGTCCCCTGGGATTTATTGAGTAATCTCCCCAGAGAGGATGCCTCTTGTTCAGATCTCCAAGCAAGAGAAAGGGCATCGGCAACCGTGCCACGGCCCGGCGGAAGTACCCCGCGTAGAAGACAGCTGACAGTGGGTTAAATGTTCGCAGAAATGATAGTATACCCCCTATACAGGTGAAGCTGCACAGCCACTGCCTGAAAGGAAGTATATAAAGAGAAAGGAAGAACGGAGACATCATGCCGGGTGGAAACCGCGCATCCTCCAGCCGCGCCATCCTGGGTGGTGGGGTTGCAAGACCCTTATACCCCCGGAGGGCGGGCAGGGGGCATGCGCCTAGCATAGTCTTCTGCAGAAATATAGCTCACGGGGAACGGGACAAGTCTAGCCTCCGTAGCTCCTCCAAGTTAACCCGGAGTCCACGAAAATTCCATTGAACGAATATACCCTCCAGATCTAGCTCGGAGGAGACGCGGAGCCCTCCTCGAACAGAAGACCCTGATGGGAATGGCCGTACGCATCCCGGAGGCAGAACCCAAGCGCTCTGTTGGCCGGACAAAGGCGCTGTCACCTTCGAGGACTTATTGGGCGAGGTTAGGCTTGAAATCTGAGGCGGGCTTTGCGACTTCGGAGGCGGGTGGCCATCTCTTTGAGGAACCACTGTCTCCGAGCCACTCGCTCCACTACTAGGCGTGGGCGAAGGAGCCATGGATCCTTTGTTGCTCTCCTCCTTTCGGGGGCCAGCTTTAGAAAGCCCGGAAATGGCCTGGCGACTAACTTCAGGGGTGTTGCCTCCTGTGAGTCTAACGACTCGGTGGAGGCGCGTGGCCATTTCGCCTTACGGGAAACGGTCACACTTGCGGAAGAGGGGGAAGCCCTAGGTTTTACCCGGGTCTGGGTATGAACGCTTTTTGCCGACAGCATTACCAGGAGAGCGCCTGGGTTAAGTAGAGCCCTCAGAAGTTTTCTGAATGGCCGCGGAAACAACCGTGCTCGTTGCCCTGTGTGGGCCAGCAGCAGAGGGTGCCTTTCTAACTATTGAGGCATATGACGTCCCAGGCAGAGCCGGGCGCGCCAGGACCAAGTCCTCAACCTCGGAATGAAAGTCGATTCTGGGCCAGAACGGCCCGGATTTTTTTCTCAAGGAGATATGCACCACATTGCTTCGAAAAAGTGGGGTACGGCTGTCCGCAATTGACACACTTGGCCACACACGATTTAGACTTTTAGTGTGAGCCCTTGGAGCAATTTACACAAACTTTGGGTGACCCTGACTTTGCAGGTCTACAAGAACGGTTCGTATGGCCGAAGAGGTGACAGTAATAGCACCGCTACGGCAGTGGCACAAATGTCTTCACGCGGTAGCGGTACAAACCGGCACGCACCTACTCAGGGGGCTTGTCACATTCGAACGTGACGAAGAGTGTAGAGGTGGGTCTCGAGGTCCCTCCCTGTTTTCTCATGACAGGTTCGACCTTGACTGCCCCATGGTCGGCCAGCTCAAAAGTGATGTCCTCTATGGAGTAGTCAACGAGTTCCCTTGCACAAACTACTCCTTTCACAAAGTTCATGGTAGAGTGCGGTGTCACACTCACCAAGTTGCCATGAGGTGTCCAAGAGAGCTTTTATCTTGGCCGCCTCGGCGGGATTCACCGCATTCGCCAGAAGGCTCTCTACTAATTACACTATCTTATCCTCCCATCTGATGGATCATGTTGGCCTTGTCCAACATCCTGCTATCAGTGGAGCGAATGACGAGAAGCGTTTGAAGCCAGTGGGCTCGAAGACGCCAGGTAACCTCTAAATCAGGGGCCCCGATGTTATCAAGGCTCCGCCCTACGCACTTTTGGTCTTTGTCATAGTCGGAGGCTCCGCACCAGGGGGGCAGAAGAGCCGAAAATCCGATCTTAGCTTAATGGCTTGCCAAAGTGGCAGCAGACCCATCCGTCCCCGCAGCCCCCATGGATGGAGAGGAGCCCCGAGTCTTCTAAGTCTTTTTTTTTTTTATTTATTTTCTGGAGAGGAGGGCGGGAAATAAACCCACTTCTCACCTGCGCCGGTAAAAGCCCCTAGGGCAGATGGCTAGCCTCAGCCAGGTCTTTCTCTGAAATGAAGAATGTCCTGGTGGTCGCAGGGGCACCGGTTTGAGGAGATCCCTCAGCTCCTTGTATTGTCTCGGAGACCGCAGCTCTTTGAGGAGGACCTTACACAGGAGCAGAATCGGGTTCGGTGCTTGACGCCGAGCCCTGATTGCCCCCCATGAAAGTTTTTTTTTTAATTCTATAGAGCCCATCTGGCAACTGCCCACTTGGGCATAAATCGCCGAAAAACACGACAGCCTAGAACTAAGCTACTTTCAAATAAAATTATGAAAAAATAACAATGATAAATATTGGAAAAACTTAAAATCAGGAAGCAATCTCCGGCAGCGGGGGGAGGTCCCCCTCACCCCGGTGCAGGAGAGTTCAACCTACAAACAAAACAATAACAAACGAAAAAAACAGAAAAGAACCTTAAATAAAGGGAAGAAGCCTGGCCTCCCCCCAAAAGTCAACAAGTCCACAAGTCAATGTGCACGAATCTGTCCTGAGTACAAGGGACAGGCGGTAGTGACCCCGCCCATCTCGGTACCGGGACAGGTATCGTGCGCGAAGATCAGCCAGACTGGGACATTCGACCAGAATGTGCCGAACAGTCTGAGGGACGACGCAGTCGTTGCAATAGGGCACAGGCTAGCGCGCAATCAAATAGCGATGGGTGTTACGAGTGTGTCCGATTCGGAGACGACAGAAAGCAACCTGAAGCCGCAAAGGCATTGAGGGATAGGTCCATGGGAACAGCGTGGCGCAATGGCACGCAACTTTAAGTTCCCTTCAACCGTCTCCCATCTTCTTTGCCAAGCAGTCCGAAGAGCTGCCTGTATTCCTGCCATGTAGTCGGTGTGAGGAAGAGCGAAACGCTGGTCCGGTCACAGAGTCCTCGCGGACACTTTGGCACCCTCAACGGCGCGCACATTCCCCGCAATTCCTTCATGTCCAGAAATCCAGCAGAAGATAATCTCAACATCTGCCCAGGCGCGCGAAAACCGTGGCGTCACGGATATCGCGAACCAGGGGATGCGGAGATTCCAATGCCCCGAGAGGACTCAGGGCGCTTTGTGAGTCGCTATAGATAACAATCCGGTCTCCAAACCGGGCACGTCGCGTAATCTACCGTACTGAGTGGTGTATTGCTACCAGCTCGGCCGTGAAGACAGACGCAGCGCCTGGTAGAGCCCCGCTGACTTCAAACAGAGGGGATACGGCGTGGAAGCCGACCCCCTCTTGGGACTTGGAGCCATCCGTATACACTGGCACGGTTCCAGCGTGAAACGATGTGTGCTCCAAAAATCTCAAACGCAATACTCCCGGCGCAGTACAAGCTTTGGGAGCAGAGGCGTGACGACAAATATCCAAAGAGCTTAGGGTATGCCTAGCGTCTCTCGGTGGCATAGGCACCATCGAGTTCAGCTGCGGATACAGCGAGAGCTGTTATCGACTGAGAAAGGCGCCGGGCTAGCCCGTAAAGGCGAGTGATGCACTGCACTGCACGCGGCGCAGAGTGAGTGGCATCTCCCCAGCATCGACCAACAGGCTCTCAATGGGGGAAGTGCGAAAGGCACCGGTCGCAAGGCGAAGGCCGGTGCGGTGGATCGAATCCACCTTCCGCAATAAACGCTCGGCTGCGGATGCATAAAACTCGCATCCGTAGTCATGCTTCGAACGAACAAAGGATCGATAAATAAGTAGGGCAGTAGCCCTTCAGCGCCCCAAGCGCTAAACGTCACGGAACGGAGAATGTCCATGGCGCGGGTACAAGAGACCCTAAGGCTGCGAATATGAGCCTCCCAAGTGAGCCGTCGGTCGAATACAAGACCAAGGAAATGGTGCGACTCAACCACATCCAGGCGCCACAGCCCCCGCGGATGGAGAGGAGCCCCGAACCTTCTTATTCTTTTTGGTCTTTTTCATCCTTTTCTTTTTTGGAGAGGAGGGCGGGGAATGAACCCACTTCTCACCTCCGCCGGTAGAAGCCCCTAGGCCAGATTGCCTGGCCTCAGCCATGTCCTTTTCAGAAATGGAGAAGATCCTGGTGTTCGCAGGGGCACTGGTCAGAGGAGATCCTTCCCTTCGTTGTACTGCCTCAGAATCACCAGCCGTTTGAGGAGGACCTTGCATAGGGGCGGATTTGGGTTTGGTGCTTGGAGCCGAGCCCGGATTCCCCCCCATGGAAGGCCCTAACGTCTGAGGCTGAGTTTCCTCAAGGACCATGTCTATCACAGGAGCGGCCTCCAGTTAGCCATCCCCTCTCAGGACATCGCAGGTCTCCTTGGCAGCGTCATGAGTCTTTTGTGGGGAGGTACAGGCCTTGACCCCGGCACGGTTTCGTATTCTTGCCAGCAGGTCTTTTGAGGAAAGCGACCAAAGGGCCCTGGCTTCCCTTTTCCCCCTAAGGGGGTTTGCCCTAGCGAGCTGCTTACACGATGAGCGGTCGGAAATGGACTGCCTGCTCGCTTTATAGGCAGTCCCCTTAGGAAAGAAAAGGAGGGACTGCCGCTGGAAATAGGGAGGTGCCTGAAAGCACCTCCAGAGAAGGGGGTGAGGGGGAGTCCCCTACACCCGTAGGCGTAGGAGAGGAGTAAGCCTCCTCTCCGGTTAAAGAAATATAGAGGGTCCCGTGCGCAAGCACAGGAAGGGGCCCTGTTTTTTAATGGAGCTGCACGAGGGCGGCTCCTTCGATGAGCAAGGGGAAATTAGGGGGAGATTGTTTTTTTTATTATCATTGGGCATGGTAACCTTATTTGTGCTACGGGAAGCAATAGCTCTTCACCTCTCGCAGTTTCTCGCACTGCAAGAGGTGCTTACAAGCCCAGCAGAGCCAGGCGCCGCTATTTGGGATTACCCCTCCTGCCTGGTGACCTAGCAGTCCATCGGCATGGCGGCTCCACCTTGGACACGGGGTAAAAAAATAGATTGAGAAGAGGAGAGGAAACAGGATGTGAGGAAGGTATGGGTGGTGTTAAAGCAGGTTGTTAAAAACCAAGCACCACAAACCAAAGCTCAGGAGTTAAGGAACATTGTCCCCTACCCCCTCAGCCCAGATCCAAGACGGTTGGCTGAGAAGTAGTTCAGCATATACCTTGTAAAATTAGAGGCTGACTAGATAAAGTTGTGGGAGAGGTTGTATGAAAAGGGAGCAACAAGGAGTAAAAAGTAAAGTAAGTACCCTCGGAGACCTTACGGTCCATTCAAAAAGGGGACTTTTGGACTAGCAATCGAACAGGCACATGGCTGCTCAATTGTTTTGCGTCCCTAAACGGCCGCTTTTCAAGACTTTGTCTAGTCTTGACTTGAACTGGTCAACAGATTCACTGTTGACAATTTCCACTGGAAGTGCGTTCCACTTACCACAGATACTGTAGGAGAAAATGTTTCCATACAGATGGCGGTTGTAACGCTTCAGTTTAAGTTTGAGGCCGTGATTGCGCGTTCTGTTGTCACTAGGGGTGAAAATATCCCTGTAGTCAACATTGTCGAACCCTCGAAGTATTTTGAAAACTTCGATGAGCTGACTACGCAGTCTACGGGTTTCCAGCGAGAACAGATCTAATTCTCTCAGTCCATCCTCATAACTTTTATGTCGGATAGAGGAAATCAGTTTGATTGCCCTAGCTTGTACGCGTTCCAACCTTGCAATGTCCTTTCAAAACGAAGGAATCCCAAATTGTACGGCATACTCCAGGTGCGGCCAAACGAGGGAGTTGTACAGACAAAGTACTATCTCCTTGTTACGGTATCCAAACTGGCATTTATGTAGCCTAACACCCTTTGGGCTTTCTTCTCTCCCTCGATGCACTGTTTCAAGAACTTGAGGTCGCTAGTAATAGTTATACCCAAGTCCTTCTCAGTGTCACTCGATTCAAGAGCAGTGCCCTTAAGGATATACTGAGATTGGGGGTTTCTGTGGCCGATATGCATCACTTTGCATTTCCCCACGTTAAAAGGCATTTGCCTACGTGTCCGACCACTCCCCAATCTTTCCAAGATCTTCCTGCAAGCGGGCAGTATTTCCATCCTTTGCAACGTTCATACTAATCTTGGTATCGTCGGCAAATTTGGAAATCTTGGCCACCATGTCACCGTTCATGTCGTTGACGTAGAAGATGAATAGTAGTGGTCCCAGGACAGAACCTTAAGGCACCCCGCTGATAACGGGCACACACTTAAAAGCCTGTCCATTCACCACCACCCATTGCCGTCTGCCACTTAGCTAGTTCTCGAACCAGCCGGCTACTTTTCTGTCTATGCCCAGCGCTCGCACTTTCCGGAGAAGGCGGTGGTGTGGTACCTTATGAAAGGCTTTCTGAAAGTCTAAGTACACCACATCCACCACCTTGTCCCGATCGGGCACACTGAGCACAAAGTGGAAGAATTCCACAAGGTTCGTCAGGCATGACTGTTGCCTTCGGAAGGCATGCGAGGAACTCCTCAGTAGCAGGTTTTCCTCTAAATACGACGTCATTTTGTCCACCATCATGCTTTCCATGAGTTTACCGACTATCAAAGTCAGACTGATAGGTCGGTAGTTTGACGGTTGGCTTCGGTCTCCTTTCTTGAAGATAAGAGTCACCTCCGCTTCACGCCAGTCTCTAGGAACGCATCCAGTCCGGATTGACATGTTGAAGATTGCGCTCAGGTGTCGTGACACTTGATTGCGCACTTCTTTTCACACTTTAGGTAGAAACCCATCCGGGCCAGGTGACTTATTCGTCATTAGGTCACTGATCTTTTTTTTTATTTCCCCTTCGGTGAAGTCTATATCCTCCAGCTTTTGCCCCGAGTAGGAATCCATTGGATGGGGGATCGGACCACACTCTTGAGTAAACACTGAAGAGAAGTAGTCGTTGAGGAGGTTAGCATTTTCTCGATCTAAGTGTTTTAATGCCCCCTTCTCATTTCTCAAAGGGCCAATTGTTCGACAGATTGGTTTACGGCTATTTACATATCCAAAAAACTCCTTGGAATTTTCTTTACAGAGTCTCGCCACTCCGAGTTCCTTAGACCGCTTAGCCACGCTTATGCAGGACTTCATTTTCCTGGCTAGCCTCCGGTATTCGTCAAGGTCACCCGAGATCTTCGATTGTTGGTACACAGTTCTCTTCTTCCTAAGCAGTTGGCCGATTTCTCGATTAAACCACTTTGGTTGAACAGAAGACCGACGGGGACATTTCAGAGGGATGAAACGCGATTGAAGACTCATGAATGTGGTTTTGAAACTGTTCCACGAGTCTTCAACAACATCGCACACTTCTAGCCTCGCGTTAGTCAGTCCAGCACAAAGACCTGAAAAGTTTGCTCCTTTCAAATTGAGTTTCCTCGATTTACTAGTTGCAGGCCCTACCTTCGGGACTTTGACCTCAAATCTAATTAGTCGGTGGTCACTGCCACCGAGCTCTTCGCCAACAGAGAGGTCCTCAACGATGTCATCCTCAGAGGTGAAAACTAAGTCGAGGATATTGTTTCCTCTCGTTGGCTCACTCACCCATTGAGTGAGGAACTCGTTGTTCGCAAACTCCAGGAGTAGTGCGTTCTTACCACAGGGTTCTCTGGTTTCTTAGTAAACTTGTGTGTTGAAATCACCCATGACGATAGACACTCTGTCTTCTACAAGTTCTCCTAGTAGTTGTTACAGATCTCTGTCCTTTTCAATGAGTTGGGCAGGAGGTCTATAAAGCACCAGGGTTCTGTATTTGGCCGGACCTATCTCTAGGTCAACACCTAGTAGTTCATAGGCAGGTACGATGTTGCAATCCGTGAGTTGAGAGTATCCTTGACACACAACATCACACCGCCACCCTATTTGTCTGGCCTATCTTTCAGGAAGAGCTGGTAACCGGGAATCGTGAATTCACCTTCAAAATATCAGCTTGAGGTTTTTATCCACGACTCCGTTAGAGGCCACCATCTCAAGTTCCTCTGTTACTACGAGGCCACGGAGCTCAAAAAACTTATTCCGGATTGACCTTGACATGAACAGAAGAACTTTGAGGAAGTCCCCTAGTGTAGGACTCCCTACGCTCTTCCGTTTTTTAGGCTTTCTGTTTTCGTGGTCCCACCCTTTTTGACGACCTCCCGCGCCAATATGCAAGTAGTGCAGATACTTTTAGGGCTGCATTTTCAATAGCAGCCCTCCGGAAAGTCAACGCATCACTTTTCTAACTGGCATATTGCACAGTTGTGTTTGAGACGAACGGGTCCTTTTTTGCCTGTCATTTTGAGCGCTTTCTGTCTCTCTGAAAACTCGTGACCAATCAATGATTAAAAAGGGGGGTTGGTGAGTTCTCCCCGCGTAAGTCGCTCCTGCTCATCGATCGGAGAGGTTTCGGATCTTTCAGAAGAAACGCTCCATGTGCTGTTGTTCGTCCGACCAAGTCGTCGAACCTAGGCGTCCTGTGGCTCTCAACCAAGCAGCAATGACGGTCCCCGAAGGAGCCCTCGATTTGTCACCAGGTGAACAACAACGAAGCACGCATCTTACTAAACTCCTACTTGTTCCCTTCACAACGGCTAGGATCTCGAAGTAGCGTTCAATGGATATCCCGCCACACCAAGGAACTCGACCCAAGGCTTTTTATTGGCCTGGCAACCAACATGGGAACAAAGGGCCGTCACCTCGGACCAATGCTACCATAAGCCTGTCATTTTGAGCGCTTTCTCCCTCTCTGAAAACCGTGAGGAAACACAAGTCTTTCGAAGAAAAGAGAAAATGCTCAGCTGGGGCGGATGGGGTGCTGAATCCCGTCAGCATGGAGGCCAGGATGGCAAATCGCCGCGCCACCTAACGGGGTTGTAAATATGGATGACATGGCCAATGACCACCTTCGATATCTATTATTATTACAATCGTATTTCTCATTAATACATTTTTATTATTGAGAATACATGACAGTTCATAAATGGTACCTCATAAGAGTCCGCGGTATCTATTTTAGGTAGAAATCGACCAAACTTTCATCATTTGGCAGGCAGGATTCTACCTTATTCAACTCACCAATTCCGCCATTTTTTACAATATTCTTTCATTTTAAAAGAGAATCATTAAACGATTGTAAACCTAGGAACCTATTTAGACCGCCTCCTTGCGGAACATATCCCGATTAGAGTTTTCTTCCTGCTAATCTTGATTACAGTCGCTTTCATCTTTAGGGAGAGAGAATATGTGGGGTAAGCGAAAAAGAGATTATGACAGAAAAAGACTAAAACATAACCTATTCATCAAAATATTATTCATCATAACGCATTAATAGACATAGAGAGGGTACACATCAACCTTCAAATAATTTCATAACATTTGAATTAACTGTTTTTGAGTTGATATAGGGAATTATAATATAATGTGCACTTTTGCAAACCACGAAAGGTGCATAATTAATAGGTTAGGACGGTGTACCTAAACAAAATTCATTTTGAAGCAGGTAGGACAAACTAAATACCGCTAAATGGCATAAGTTATTTGAAAGACAATAAATAGGGCGATATTACTGAATAACTGGCGAGAGTTAATCCTTTTCTTAGTACAAAACTTAATGGTAATTCGTTCATAGGCGAATATTCGTATAGCCCTTGATTTACAATATTCTTGAAGGAAAAATACTGTTCATTTAACTTGGTGAAAAAGATGAAAACTATATAAAAACCAAAGAGTTTTATCATATATATTTTTATAGATTTATATATCATGTTAAACACAAACAAGGTCTGCTGGCCAAAGTACCGTGCATTCAATTATTTTGATTTATGACCTTACGACCTTCAAAACTTTCAATAATTCTCTCACTAACCTAGTGAGGACTTTAGCAATTTTATCATTCGAAAGAATGGAAAAAAACATGAGGGTTTCAAATTTCGTTAGAATCGGCCGAATAGTTACAATGTTATTAAAAAAACAAAAAAGTAAAACGGGGACCGACAGAGAGGGATGAGAACCTTTTCTTGTCGAACAGACTCAAAGAACAATAGCTGTTCTAATGTTGTTCTCTTTCTGAACAACTTGGGGGCCTTGTTGACTTGGCGTCTCGAAGGGCACGAACCTTGGCACTCAAGGGATATTGTCCTCTTTTGCACAATAAGAGGTTTCTCGGCAGAGTTCCTAGGTGCACAAGGGAGACCGGATCGGCTTGATGCCTCGCGAAGATAATCTGGATCTGCTTGAATTGGTAAAAGCTATGGTATAAATAGCCGGAGCCATCCCGATGGCGTAGGGGACAATTAGGTGGAGAACTTCAAGGGAATGTCCCGGTGGCGCCTGGGAAAATATATTAGCTGCCTATAGGCCTAATTCAATCTGGCGAGATCAACGTATGAAGGCGAAACGGGGGAGTGAACATCCTTGATTAAACATTGGCTATGATAGGCGATAACACGCTTTCTGCTTCCTCTCGCAGGATACACGTGGGTAAGCATGTGTTTTAACATGTGATAGAGGCTGAATCAAAGCGGCATCAGACCGTTCTGTCACAATTAAATTTGTTTGGTATGGAATTCATTTAAAAATTAGGTTACACTCTCGATGGTTCATTAGATAGTCTACACTGCTGAGCAGAGAATGATTGTGATTTATAGTTACAAATCAATTATTGACAACCTTTGAACCACCGAAGGCTCTCGTCAATAATGCGAAATAAAATAATATATGGAAAATATCACGAAAATCATGTGTATCTGCACACCACTACTACTGAGGAAAAGTAGCTCCCATCAGTTTTGATGTATAAAACTGTCTCAATAAAAATCACAAAGTTTTTGATTGTAAAGGGACAAAAATTGTAACCTGGCTATAATTCAGATTCATTTGGAGAGCTTTTAATTTTGTAGTAATTAACAATGTTTTATTTTATGACTTGAATAAAGACAAAGAAAATTTCAGAAGCACATGGATTACAGACCACTGGGGCAGAACTAAAACTAAGAAAATAGTGCAGTTAGGGATTGCACATGCGGCCTTCGAGGTTTGGGAAATTAGCATAAACAGATCAGTTATCCCATATCTGACACAGAAGGTTTACTAAAGTTTCGTGTACGGTAAAGATATGGTTAGAAGTAAAACTCGCAAAAACAAAGCATATGCTTTTCTTTTAGTTTACAAATTGTCATTTGACGAATAACAAATATTTTCTCCATAGGTTCCATCGATAGTAGTTCGATAGTAGGAAATAAGTTTTATTCTTTTATTACTGTAACCATCATATTTTTCGTTCGACCAGAATCCAAATCATGCGGGCGAATCTGATCTTCAGTGACGCCCCATTTTGCCTGTGAAGATAAATTTCTTGTTCCCTGCTGAGTGGGAATGGCGTCCTGGTGTTTAGCGTTGTTCCGGGACGAACCCTATCTGTTGCTTTCTTTGAGGAGACCATACCCTCACAGGACTTTTTTTATCGTTAACCTCATCCTGTTCCGGAGTTAATAAAACCTCTAAACTAAAATATCTCTCAATCCAATTTATCCATATGTATCTCAACCTTCATTGAGCCAACGTGCCATTTTTCCCTACTATATCTGCATCGGATGAGACCAGTGTCGCTCCTCCAATGAATCACAGGTTATTTTTAAGGGGAAACACGACCACAGTATATTGCCAATGGGTATTATAAAAGAGAGTACCAATGACATTGAGAAAATATTACAATCACTGCTTTTAACCATTAAATAATTAAAAGTGTATTTCTCCCTCAGAGAAACTAAGTTCCAGGATATTGTCTTCCTCAATGAGCACGCTGCACGCATGCGTACCCCTATAGCCTCAGGTACCCCTTAATATCTGACCACATACCTATCTGCATCCTGCTATTCTCTTCACTCATGTTAATATCTCACCCCCTCTACGACTAAACTAACACGAACTGGGAGAACTTCAACAGACACATAACTACGATCACACCAGCCAACTCCAATTTTCAGAGAACCAATCTTAGACAAATAGACAATCACTGGACTAAACTCATTTCCTCAATTAACATTGCTCACAACACATACAAAACAAGAAAAACAGACATATAGTAAAGACTTCAAATTCTCTATAGACAGATTTACAATGGACACTATACAACAACCATTACAACAGAGGTTGACGAGAACAAAACATTACACTCCTTCGACCACTATAGCCTCAGGTACCCCTTAATATCTGACCACATACCTATCTGCATCCTGCTATTCTCTTCACTCATGTTAATATCTCACCCCCTCGACGACTAAACTAACACGAACTGGGAGAACTTCAACAGACACATAACTACGATCACACCAGCCAACTCCAATTTTCAGAGAACCAATCTTAGACAAATAGACAATCACTGGACTAAACTCATTTCCTTAATTAACATTGCTCACAACACATACAAAACAAGAAAAACAGACATATAGTAAAGACTTCAAATTCTCTATAGACAGATTTACAATGGACACTATACAACAACCATTACAACAGAGGTTGACGAGAACAAAACATTACACTCCTTCGACCACCATCCTTCAATATGTGCAGCTAGATCGCAACCACCAGTGGCGCGAGGTGACAAGCAAAGCGGATGATGCTCGCTCTGCCGACTTGTCCTTATTCTGGAGGCGCGTGAAGGGGATGTTATGCACTGACGCACCGAAACCAATTAATCTCCAGCAAAACAACTACACACTCACCGGCACTGACGAAATTCTCGACCTATTTAGGCCCCAATAGAACAGGGTGGACACACCCAGCGTACTGAAACATCATGCACCTGAGAACTCTCAGAAAATTAGGGAATGGTGTCGAAGAAACAAAATACTACATTAAAACAACACCCAAAGTTGCCCCCGGCCCTCCTTCTAGTTACAAAAATAGATCACCTTACAAAAAACATTTTCCCTACACCTACACATATTCAATGCCTTACTCGCCTCTGGGCACTTCTCATAAACATTTAAATCATCACACAACATACTACTACCCAAATCTAATGAAAGGCCCAAACACGCAAATAAACTATAGGCCTAATATTGCTCTGTTAGAGCACCTAGGCAATATACTTGAGAAAATGTTCAATACCCGCCTAAGAATTTTTCTTGAGAAGAGTATTTGGTTTTCTCCCTACGAATATTGCTTAAGGAGTGGCCGGTTCACTCAAGCGGTTATGGCTATCGTTCTAAACATAACACACAAAGCCCTTCGATTTGACAACATCATGACGCATGCGTGTCTAGTCACCCTCGTTTTAACTCTTCCTATACCCTCTATAAAATTATGAACCATTCCTCTTCTACTACACAATCTCTGAAGCTTACCACAGTCATCCGTTTACTGTTTTTATTCACAACTCGACTCGTTTTTCCCAGAGGCCTCGTCATATTAAATGAAATTATGTTACTAATTTACCGTAGTGATCAGTTATTATATGGAATGAGTGATGCTAATATTATAGGTGAGCTTAGAGAAATGAAAATTCCTATCTCTTAGTTGAGATATTTTATGTATTTTTCACAAAGTAAGATGAAAAATTAACATATTGCTCCAAAACATTGGCTCTCAGAGGATATAATAGTTGTATTTTTCTTTGTGACTTCCAGATCCACTCGCATGATATTAAACCAGTGATATTCATTGTTCCTCCAACACACTACCTTTGCTACAAACGATCCTAACATCTGTTTCTCTTTAACTCTTCTGAGCAGTATCTCAACTTCAAATACCCATAAATTCCTATTATCTTGTTGTCCTAATCCTCAGAATCTAGTAGGTGAAAAACGCAAGAAAAATATAAGAAAAAATTCTAAATATATTTTCTCAAAGTCAAGTCTACCTAAGTGATCCCAAATCTGCCCAGGCTTTCCTCACTGCAATATATCTTTATAACATCTTTGCCAAATCAATCATCGGGTGTTTCATTATTGTTTTTTTGAACGAAATCGAACAATCGGGCTCTTTTCAACAGTGCTAAATGACTTACAACAGCCAAACGAATTGCCCACGTTCAATATTAGTACTATATGCTGCCCTCTTCCCACAACTATAGATTACTTCTTAGCAAATAATAATAAATCTTTTTCATTGAAAATATCAAACTCTATTCACAAAGTGTCCATTATTCTTACTCCTATAATTCTTTTGAAACTTCAACAAACCAGCCTATAAATGACCTCAAACACACAACAGTTATACATACAAGAATAGGATCCTCCGAATTAGCAAGATAAAATATTAAAAACCACATCCTAAAAGAAAAATCGTTATCTATTACCCATCGAAAAAGTAATTGCATTCCAAAGCCTTGCATGCCACCTATATTCATCATCTGATTTTTTCGCAATTTGTGCAAAATAAGTCATTGAAAAAATACTTCACTTTTACCTCGCCAAATGGTCCTTTCTGAAATGGAACCAATTACAAATGAAGATTCCTTCAACTTTAATCTGAATCAACTCCTAATCTTTGATCCTAAATGAAGTCAAAATAGGAGCCTTTTCATTCAAAATTGCTAGCAGTTATTTTCAGACTTAGCTAAATCTACCTACAACCTGACATAATATGTAGTTCTCAGCGAAACTTGGTTTACCTAAATTTATTCCCTTAATTTTCGGGGTTAAAGCTCTTTTCATAGTTTGAGCAGTAGTAGAAGTCAACTGATATTTATTTTTATACTAAGCTCGTATAAAACATCTCTAAAATCTTGGTAGTCATTTAATAATGATAACCTCAAACTTTGTAAGGTTCAATATTTGTTAACTCATTAAATTTTGTAAGTTTCTGCCGTTTGCCAGTCAAATCTTTTATTCTTTGTTATAAGAACAACCTCTCGACTACATTTTCTTACTAGACATCCGCCTCCACATGATATCGTACTGGTAGGCAAATTAAATATGAACATAATCAATCCTACTACTGAATATGATTTGATCAATCTTTGCGTAAGTTTCTCTTTTCTACGTTACAATACACGTGCTACACAGTACTTTCCTACTTATTCATCTTACCTCAATTAAATCACTTGTAAACAACTTTTCAAAATCTACTCTTGAATAATTAAAGCCTACATAGCTGATTATATGTTCATTTTCATCATCTTCCACATACAAAGGAACCAAAGCAATTCGCCTCTAAATTACTCCGTGACCGCAGTCAACTAAATTTATATAAACTGCGGGAGACTCTTACTATTTATTTTTAATTCTTACTTCCAAGAGCAATTCACTGACCTAAACTCGGTGGCGGAATCCTTTTCCAATACCTTCTCTCAAACAAACACTTCCCAAAGAGTAAAAAGTAAAAATGAGGCAATACTTCCTTTAACTTTTACCTAAAACGGTCAAACTACATTATTCACATTGACTTTACGATGGCTAAAAGAATTATTAGCAAAAGATATTCAGGCTTTGCCATACTAATTGAATGGAGACAAAATGTTGAATAATCTATTAACCAACATTTACACTTAACTAGTTTAGCTACAAATCTTTCTGGCATTGCTAAAGCTTTTAACTAGTAAAGTAGTAAAATTGCCACTAGAGTAGATAAATGCATCCCTCCAACCCATATTCTCCCGATGCGATATATGCTTTACTGAAACGCTAATTCCTTCATGGCCTTTTCATCTAATAATACTAAATTATTGCTACCTATCTCAAAATTGAAAAAAAACATCTTTAAATTCTGGTACCAACATAATATCAAAGCTACTGCTGATAATACTAGTACCAAAATATATTTCTATCTAAATAATCCTTATCACGAGGTGTATCTCCTTGCTTGAAACTTGCTCGTATCACCCCCAAAATTTAAGGCAAACAGTAACAAATTCTTCAAATTATATGTTTATTTCCTCACTCCGAAATTTATATACAACATTTCAGGAAAGATATATTAGAGACTTCATTCTTTTTTTACGTACAATAAAATCTTTTAGCATCATCAATAAGGATTCCGTTCCAACGTTAGCGCATCTAACGCTTTTCTTGAATTTCGGATCAAATTTTATATCTTTAAATTCTCATTGAATTTTAGTTTTTCTCGATTTCCCAGAAGCTTTAGATAGAGGAAACATAAAATTCCTTTTAACTATCTTTGTTTTCCAGCCTACCTGACAAACAGTCAACAATCAGTAGCCGTTGACGGCATAACCTAAACCACGTCAGCTATCATCATTTGAATCCTTGAGGGTCAGCCCTTAGCAAAACTTCTCTCTCTAAACCATATTAACAACATGTCCCCCTAATTTCAATTTTCTGAATATCATTCACTTTGCTAATCGTATTTCTTTATATATGCCTAAAAACACCCAGCTCACATTAATCACTACACTTAACACTGATCTTTTTAAACAGCTTAATTCAAACAGGCTATCGCAGTAATTCACTAAAACCACCTATATGATATTCTTTAACAAACCTTCCATCTTTTCTAACTTAAAAATAGAAAACTAGTCTATTACTCGATCTTAGTAAACTAATTTTTTTCTAGCTACACGGACGACATACTAACGTTCTTTACTCAGGCACAGCACTCCTCAAAATTTGATCCCGGAATTTGAGCTTTTAAATCGAATTTCTCCTTTTTCCCTTTGCAAATTATATTCACATTTTACTTACTCTATCAAAACCCACATCTAAAATCGCTTTCCAGAGTTTCATAGCCCATATCCATTTAAAAACAACATACTTCCCTAGGAAGAACGTGGAAATCGCGTGGTTTTGAATATCCAACCAGTTAACCGATTTCAACCAAATTACTTTCCATTTACTCCATCGTAGATTTTTATAATGCAATCAAATTCTTTGAAATTTTCAAGGCCGACAAAACACATTCCTCAAACAGCGTTCATTGCTCTTCTACCAAAAAATGCTTAAGAAATCGTTTCTCATGTCCTGTGAATTTTAACCTTACTACATATAGCAAATCACTGACTTAATACATTTTAAATATCGGTCTGCTTATATCTGGGACGTTATTCCATAATTTCTAACCCAACTTGGTTCGTTTACCAGAGAGTATCATAACCTTCCGAGAGTTAGGTATGTATATATATATATATTGATGGTGGAGTCATTAATAATGATCGTCTTCAGCGAATTGAACTCTAATACTAATACAAGAAGTTTTTTTAATATTAGATGAGAAAATTGCAAAAATAGGGCAAACAATTCAATATTAGTTACAATATGAAAAATAAGTCAAAATCAAAAAAACAGGAATCAGAAACGAAACCAGAAAAAAAAGCAAGCAATACAATATAAGTTAATTTACAGATATATGATATAAAAAAAATATAAGCCAAAATACAATTGAATACAATCGTTAAAGCGATTGATAAATAAGAGTAAGCCAAAGACTAGAAAATTTAAAACTTATTTAAACAATATTCCCGGGAATAACGTATATGAAGAATAAACATAAGGTAAACTTAATAGGAATACAAAAAATTGTTTTAAAGTAATACACGACGGAATTGTAAGGGCAGGGTGAACAATGAAAATAAAAGGTAAGTAAAATCACAAAGCCAGGAATCAGAAAGGAAAATAAAAAGCAAAGCAAACAGTTCAATATAAGATAAAAATACAAACCTATGCTAGTGAAAAATATAGGTTAAAAACAGTTGAATACAAGGGATAAAAGTGATTCAAATGATCAAGAAATACGAGTAAACTAAGATACAAAAGTTTAAAACTTAATTAAGCAATAGTGAAGCAGTAAATAAGAATGATGAACATGAAACTAAGGGAAAAAAATATATATAATCATTTGGATACAAAGGGAAAATTTTTTTTAAAATATACTAAAATAATAAAAAATGAAACTGAAAACTTTTAGACAGAACTAACCTTATTTTGCTGGAGCTGATAATATCAGCTGATTATTATGGGCGGGACTAGCTAGGAGAAAAACTATTATGGGGAATTTGGTTGGTTGTGTATTTATTTGCCTATATCTTGGACAGTTTGAGGCGGGATGAATAGTAATTAAGTTTTTGGTTTATTTTTTTTAGGGAATGTGATCCCAGAATTTTTAATTGCCGAGAAGAGGAAGCGGAAGATAATAAAGTGAAAGAATCAGGTTTAAGCGCGTGGGTATGATTTTGAGGGTGTTGTCTTTTCGAGGAGTGTTCTGGTTTAGAGATAGGAAAGTAGGTTCATATTGAATAAAAGAGAAGACTTGATGGGTATGGGCAGATTATGAAAGTGCAAAGGGGGGGTGAAACAATAAGTAGATTGAATATCTTGAAGGTAAAATTCGGTGATCATTTTTTGTATTTTGAAGTGAGAGAAGTATATAGAGATACTGCAATACCCACTGATTTACATATAATGAAATAGGTGACAGTGAGTAGAAATGCATACATAAAAGTAAGTGAAAACCCAAGATAAACTAGTTATTATTCATAGTAAGAAAGCAGCCTAAGACTCATTTCAGTTGTACTGAAGATGTATGAAGATTTTAGGAATAAGACAGTTATGTGCATGGATGTCAGAAGGGTGACACAAAATGAAGACTTACCCGCTTGCCAATCAAAGATTAGAAATACAATGGTAGTTTTTAGCGACGAGGTCAAACTTTGATAGTAGTGATACTTCAATGGACTAAATAAGGTGTGTATAGTAAGCTTAAGTGATTTGGAATTTAATCTATAGCAGATATATAGTACAAGTTGTATATGGTTATGTAATAGATGAATAGATAGGTAGGCACAAAGTCCTATTTCTGTGATATCTTTGAAAATGGAATGGTAATGGAAATATAAAATTTTCTAGTTTATATCCTAAACGTAGTGTTATATTTGTTATCGAAGAATCTTGAGATAGGCTCCACTCTTGTAGCAAATATAAAGAACTCATCAAGATTGGGGCAAAGTGATATTCTGTGGTGAAGTTCTATTCTGATTGTTTTGATTTTCTGGCTAAAAACAATGTAAGGAACTCAAAATGATACCGAAATGTGGTACATTAAAATATTACCCGGTAGGTTTAGACCAATTTATGGATGATAACTGTTATTTTCAACATGATGTGACTTCTAGCCAAAACAAAAATCAATAACAAAGTTCTTGCCTTAAAATAAATTTATAAAATGTGTAGTAAATTATTTAAAAAGTACTTATACGTACATTTTAAATAATATCTACCCTTGTTCATAAAAGCAATCATTAACATTATTTCTTAAGGCACCAGAGAAAAAACATTTTTCGTCATATTTCCTACATATCATTCAAGTTCATGTTTAACGTACGAGAGAACTCGCCCTAAGAAGTTTCTCTTACATTTGTTCAATTGTAGATTTTGTCAGCCATCTCCTAAAATTAGCAAAAACTTTGGCAAATTACTTTATATTTAATTTAACTTTTTCTTCAAGATGTCCCTTGATGTCTCTTTTGTAATTAATTTAAAACTTTTAATTCTCCTCTTTCAGCATTTCTTTTCGCAATATATACATATAACTCCGTTTTAAGTTGTAAATCTTGCTTAATAATTCAGTCCTTTTATTTTTTGGGTGTGCGTATCTTAGTTTTAATTTTATTTTCTTTATTTTATGTACATCTGTAGTTCTGTGTTTGTGCA
Organism: Ceratothoa steindachneri; assembly: GCA_963969495.1. Lineage (NCBI taxonomy): Eukaryota > Metazoa > Arthropoda > Malacostraca > Isopoda > Cymothoidae > Ceratothoa > Ceratothoa steindachneri. Next base: position 65,584,696 of record OZ018331.1, on the reverse strand, counting down.
ATTTGTACTGAAACAAAGACCAAGACAGACCTTATGATCGACTCAATGCCTATCGTAAAGCAGAAAGTAAACATGGAGGATAAGAAACAATTTCCCATTTTTCTTTGATCAAAGAATCTTGTTGGCATTCATTGTAATAAAGGTGGATGAAATATATTGTTCTGAGCATTGAAGCAAGTCTCTAATAAAGACTTCATTTTCACGCATTTTTACACATATACTTTTCTACTAACTGATTATTTATTATTAAGGAGGTATAATGAAGAACTTCTTTCACATACGACCGAATGCAAATTAGAGCCTTGGTTTACACGAGTAGCCTGTACAAAGTTCGAGTCTACAACGGTTTTAATTGTATCACCAACAACTGCAAAATTGTGGCCTCTACTTTGGGAATTTTTCAGTTCAAAATCATCTCAACTGTTTTTTTTTAATCAAAGCTTAGGTTTAGAAATATACAACAATTTCATTTAAAATTTCTACTCATTTTTACTCCTAAGGTGTCACTATTTTCTATCTTTTACTCATAAATAATAAAAGAAGGCTCATGGGTTTTACATGCCCTTATCACTAATGAATTAGTAGGTTAAAAAAGGCTAAATATTTGCTACAGTTAAAAAGACACACAAATTACTGCAGCTTAAAATTTCCCCGTGAATACCTCAGCTATCTTCTAACCGATTGAAAAAAATTCAGACAACTAATAATCCTTTTAATTATTTATCACGACAAAATGTTACTTTAAAAGTTTCACGATTTGGTCTTTTATAATAGACAACAGGAGGTTTTCAATAAGCTGTTAGTCTTAATGTGGTTTCTAGATCTTTTAGATAAAGTGTTTAGATGTTGTGGCTCCATAGCACTTTAGATATTTTCATTCTTTTTATATAGGAGTTTATATAGTTTTCGGCTTTACTAATATTAGCAAGAACCTGCGTTTCTCCAAAGTGATTATGCTTGGAAGAGGTGGTAAATTTATCGTTTCTTTGAGATGCAAATTTGCAAGCGTTTTGGGTAATGTTATGACTATTTTAGCCAAGTGCTCAAAAAGCAGCACTTCCAAATCATAAAGGGCACCGGCGTTCTCCAAAGTGTATGCGATTATTTAGCCATTTCTATTGTATGTGTGGCAAATCGTGGGGAACAATCCTAACGAAATCGTTTGTCAAAATTAACTTTTTCTTTTAAAATTTTGAAATATTTATTTCTTTAATGTGTACATTCTTTAATTTCCTAATTAGCCGCGCAATATAACTTATGACCTTACGACCATATGACCTTAACACCTTCAAGACTTTTAATAATTCCCACACAATTAGTGGGAGGACCTTCGTAATAATCAAAATTCGTGATCCGAAACTCCATGGATGTGGTAAGTAAAGCTGTAGAACATGAGAATCATGGCCAGACACGTGTCGTCACATTGGACAAGCCAGTGTTTGACTTGTTTTACGTCAGAGTATTAATGAAATAGACTTTGCCTAAATAGCTAACTTACTCTGCGTAAATAGAGTTGGAAATACGTTAAGGGAAAAAGTACAATAACGCCGAAGCTCATAAACAAAAATGTATTAATCTTTAACAATTACTGTAAAAGCAGAATTTAAAATACTACTAATTGAATAACAAGGGGTTATTGATTGATTAGGACATTTATTACAATGGCAGAACGCAATATGTAGAATTGGATCTCATAAGGAGATATATATATATATATATAGAGGGGGAGTCAAAAAGTTCTCAGATAAATGGCATAAAATTTTTATTTGTAATAATACTGTAATCATTTTTCTACATAAGCTCCATTAACATCTATACACTTTCTTAATCTATGAATCCAACGGTAAAGACCATCTTTGTAGAATTCACGGGGTTGTCTCTGGCACCAAGTAATGACCTGCTTTTTTGCTTCATCTAATGATTGAAACCGGGTTCCTTTTAGGTGTCCCTTTAAATTTGGAAACAGAAAAAAGTCAGAGGGTGCTAAATCAGGGCTATAAGGGGGATGAGCAAGAGTTTCCCATCGAAATTCCCGTAGCTGAGATCTCACAGCTTTGGACGAATGTGCAGGGGCATTGTCATGGTGGAACAAGATTTGCTTGTGGAGCTTTCCTCGTCGTTTTTTGGCTATTGAAGTTTTCAGCTTCCTTAAAACTCCTTCGTAATAGCTGGATGTAACAGTTTTTTGTCCTTCTAAGAAGTCTATTAAAATAATTCCCTCCGAATCCCAAAAAACTGTAGCCATTATCTTCTTAACGGACCTCTCTGTCTTGAACTTGATAGGCCCTGCTGCCCCCCTTGGGTGCCACTCTTTTAATTGATTTTTACTTTCAGGATCAAACTGATACACCCAAGTTTCATCTCCCGTTACGAGGCGCTCAAAAAAACTATCCTCGTTTGCTTCAATCTTGGTCAAAATAGCCAAAGAAAGGTTGGCCCTATGATTCAGCTGGTCTTCTCGCAACGCTTTTGGGACCCAACGTGCTGAAAGCTTGCTCAGGCCAAGATTTTCAGTTAGAATTCCAAATGCTGAGCCATGAGAGATTTCACATGCATTGGCAACTTCATCAATAGTAATACGGCGATCTTTATCCACTAGATTCCTCACAAGCTCGACATTTTCTGGGTTAATGGAGGTGGAGGGTCTCCCTTCACGTGGATCATCTTCAACTTCTTCTCTGCCTCCCTTGAAGCGCTTAATCCAGTCGTAAACTACCGCTCTACATGGCGAAGAGTCACCATAAACCTGTTGTAGAGCGTCAATAATCTTAACAGGCTTCCAATCAAGTTTAGTCAGGAATTTAATTTTCGCTCTTATCTCAAAATTTGCCATTTTATGGGTTCAAAAAAGTAACCTTTTTGAAGCACATCTAATACAAAGAGTCTCGACAAATTGAATGACGAATTTTGTAGGAATTGTTCAGAAAACATGAAAGTCGTGTTTGACCCTGTATTTACTTGTACAAAATCGAACATTTCAATAATCTGGCATTTGTCTGAGAACTTTTTGACTCACCTACGTATATACATATATATATATATATATATATATATATATATATATATATATATATATATAAGGAAATATAGGTTTAGGTAAATATGCACAGAAATATATATATATATATATATATATATATATATATATACTGAAATATTTATGTAAATAAGAATATATTGAGGTAAAAAGGTTAGGTTGATGTAAATACAGATATATGTAATGTAACTAAGTATAAATAAGGTTATATAAGTTATAGAAGGTTATACAAGGCTCACGAATGGTTGGAGGAACTACAAGTACACAAATGAAGTTGTTAAGTTTACCTGCAGTGAATATTTGTGGTAAAAAGTTATTAATTTGAAGAACACTTATTTTACCCACCTACTCAGTTGAAGATCTCAAAGCACTATGAGTCTAGAATTGTCAGGCATGGACCAATTCGTTTGAGAAACCGTTGAGACGCCTCAAGTTCGGTTTAAAATATTTGAGCTCTACTATTGGCTCAGAAAAATCGCACGATGTCTTTGAAAACTGCGTAGAAGGCATTGTCTAATTAACATCACGTACTGTGACGTTTACTGCGTAGAAACAAAACGTCTTTTTTATTCTTTGAGATTTGTACATGCAGCACGTAACTTTGTAAAACGGTCACATGGAAATGGGGAACACATGGACTGTGACAGTTGCTACAAATACTTCCCCACCAAGAAAGTCACTGGGCCGTCTAAAACTTTTAAGGTGCTCAAAGTTTAGTCTGGATATCGACGAGGTTTCCTAACAACGCGGATGGAGCGTGTCACTGTGCCATTCGGCTGATTTGGATCACGGGTCACAATTGTCTGGCAGTGCCAGTCAATTGAGACTAGGCGCTGTCCTTGTGAAGGTGGACGGAGCGAAGGTGATCCGTTTGTTTCCTCCTCCCTAGGTGTGGTCTACCGGCAGCTAAACTTTGTGAGACTGGCTCCCCGCTGACGATAAGGGTTTCTGTAACAAAAGGAGAGGAATCAGCAATCGGGAAGGAGAAATGGTCGTTGGGGAGGTGATTGTTTGAGGGTTGAGGGAGCGGGTATAAAGAATCACTGGATCATTTATAGCTATAGTGGAAGTAGGAGACAGTGACTGTCTAAGGTTAACAGACTCTATAAAGGCGGGCTTCAAGCGATCCATAGAGACAGTATTCTGCTTGGTGCCAAACAGTAATACAAAGAATTCGGCTTTCTAGATATGACGAAAAAGGCTTCGTCATATAGGGGTTGAAAGGAGGAGCGAGTAGAGTCGGGACGGACAAAAACGTGAGAACAGTTTGCCATCTCCTTTATCACGAAAGGCTTGTGGTTAGCAGGCCCTCTTGGGGCTGTTGGCTGAAAGTCAGACATCACCCGTACTAGATTGTGTACGCATGCAGTAGGATCGAGATAAGACGGTAGAGTATGGTCATTAAGGAAAATAATTGACCAGGGAGAAGAATTTGCGTACCATAGGCTAGTTCCGCTACAGAGCAGCCCAAGTTCTCTCTCAATGATCAAGGAATACACAGAAAGATCAAGGGGAGCTTTTCCACCCAAGTGATATTAGGGTCTGTGGAGCGTAAGCTTACCTCGAGCGTCCGATGCAGCTGTTCCACTTTGGTGTTGCTTTGGTGTGATAGCTAGTAATACGAAGGCGGAAAGAACCAATCACTGACATGAGTGCATCCCATTGCTGGGATTCAAATTAGCTACCACGGTCAGTCATAATCATGGACGGAACACCGAAACGAGCAACATATCCTGAGACGAAAGCTCAAGCGAAGGTGTAGGCTCTGATGTCCGGGATAGGAACTGCCTCTGGCCAACGGGTAAAACGGTCGATCATTGTGAGCAGGTAGACTCTACCAACCGAATAAGGCAGAGGGCCTACAAGATCGACATGAATGGCGTCAAAACGTGCCAAAGGAAGAGGCAAGGTAGCCAGAGGGATCCTTGTGTGGCGTTGAACTTTTGCACTTGACAACGCAAACATGCGCGGGTCCATTTGGCCACGTTGGCATTTATTCCTGGCCACAGAAAACGTTATGTGATGAGCTCTCGTGTTGCTTGAATACCAGGATCGAGAAGATCGTGAATTTAGTCAAAAACATGCCATGGGTAAGCGAGAGGAATAAGAGGTCGAGGACAGTCGGGTACTGAATAATTGACCAAGATACATCTGTAAGGACTGTCCGGTAATTTGATCTCACGAACAACCAGTTGATTAGAATGAGGCAGTGTTTGTGTGTCTTGATCATGTTCCTGAGCCAGCGCTATTGTCGCATGATCGAGAGCGCAGTATGAGAGAGAGGCGTGCCCGAAATCGCGTCCAGTACGATGTGTTTAGCTACAGGAACGTAGCGAATATCGCTCCTAAGCTGCGTGATGAAGTCTAGATGACGAGAGGCAACTGCAGTATGCACCGTAGACGTACTACGAGATGAAAGTGCACCAACCAAAGGCTTATGGTCGGTGAAACAGTAAATTCACGCCCTTCCACATATTGGCGGAAGTGGCGGAGGGTGAGGTAAATACCGAACAGTTCGCAAGAAAACGTACTATACCTCTGTTGAGAATGAGTAAAAGCTTTGGAAAATAAAGCGAAAGGGTTGCAGCGTCGCACCGGCATGGGTAGCTGACGCGTCCGTGGCAACGCTTATGTGAGTATCTGTGAAAGGATGTACCAGTGAAACAGCGGAGGCCATAGCCTCTTTAGTGCGAGAGAAAGCATCGCACGCCTTGGAAGACCAGGACAGAGGAGATTTCTTCTTGGTGATTAAAAGTAGAGTGTGGAGAGGTTGCATTATGCTAGAAACATCGGAAAGAAAACTGTGGTAAAAGTTCACCATACCACAGAACCGACAAAGTTGCTTGAGTAAAGAAGGTCGAGGGAAATCCCGAATAACAGCAACTTTATCCTCGATAGGACAGAATCAGTCAGTAGAAATGTGGTGTCCAAGGATAGAGAGTTGCAAAACACCAAAGAGACACTTAGAAGTGTTGAGTACGATACCATATTCTTCTAAAAGAGTGAAAACCTGACGAAGGTGAGAGAGATGCTCCTCTAAAGACGTAGATGCTATCAGGAGGTCGTATATGTAACAAAAAAACGAAGAGGAGAGCTCTCAGAACCTGATCCATAAAACGTGGGAAGGTCTTTGCACTGTTACGAAGACCATATGGCATACGAAGCATACAATATGAACCAAATGGCGTGTTAATAGCTGTCTTTGAGATGTCATCTGGGTGAATAGGAGTTTGGTTGAAGGCTCAAACCAGATCCACTCGAGAAAATATTGAACCACCGAAAAGAAACGAGTTAAAATCAGACAGATAGGAAAGAAGATATCTATCCGGAATACTACAAGCGTTTAGTTGCCTGTAATCTCTTACAGCTCTGTGCTCCCCCGGAGTGGATTTAGGTACGATATAAAGAGAGGAGGCCCAAGGAGAAGTAGCAGGGCGAGTTATGCCAGCTTCCACCATGAAGGTGAACTCTTGCTTCATCAAGGCGAGTTTATCGGGGGCAAGTCGACGGGGGCGTGAAAATACAGGTTCTCTTGTCGTCTCTATCCTATGAACCACATTGTGCCTGATAGGCCCGTCTGTTGAAAGTGGGAGACTAAGGCAAGGAAATTCCTGCAGAATTTGCTAGAAATCTGAGGTGGTTGGAGGGAGACGGACAGACAGAAGAGAACTCTGAGAAGGAAAAAAAAAACGAAACTATGAGAGTAGTCGTTGAGTCGACAAGCTTGCAATTGCGAGAATCGAGAAAAGGTCGTTAGCAGAAAGAAAATCGAGGCCGAAAATTGGAATGTCAACCTCGACGATGATGAAGGTCCATGGAAAAACGCGACATAGGCCAAGATAGAGCTCAAGGTAAGGTTACGCTTTCCATATGTCCGTATATCCGAAGAGTTAGCGGCTTTAAGGACAAGATCAGAGTAACAAGCTCTGTCGTCCAGGGAGGCTGGAATAACATTGCATTGAGCGCCAGTGTCAACTAGATACGAGAGACCAGAAATTGGGTCATAAATACTAAAGGGTTGGATCCACCTCAGGAAATGATAATTGTGCAGAGGCGATAGACCCACGAATCACTTGCTTTTTAAGTTTAAAAAATTTTGCTGACTTGCTGGGTTTGGGTAGAAGATATCGTAGAGTTTTGTTGATGTGGTGCATTTAAAATAGGTGAAGTTGGGGTAAGTGAAGAATTTGGGTTGGCAACACGCACATGATGTTGGTATGTGCATAGCTGTATGCAGTTTTTAGGATGTGCACCAAATTTGTCGAGATACCAGCACCAATTAGATGGTTGGGGAAAGGAAACATTACCAGCAGCATGATTGGTTGGAGTATGAAAATTAGGAGAATGATAATTGAGTAAAAAACGAGTATTAAATGTGTGGTAGAATTTACAAGGTTCTGTACAACGTACAGCGTTGTTACTATGTTTATTATGGTACCAGCAGAGACCTTGATAGTATGAAATATCATCAAGATAGGCAGAAAAAGGTTGAGAATTGAAGTGAATTTGCCTTGCCTCACCTTTTGAGCTGGAGTTTCCTCGTTGGTTTCTTTTTACAGGATGAAGAACGGCGCCTGTCGCTCTGCACACCCTACCCATGACTATAGTCCCGCTGCATCTCTTGTCGCACCTTGAGGGTACGAAGATCGTTTTCTATCCTCTCTAGCACGGCGGAAAAGTCGTGCGCCAAGGACGGGGGGGGCGAATTACGTGAGGGTTCCGGCCGCTTGTCTGAAAACTTCGGGAAACGAACCTGCGAAACCGATACATTTAAGGAGGGATCTTTCAAATCTGGTACAGTTCCCCAGCTTACGTAAGGGTTAATGTAGAGTTCATCGGCTGCCTTGGACATCTGCTCCACATTAGTGGGGGACGCCATTAGAATGAGGGGCTGAATATTTTCGGGAATCCCACGCTTGAATATTTCTGTGAGCAGGGAGTCGAAAAATTCTACCTGTGCTCCCTTTGCTTGAATTAACTCTTTCAAATGCTCAATGAAACGCGTCGGCCGTCGATGACCCATTGGTTGGGTATTCAACAATTCCCTCAAATCCTCCACCTGTAATCTTCCAAACGATTTCCTAAATGCACTTTTAATTCCCGCCAAGCTCCTATCCTCCCGCTTTCCAGCAGAATGTCCTCAAAAAGGGTAAATATACTCAAGGGCACATTTTGTGTGATGTAGAGGATTCGATTTTGGTTCATTATAGCGTGGTGCATCAAAATGATCTCACACATCTCTAACCACGCAATCGGACACGTGGGATCGAACTTCGTAAGGACAATGGAGGGCGTGGGGCATCTGAACTGGCCATCGGGCGCGGAGTTTGCCTGATGTACGATGGAATGCGATGCTAAATTGCTGATAGTGGTGAGGGTCGTTGTTGAAAGGCTAGCTTGGGTGTTGGTCATTGTGGAGGTTGTTGACGCAGCGATGATTGTTTGGACCATCATGAACCTTATATTGTTGTATCACGTTTTTTAAGAAAGTGCCTGTGAATGTGTGGTAATTGGGAGAAATTAGGGGGACAAAATTGGGGTTAAGATTAAAGTAAATTTACCTTTTAAACGTATGGACGTATTATCACATTTACTGGAGATTGAATAGAATTGAATTAATAGATAGGATCGAGGGCACCATGTTTTACGTCAGAGTATTAATGAAGTAGACTTTGCCTGAATAGCTAACCTACGCTGCGTAAATAGAGTTGGAAATACGTTAAGGAAAACTAAAATAACGCTGAGGCTCATAAAAATAAATTTATTAATCTTTAACAATTACTGTGAATGCAAAATTTAGAATACTACTAATTGAATAACAAGGGATTAATGATTGATTAGGAAATTTATAATAATGACAGAACGCAATATATAGAATCGGATCTCATAAGGAGATATATATATATATATATATATATATATATATATATATATATATATATATATATATATATGTATATATATTGAAATATTTATGTAAATAAGAATATATTGAAGTAAAGAGGTTAGGTTGATGTAAATACAGATATATGTAGTGTAACTAAGTAGAAATAATGTTATATAAGTTTTAGAAGATTATACAAGGTACACGAATAGTTGGGGGAACTGCAAGTACAAAAAGGAAGTTGTTAAGTTTACCTGCAGTTAATATTTGTGGTAAAAAGTTATTAACTTGAAGAACACTTATTTTACGCACCTACCCAGTTGAAAGTCTCAAAGCACTATGAGTCTAGAATTGCCAGGCATGAAACAATTCGTTTGACAAACCGTTGAGACGCCTCAAGATCGGGTTAAAAATAGGTAGTACTTTTCACTGTATTTTCAAGCACCCAGCACAAGTGTTATATTTGGTTTAAGGATAACTTCTCTGGTGGCCACTCCATAGAGTTCATCGGCATTCTTCCAAACCAATTAGCAAAATATATAAATTGTCAAAAATATTTTAAAAGGTTTTAGAAGACATATTTAATATATAAATCTATGGGTGTTGCTTTATACTTTTAGAATATAGACTTTTAACTTATCGTTGATATCATCTACATACTGATAAAATTCCAATCAGATTCTATCAAATTATGACATATGATTACAAATTTCCTGCATATTCTAATCTTTCATTATATTCTATTATAGTAATTTTTATCAAGAGAAAAGATATATTAATTAATTATGAATTTAAACTAAGATATTTCTTTTTAATCTTTATGGAAATTAAATTCCTGAAACTGGAATATTAAGTTACTACCTATGAATGTGTCTAAGGTTAGTGTCTATACGACAGAAAGCAAAAATAAAAACACATATCGAGAATAAAATGGACACAAATTAATTATTACCTATTTATTAATCCTTCAATCAAAAATATTAAAATAAGATAATTCCATTAGATACCATTTAGAAGGAAGACATTTTTAGAGATATTCTCCCCTTAAACTCTCATTCAAGTTCTGTATCTAAATGATTCAGTAAACCTCAAGATAACTAAGTAAATCGGTGAATATGAAATTGGAATTGCTAATTTTCCTTCCTTGATTAAGTGGTACAATGTAAAGTTAATTCAAAATAATAATTTTCATTCTTTCCACATAAAACCTGCATAAATTATTTCCAATGATCATTGTTTTACGAATGATAAACAATCTTATAGGAATTTTGCCCTTCCTTCTTTTTTCAGAAAGCTTGTAGTGGCAATTTAGATATTATCATTAATATATTATATTATATATGAAACGATATACGGATTAAATAAATGTATTATTCTTTCAAACAGTCCAATTAACCAACTTAAATAATAACAAATCAGTATTACTAACCTTATCAAACTCCTTAGCTTCAATTTATGTTAAGGTTGTAAGCAAATTACTTGAATGTCAGTAGAGACTTGTAATTTCTCCATGATTGAGCAAAGGCTTGCATATTTATCAGAAAATGAAAGCAAAGGTCGATTTCTTGAATCCAGTCTTAGTTAGGACTCCTTCGAAACGATTTGACAGAGAGGGGAAAACCTAATATGTATTTGAACTTCAAGGGTGTCTTTGCAAAGCTGATTTTGAGGCTAGGACATCTAGTTATGGTTGAAACAAAATTAGTATATAAAATGCCAATGCTCCTCCTATGAGTACATGAGGAAATAAGGATCCCTTTTTAGAAACTTTTAAATAATCATTTTATTAATAATAAACTTAATTCTCAATAAAGGTTAGAATTCAAATAACAAAATGAATAAGTGAAAATCAATTCAAATCAAATAGAAAATAATTAAGAATTCAAATGTTATCGTTAAATATGACGTAAAATCATTCACACACTTTAAAATGCGATGAGAGGTCACTATTTTAAGAAAAGTTTCTATTACATATATGAGACCAGTTTCGAGCGTATCCTGTTTCCCTCTTCACCCAAGAAATTATGAAACAAGGTCCCATAGGAATATTTGAAAGTAAAATAACAATAATTTAAATACTTCTATTTGATCTGAAAACTTTGCTCCCGAACCAAAGTAAATTAGGGAAAATATATACGAAATAATAATACAAGGAAGCAATTATATCAGATAGAGGTTTAAGAAGACAATATTTTAATGGTAGATTAGCCCTTCTGGTAACCCATAAGTGATATTTGATGGAAAGGTTTAATGAGAGGCAACTTCTCCCATATATCTGTTGGTCTTTCTAAAATCCTAGCCAAATCTTAGATGAAGGAGACGACTTATATTTTAGCAGATTATTAGAAAGTTTTACTTAAAGAATGCGGGCATTTAGGAACTTGTTTATAGCCATGATTTATGAACTTCTACGAGATCGAAACTCTTCCTACTGGATTTTGAAAGGAATTTCACAGGCCAACATTAAAGATGGAATTGCGTCTCTTAGGATCATTTATGAATCTCAGATATTCAGAGTCTAAAGGAAGATTAGGTAGGATGGATCAGGGAAATCTTTTACTACGTTTTTTCTCTTGGACACATAAGGATTTGAGGTTACTAAAGGGTAGTGGCGTCATATAAGCTCCTGATTATATATTTCAGGTCAAAAACTTTGTATTCAGAAACGCACTTTGTAATACGAGAAAAAGACGCAGCTAAAAGAATAAATAATTGTTGCATGATACACAATAATTATATTTGGAATAATTTTAATAAACCTTTTGGAGCGATTAAATATTTATTCACCTGACTACCACTGTTTGGGAAACCAATAAAGCGCAGCAAAAAATTGTTCATTTACGAATCTATTTACGAATCCTAGATATGGTACTGGTAGGAATTGGAGCTTAAGAGAGACACTAGGCATGAAGGGACTCTCTTCTATTTTCTAATGATAGGTTATCGTGTTCTCTTAAATGTATTTCTTTTCTAATTCTTATAACGTTTTACCCAAATAACAAATCCAATTTGCTTTCTTTCAGAGTTATTTTTATGTTTCTTCATTTGTTGTCTATTTAGGGAAATATTATACATTTTACAACTTACTTCAGCCAAAGGACCATTATTACAGTTGATAATGGCATAGGATTGAAATCTGAACGGGTATCCACCAAATGATGGAAGATAGGCTGTTACCATTTGCGAGTAGGATGATGATTAATTTCAAAAGCAGTTTTTTCCTTCGCTAAGTTTTTAATTTAAAATCATGTTTAATTATCCTGAGTATTTTTTCTGTTCATTATTATTATGCGGCCTCGGTAACCCAGGGCCACCAAATTTTCTTGTAACAAATTGATCTAAACTTAGTGCTGCTATGCCCAAAGTTTCGCATTAATTTACGAATCCTAATGAAAATTTATCCCTAAAATTATATACTTATTTACAGGAATTTTGCTAAGATCTTTTTATTTTTAAAATGTTTGATGCATTACCATAGACCAAGAACAAATTCTTCGACATCCTCAGGCTCAAAAACGAGGCTGTGTTTTCCCTTATTTCACCAATAATGCCAAGAAAAGAATTTAAATCTCATTTAGACCTTGAAAATAGGTAATCACCCTTAAACACATTTTCCAATAACAAATTAGTTGAGCCTAAAAACAGCCACTATTTTAAAATCTTAAAAATTTCATCAAAGCTTTTTGTAAATTATGTGCCCCATTTCAATCATCAGATTATGAAAATATGTAGTATTCTCCCTAAATAGCCCAGGAAAATAGCAAATTAATAGATCCCATCAAAGACAGAAATAGAAAGGTAGTTTTTTGCCCAAAAATTCCCATAAAGGAAATTTTATTTTATCTGTGGACAAGAAAAATAGTCACAAGCCTTAAATAAATACACCAAAGGAGAAAGTAGAACCCATCTTGGTTGTAAACACAGCAAACGCGGCTCTTTGTCCGTATTTTTTGAAAGAAAAAGGAGGGAAATAAGTCATTAGCAAAATCTAATAAAATTTCTACCGATCGCAAATGAAGGGACCATAAGCCACAAGCCGAAGGTGTAACCAGGAAGCGTAAGCTCTTCTTCTAGGAAGGAAAGGACGGCAGATTCTACTTGTATGATTTAATCAAATAAGCTGTTTTTAAGACAAAAAGTATATAACATTTGATAATGAAGTCATGGATGATTATATTTACACTCAGCGAAAAATTAAGAGAAAATTTAGGAAGAGAAAAAAGGTTGAATCTATGTAGGTGCAGGCATATTACTGTATTTAGATATACATTCATGCATATGTATGTATATATGATATATTTGATATTTGTAATGTATTCAGAAATATTCAATTAATTATGTTACCTAGTCACTTGGAACTTCGGATATAATATCTATTCACACAGATATGTATAGGTTTAAATTTAAGTTTAATTGTTTATGATTTGGTTAGACCCTCTTCCATAACATTCTCCCTTCCTTTTGATTGTCCTTCATTCACTCTTCCTTTTAAAACAAGCTCCATTAATTTTTCTGTATAGGAACATTAGTGACACCAATTAATGGAGGCAAAATTGGCAGCCATTATAAGGGCGTCACAATTAATACATTCACCAACGAGAGTAAAATAAAATAAAGCGGATGGTGCAAAGAAAAGGAAAATTTCGTTGCATTATTTAGGTACACAAGTAATAAAAGAAGTAATTGAACATCTAAGAGTTATTACAGGTAATTGCTACGAGGGGCGGTCAATAAGTTTTGCAATTCGGATATAAGGAAACGAGATATGAGGAAAAGTGTGTCATTATTTTTCAATACAGGGTGTCCACAAAGTCTGGGTACATAGGAGTTTTAATATTTTATTTATTTATGTTATTTTTCCCTCCCAGATCGAAATAAAAAAAATATTAAAATTCCTATGTACCCAGACTTTGTAGTTACCCTGTATATCTACCCTCGAATTCAATGCACTTGCGCCACTTGGCCCTGAAGCTTCGAATTCCCGACAACCAGAAATCTCCTGAGTGCTGTTCAACCCACTCCTGGACGGCGAGCTAGACATCTTTATCGTCCCTAAACAGGCGTCCACCAGTGCAGCCTTGAGCTGGAAAAATAAAAAGTAGTCGCTAGGGGCCAGATCTAGACTGTAAGGGATGGTTGAGCTCCTCGATTTCCTCGATTGCGCACTCTCTCAAGGCAGCTTGTGCAACTCTGGCATTGTGGACTTTGACGACCTTGAATTCGATTATGGGGCGTGAAGTTTGTAGGGACCCAACGGGCAGGTACCTTAGTCATGGCCAAATTGTCGTGGATAATGTGGATAACACTTCCATGTGATATACCAAGTTCCCGCTCGATTTCCTTGACCTTCACCCGTCGATTTTCGTGGATCATCCTCTCCACACTGGCCACATTGTCCTCGTTATTCACGTCTAAATGGCGTCCTGGATGGGGTTCATCTTCAAGGAATTCCTGACCATGGTGGAACTTCCTATTCCAGCGAACAATGGTTGCATAGTAAGGGGCGGTGTCAGGGTACAATGCAACCATGCGTTCATGGATCTCTTTTGCATTCTTGCCTTCCTTGGTAAATAATTTGATCACTGCGCGGTGCTAAAACCTTGTCCATTGTTGAAAAATTTGTGACTGACGATCTGCGATCAGCTACTGCTTCTTAAATAGATGAGGCAGGAGCGTGCAGCTGCAGGTCCTGACATGTCATAACTTGTACTAACACCCCCACAAACAGCCATCCCCTTTCCTCTGTTTTGCCAAACCGATTCGCAAAACTTATTGGCCGCCCCTCGTATAAGAAAAATTCTCGCATGTGAATAATCTCATCTTTAGAGTGGAGAATAAAATCTTTTTACTCTAAAAAAGAGCATATCTTTATTCAACAAAGTTGGTTGCATCTTCCTTGAAAACGGTCTATCAATGTTTAACGAAATATTGGTTACTTTTCTTGAAGAAATCATTCAAGATTGATGAAATAATGGATTTGATATTATTTTGTCCCTCCTTCCTATACATTATGGTAAAATTTATCATTAATTTGATATCGTATTATCTTATATGTATATAGGAATCACATGGTATCAGTTACCGTAAATATTGAGGTCCAGAAAGTCCTTTCAAACCGAACGCAATAATTTCATCTGAGTTCAAATGTCACAAGTATGGGAGTGCATTATAATGGCGGAGTAGACACCCTTTTGCTTGACTTGTAGACACGTAATACGAGTACTTGTTCCATTTAAAGTCTGTAGTAACTGCTTGCCTAATAGTGAAGAGGTCATCATGAAAACTCCATTTACATCCTTCTAAATGCAAAACATTGTTCCTGCTGTTGGAAAGCACATGTAGGAGTAGAAAGGGAAGTTTTGTTGCGTTCAAGACGTTTTTCTTAATTATTATTGCTGTAAGAATTAATTTGTTATTTTTGTTTACAAATCGAGATAATAAAGTTTAAGCCGCATTCACTCGTTTTAATTTTGTCCTTCAGACAATACATGTGACATACAAACTTTATTTTATTGTCTACATAAATATGGTCAAAACAGTATTAAGTAAAAATATCTAGAAATGGCTAGATTAAAAACAAATTAGGCATTACTGGCTTAAAAAATTCCTACCACTACTAAAGATATATTTAAACATCTCATAGTAAATATTTAGTAATCTAAACAACTCTAAGATTAAATTTTATTTCTTCTAATTACATTAATTTTTTGAGAAACTTAGCCAAACTCCTAAATTTTACCGAGATAATTACATAGTTATTGGTCTTTCTCAATGCTTCGTGATATTTTTGATCTTAAATATAATTAATACACTTACAAAAAGCGATAAATAAGTTAAACTTGGAGGAGAGTTTAGCTAACGTAACGTAAAGGACGAGTAAACGAAAACGATTTGAGCCGACGCGAAGAAATACAAACGAGACGAGAGGAAACGGAATCTTGCGCAAAGCCACCTCTAAATTGGTGACTAGCTGACCTTCAGAGATAGAAAGCAGTAGTAAATGGACAGAGTGAGACAAATGCCAAACTAAACTGGCCATCTCTGTCTCTCTACTGATTGATAGTTCTCTGTGACACTATCAGACTTTTTTTCAGGGGTATTTTAATTGTAACCTTGCGCTTGTAGTTTATCAGCAGGAAATCATCTTGAAAATTTATTGCCACAAACCCAATGACAGTAAGCTTGGATGGACGCTTCCTCCGTGACTTGGTAATAAGTGAATGGACAGCTTCGAGATGGAACTTATTTATGTGGTCCAGCCTTCGACTGTGCCTAGTGTTGTTCTATGTATATAGATCCTCCTTCTATCTCCTTAGTCGAAGAAATAGGAAGTGACTTCCTTCTACCAAAAGGTGATTTCTGTTATGTGAAAGGCTCAATTTTGGTCACCGTGTTTAGTAGGAAACGGTTACTGGTTTCACAAACTTATCGCTTGGTCATGTGGTAGGGTCTCATCAAATCTTTCGATAAGTTTGTGTTTGTGACACATGGGAAATGCGACCCCCACAATTCTATTTTATGCTTGAAAACAGTCCTTATTTCACAGAGCCTCCCCCTTTATGTACCCACTTATCTACAGCACACATTCCCAAACGCATGTTTTCAAATATATTTTAAGCAGTGTGTAATAGAATATTCTCTTATAAGTGAAAGAGAAAGCAAGACAGAGCAATGAATGAGGATATGAGTGCAAACATTGCATTTTCATCATCCTATCTTTAAGTCTTTTAATATATTTTGACTTTCACTGCGCTTCTAAAACTCATTTCTAAGCATCATATTACTGATGGTAGAATTAAGTTTAAGATAAGAACGGTAGCTTTAGAATCACGACTCTCTTAAATGCATTTTTGATTCCTTGTTATGTCGAAAGATTATTACTAAAACTTTTTGAAATATCATAACACTAATCCTTCAAATAAACTAAATACAAGAAATAATAAATATTTTCTGAGCAGTATTTTTGCAGATATTATCCTCTTTATTTCTCCATTATTATGACAGGAACAATTAATATATTCAATTTTTTGTAGATCTTTGCCATATATGTTTCTCTAACGTTAACCTCTAATGTTACTTCTAAGCCGAAATACTATCTCAGTTATTTAATGATAACCACATATATTCTTTGATATCATTACTTGTAGTTATGAGGGCTATTAACTGTACCTTTATTAAACTTCATGGAAAGATTTTAGATTAATTCGATTGAGTCATTTAAATTCAATTGAAGGAAATCCTATACATATAATAGTGAAATCAAGAGATAGAGAGCGTTTAACACATGCTCCATTTATTCCTTAAGTAGCGGAAAATATTCAAAATGAAATCAAATTCGATTCTTCTAAATTTATTTCAAATGGATAAAGTTCAAAAGCATGTCAAAGTACAAAATAAAAAGATGAAAATTGAGTACGATTTATTTTCCCATTGTCAAAATATCTCCAAGGTAATTAATCATCTTTTAAATATTAGAAGTTGTGAAGGCATTGATCCTTTACGTCTATAAAAACACGCCTTGAACAAATATTAGCAGAAACCGTTAACAGTCAGGAAGATTTTCATTTTGGTTAATTGTCTTATCCCAACGTAATCTAGCAGACGATTCTTCGGTCGGTTTTCTTAATAATTACCATGTGATTGTGGCTGAACACCAGGGTAGCGAATCGGGAATGCCCAAAGTATGGAAAGGGATTGAGGTTCCCAAGTTTTGTAAGGGCCATTACAAATTCATGCGCTGAAGAAAATCTTCCAGATAATTTTAAACCCAGAGAGAAATATCTATACTCTCTAACTATTTCTAGCCAACTTGATTTGATTGATTCCTTACGATTTCGTGAGTCTCTTATATTACTAGCAGGAAAAGCCTGAGAGCTCAACTCTTTGCCTTAACTAACTAATGCCTTCTTCTTCGAATGAATCGAGTACTCTATGAACATTGCAGTGAGTGTAGTAGAGTGAGTCAATTTTATTCAAATCAAATCTAATTCGGTATTTATATTTTTCAGAAGTGCTCAGTAAATTTTTCAAAAATTGCTAAATAATTTGTGTATATAAATTGAAGTGCCAAAAGCTATCATATTATTAAATAATATCGTGTAGCGCCCCCTCAACAAGGCGAAGTAGCATCTTAAAGTGGCATCGATTTCACAAGTAGACACAAGATCTGTGCAGAGAAGTTGATTCATTCCGTATCGATATCTGTTCATAATCCTTTCATATATCTAATTGGGAAATTAGGGAAGCAAATAGACCTGTAAACTATGTCCCATAGATGTTCAATTTTCTTTATACTGAGGCATAGTAATGGCCATACTATTTGTTGGGACTTTGGATAATACTCTTTGAACCAATTATGGGCACGTTGGACACTATGATATAGTTCATTATCTTGCTAAAATATGTAATCATTGTTTAGGTACATGCAGTCTATTAACGAATGCAATTCGTTATGAGCAGTGCGACATATCGCTCATAGGTCAATGGTAGGTTTAGGCAGTGCAAATGGACCCAAACCACATATGTGAACAGACACATCGAATGTATGCAACCACCAACAGGCTGCACGGTACTTTTTGATAAATGGAGCTCATTTTCCTCTAGAACCTGCGCAAAACTATACTTGTTGTAGATAGTTGAAGTTAGGAGATAAGATTGACATAACGGATAAGGTAACCACGAAAAACCTTCTTTCCTTGATGGGGTCCATGACGTACAGACGGTCAGTTTGGGGAGCTAGGAATTAGACGTCCCTAATTGTAGTCCCCCTTCGGAGTTTCTCAAGCTCTCTTAGCATTCAGGTAAACAGCGGTAAAACTGGTTCCAAAGTTGATGAAAGATTTAGCAAACTCCTTTAACGAGAACGGGAGAGCTGCGCGAACAGGATGTGGAACGCCTCTCAGATGGCCGTTAGATATCTCTAACTTCAAGCTCATGAGTGATAAATTAGAGAGCTCTTCCTTAATGGTAGGCCAAACCTGCATCCATATGCTCTTGAAATTATTGCAGAGGGTCTTTTAGGATGGAGGTCATCTTCAATTACGACCTTGGCTGTTGGATGAGGTTAAACTATCCTGTATGGCTGCTTTTAAAATCTGGCACTTTGCAGTGAGGAATGCTGCGTGTGAATCTCGAGTGTCACATGGAACCGGTTGACCATCGGGATTTGGAAATCTACCGAGTCCCATCGCTGTACCGACTACTAATGCCTGGGCGTCTACTTATCCTACGTGATCAAAGTAGGTTGTCGCCACGAATTAATCGAATACTCTATACGCCTTTCTTCTGTACAGGGAGCAAAATTTATTCGATTAAAATCTAAATTAAACAAATAATTACGTTTTGTATATCTCTTTATCATTTCTGTTCTTTAGTAGAGCTTAATAAATTTATCATTGCATTCTTTAAATATTTTGTGCATATATCATTTATTTCTACAGCCGTTGCCTCAACCAATTATAACTCATCCTTAGTGCTTTTTCATCTTGCCCAAATGGGTTCAATACCAACTTTTGCGATGTCAATCTATGACTTCTTTTATTTTGCATCATCCATAAGCTTGATTCTTGAGTTAACGCCACCCACCTGCAACTGAGTCATTCATTGAGGCCCTATGCATTCCCGTTGGTGCCACAGTAAATGATTAATTGATTGATTTAGACTTGCAATAAATTCTACAACACTTATTTATGTTTGAATTTCTAAATGTGGAGGCAAATTTCTAAATATCTTCCATGGAACTCGAAAAACCATTAATTCCATCTATATGATTTGGTAAATTATGCCCCATCCACCTTACTTTCGTGTTATTTTTGTTCTCTTCCTTTTTTCTCTTTTCCCGTGATTAGGGTTACGCTCGTTCTTTTACACACATCACCACGGCTCTTAAAAATTCTCTTCACCAATTTCGTTAATGTAATATAAATCATAAACTTTTCTTCTTGATCCAGTTATACTTCACGAGTTTCAAAAATATGCTATTCTTATGAGGTGTTCTTTATTTTGACCAAAAGAATATTCTTTAAATGTGTTGGTTCTTTTCTGCCAGACCTTTATTTAGCAAGTAATAATTTTTCTCATCTTTGAGCTTAGGTTTCAAGTTTGATCTAGCTTTTCTCTTTATATTTCATAACCAAGTGGGCTGTGGACGGAAATGAACGAGTTTGTATTGGGTGGGGTAGTAGTTTGAACTGCCCATCCGGTTGGGCTGTTATTTTAGTCGCGTGCGAGTCTAGTCGCAGGCGTCTCTACATCCTCACTATCTTGGTCGGTCGGTCTCAGTTTTGATTTTTGGGGATTTTACCAATACCATAACTATTTGGCAGATTATAACGAAATTTGAAACACTTTATGTTGGTTTAACGAAAACACATATAGACGGTAATCTGCTTAGACCGATTATTTCCAGCATAGGATCCCACGCGTACAAACTTTCTTAATGGTTAGCGAACATCCTATCCAAATTAATTTATAGCATCTCTGATGCTCACATTATTCATTCCGGCTATTTTGTTAATAAAATTAAAGAGGCTGATATATCCAATAAGCAGTTGCTGAGGTTTGAGGTTAATAGCTTTTCTACTAAAGTTCCCGTTAATGAAGCCCTGAATGTCATAATAGAAAACATACCTTTCTCCTACCTAACATTACTCTTACTGTGTAATAAAATTGTAAAGTTGGTTTGTTTGTGTGTTACATACAATGTGTTTCAAAGCCGAAGATTGTTTTTACAGACAGAAATATGTCCTAAAAATGGCTAATTCCTCCTTCTCCGATACTATGAAATCTGTTGAGGGAGAACTTTGAAAAAAACCTCCCCCCTCTATCTTACCTAATGCCATACATTTGTTCCGATATGTGGATGATTTATGTGACACAAGGCCTATTAATGATAGCGCATTTGATTCTTTCTTCGAGCAATTAAATAATATCCACCCCACCATCACATTTAAAGTAGAATGGGAACGAAACAACTCATTGCCATTTCTGGATGTAAAAGTATCTAGAGTAAGCAACAAAGCATATTGTTCTCTCTACCGGGAACCAACTAACTCTAATGCCTATATTCACTATTTCCCGTGCCACGATGTATGGTTAAAAGTTGGATAGTTTATTCCTGAGAACATATCGCATATGTGATCCTTGTTTCTTGCAAGAGGAAATCAATGCGATCGTCCACACTTTCATTGAGCCACAGTATCCCCTTTGGTTCATAGAAAAATGTCATTATAAAGCCAGAACCATCTTTTACTGAAAGGCTAATCCTAAGGAAAATGTATGCTATATTTATTATATTACATTACCATACTCGCCCCAATGAATTAATTTTAAAAGGTTAGCACGCGTAAACATCAATTTTGTGATTTAGTACAAAAAATTATTGGAAATAATCTGTCTAAAAATAGATCAACCCATAAAGAACAGGGTTTTATTATATCCCTTTCAAGTCTTACAATCAATTATAGATTGGTGAAAGCAGCAGATTGTCCAAGGGAATGAAGGAACATAAGTGTGATATGCGACGTGGATCTCTTTCTTCTAATTTGTTTTATAACATGTCGAAGGAAAACTATTCAATTGACATTTATAATTCAAAAATAACTTATAATTCTCGCAATTATATACATGAGTTAAACTTTAATGCTTTGTTCTTTATTAGATGAGAGATTTAAAAAATGAGGTAACTTTTTATTATTTTAAATCATCAAGGGACCAGTTTTTTCCAATTAGTTGAGGCCCTCAATCTTCTACTCTGGAACTTTATGATGGACAAATCTATATAGTCATCGTGCCCTTCCACGTACTGAAGGAACTGATTAAAAAACATAGTAATTAATCGGTATGTCTTACCTATAATTAGAGTATGAATTTATCGCTTAAATAAGTATCGCTGACTCTAAAAAGAGATTCAGTGAAGGTGCGACAGTAGCTTTGACATAGAGGAAGACTTGTTTGTCATTAGACAGTCATCCACTCTAGTAGTGATTTTGGTGTTAAAATTTAAGTGATTTTGGTGTTAAAATTTAAGTGATTTTGGCTACCTGGAGTTCAGATAGACTGTTCTCAAATTACACTTTAGATTTAATGACAGTAATAATAGTGGCAAAATGAAAGGAATGCTATAGCTGTGCAACTATTTGCACCTTAAAGAACGGGGTGTCTACCGTTTGTTTCTGGTGGTGGAGAGTCTCCTCCACCAGAATTGTTGTACGTTGCTGTGGAGGAGGCGGGCCACCTCAATACAATTACATTCTTTTAAATTGTAGGTGGCTCGTTTGAGTCCCTAATGGACGAGGTTCTTTTAAGAGCCTCTGAGCGTCTCACACTGTTTTTTTTACTTTTTAAATATTTATCTTCGTTGTTTTATCTGTTTTTGCTTGGAATTTTTTAACTTTAAATTATACTTAATATAAGCTTTTTCGTTAGTACTATCATTGGCTGTAGCCAAGTTCACGGCCATTAGTTCATCTCTTTATTTTTTTAAATCCTTTTATAAAAAATATTAATGTTTACTTATAAACTTCATGAAATACTTAAAATAAAACGATTTGACAAAATACTTTTCCTCCAGAACTACTAAGGTTGTCAGATGGTGCGGCAAACTATTCAATTGGCGAAGGAGAGTGGCCCTTTTTTTTACCTCTTTTAAAGTCTTCATGTTTCTGACATGCTACGGGCTTGCTTTTAAAAGTCGTAACGAATTTTATTTGCTAATTAAAAACATTTGATGACTCCAGGAAAATTATTAATTTTCTTAACTTTCTCCAAACTACATACTTTCGTCCAATTTACCCTCACACTCAAACTTTCCAGTGTTATCTTTTACAAATACAAATCCTGGTATTAAAGTTAAAAATATATGATCCAAATTTTGGTTTAATATTGAATTACTACTTAATTCGAATGACAAATCACCTAAGATGAAAAGGATGGGCTTTGGATTCCATTAAACTTTGGTAATAAAATTTATATCGGCAGAAATTTGTACAGAGAAGTTGATATAATTCTCCTGAATTTTCTAGAAAACATTTTAAGAAAAGAAATAATTAATTATCTGTATTAAACCACACCTAATACCAAAATATTGGGCTTCTGGTAAAACTCGTTAAGGCATGATACGTGTGGAAAAGCATCAAAACCTGTTGCGACTTAAAAAAATACCACAAAAGAAATGAGGCAATTTACTACCCATGAGTTATTTAAGGCCGTTGGAAGATGCAATAAGAAAGACTGATTTTTGGTGTTCTATGATTCTTACACAATGAAAGACATTGATACGCAAGAGTTATAAGACATGAATGTGTCAAGGAATCAAATAATTAATGATACGTAAGTTATGGATAGGCTAAATTCCTAAGAGAAATGGTTAAACGAATAATTTAATAGATACAGGTTTGTCGTGGAATGGCCAGACTATATATATATATATATATATATATATATATATATATATATATATATATATATATATATATACATATATATATATATATATATATATATATAATATATATATATATATATATACCTATGTAGGTACTTTGGAGCTTAGGGACGAAGTTGGTTGAAGACCGTTAATGAAAGGGGGGATGGTTTATTATTAACTTTGCGGGGTCCTTTTAAACAAATATTTCAGAGAGCAAGTTGGTCAAAGATTAACAGGTAGCTGGTACGCGCTGGAGTTGCAAAAGAAATACAATGACAAAAATATATCTTTAATAGCAATAAAATGATATTTATATTTACACAAAAATTAGGTTTCAAAGGAATGGTCTCCCAGACGGGGTTAAAGGTCCACACGAGATACAGGTAGGTTAATTAAAGGATTAAAGAGGTCAGATTCAGTTCGGTGCTTTAAAGGGGGATTTTAAAATAGGGCGTTCAGACAAATAATGGAGCAATTAAGTGAGCTAGATTCAAGATCATTCTGCAGACGGCCATTGTTACGATCACCTTACGTGCTCGTTGCCGAAAAGGGGCCAGTTGAGGTACGATGATTGCGACGGAAGAAGTCAAGTTACCTCTTGCTTTAGATGAGGGAGCACTTGGCAAGCCTTTAGGGTCGTAAATCCTTGTTACCTACTTGCCGAGTGACTATGGCAGAGTTTACTGATATGGAAGCTTGCCGATTAACTATAGCACGGTTCACGGATGGGGATACTTGCCTATTAACTATGGCACAGTTCACGGCTCGATTTAGCCTTCAACTCGAATCGAAATCGAGACTAGGAGGGATGGATGTCATTTAGCTCTTCGCCATAGTAGATAGAAGTTTAACAGTGCTGCTCTCTTAACGCAGTCAAAGCTTTATATAGGCGCCTAGTGAGTTGGCTCCAGGCGCGCGCGCAAAATTGAGGAAAAGTCAGCTAATCCTTGGGGGGAAGGGGGAATGGTGATAACGTTGGTTGGAATGTCCAAATGATTTCAATCTCCGAGCGGAAAGCCAGATTACTAGCGGAGAGATGACCATGGGAGACGATGACATCGGTCCCTAAGCAAATACAGCTGAAGCGTGTGATAACGGTGTCGGCCGCCTAATTGCCCAGGTTCAGCCATGCTTCCACAGCTCCATGCGGTGATCTCAGGATCCACGTGGGTACAGAAGGGGACGTGGTCGCCATTTTACCTCGTTCTGCTACCTTTCTTTCATCTAAAGAGATGGCACTTTCGGAGTTTGGGAAGAAAGGTGACATCCCCTTAGATGAATGAGTGGTCACGGGGTATGCGGAAAAATTAAAAAAACGGAATTCCTGACGTATCGTCGTGTAGGTGTACAAGCTAATTCTACCCGACTGCATGTACATATGAACAAAAAATGAAATTAATTATTGCAGACCATGAGAGGATTAAGGTGGATATAATTAAAAAAAACTGAAATAATATTTATACACTAAGCTATACAAAGAAAAAAAAGAAGAATGAAATGGATATTTAAAGATACATTTTACATAAATGGCAGAAGGATTACGGTGGTACATATACACATATTCTGGAGCCGGACCAGGCTTCTAAATACTAATTTTATATATATACAAGTGCAATGTGCGTCATAGACGTACACATCGAGAAAAATAAGGACATAAACAGAAATAATTAAATATAAGCTAATTTCTCGTGGCGGTTATAATAATTACAAGCTGGATAAATCGATATGGACAACTACATTTAAAATTTAGCTGGTGTAGAGCTCGCTAATAAATTATGCTTTTTTGAACAAGTAAAGGTTTTAGGCAATTAAAGGATTCGGATCGGTATCGGAAACGGTCAAGGAATTTTATTTGCGAAAATCTACATATATGTGGTAAGATTTATTTGGTTTCCGTACCAGAACTATGGGAACAATAATTTGAAGTGAAGGGTTAAGAAAATAAGGGGTTTGAGCAGATTGTTAACCACGGCGTTAAAGGCATTCCTTAGATAAATTTGAGGGAGGTAAGGTCTCGAACGAACGGCTTTCGATATGATTGGACCCTTCTGGAGTGAATCCGGTTTAACACGCACTTTCTCCTTGGTTTCCTGGCTGTTGTCACAGAATTGGCAGTATTCAGAAATGTAAACTGCAGCACCAGGCCAGTATAAATACCAGAAAATCCTCTGACTTGTTTTATCGTGGCTGAAGTGGCCATAAAACTCGCTATTGTGGGCAATTTTTATGACCAGAGGGGACATACGAACGAGGAACACAGAGGGTGTGTGCATAGGTGGGCGTTATTGCGATAACGATATCACGTTATCCGATATTTTTTCCGCGTTATCGATTAATTGAAATCGCTGATACTTTTGGTTCCAAACTAGCGATAATCGATAATTTCAGTTCAGTTTTGGTTCCAGTTTAGCACAGGGGTGAGCCGCGCGTGCCTTGGAGGCAGAAAATATGTAGGTCTGAGCTGTGAGGAGGATCCTCAAAACCTATGAGGAGATGAAGGAGAGCCTCACCAGGTGAGAAACTAAAAAACAGTATTCAAATATTTTAACTATTGTATTATATAATAACGCTATATATAGTCAATAATCAATATTGTATTATAATTTTGGATTTATCGATTATCGATTTATCGGTTATCATGCCCACCTATGGGCGTGTGTCTCAGGGTCGACGCCATCCGAGCAAGCGCGTTATAGTAAGCCGTCTTTAACGATTTTTGGAGGCTGTCTTCTTACCGCGGACAGAATCCTGCTCGAGGTTCCAAGATTCTTCCCACAGAAGAAGGAGATTTGGGCACTTCTTCTGTCTTTAAGCGAATTCTTTGTTCATGACGCTGCTTAAACCTGAATCTAAGGGAGTTTCAAGGGCAGCCGTCGTCTAGAATTCCTTCTCTGCCTGGGTTCCCGTAATAACGGGCTGAGCCACAGGGTTATACGAGACTTAGTGGCACTCTCCTACCAAAACGGAACAAAATTGGATAGGGGATGACACGCATTTAGCCCATCTGGAAAAGTAATGACACTTGAGGTAACAGTTTACAATGGGGAAGCAGTTTGCGCATCTTAAGTCGTCATGGACAACCGCAAACATTTTGTGGCCGGAGCCACTAAGGGAAGAAGTTCATTCTATACCATGTTGCAAGTGCATCCGGTTTCTCGGACGAAGGTGAAGACTCTGCACACATTATCGCTTCCGTTTGTCAAATTTAAGACTTCCGGAAGAACTCTTGTCGAAGAGGAAATTTAGATGGTGGGCTGGGATTTCTGGTCGTGATGAGGGGAAAGAGGGAGCAGCATTCACCTGCTGGACTTGGTGAATGGGATTACCACGCAGTTGTGAATTTTGGGGGCAATTTGGTCAGTGTGGACTTCGACACCGTACGTAAAATATATGATTGGGGAAAAATTGATGCCAAGAAATTAGATATGTGGGGCTTGACGTTACTGGCTTCTAATGCTTAAAAGGGCCCGTACCCTAAGCGAATTTTAGGGAGTTCTTAGGAGGGAACCGCGAGTTATTAAATTTATTCTTGGGGGATGAAGGAAGAGGCTTTTTATTTTCCTTCGGGTATATGTTATGGATCGCCGCATATATATCTGCTTCTTCTATGCATTCGTTAAAGGAGTTGCACCGACGATCCTTCAAAGAGGAGCGGATCTCTCGTGTTAGCGAATCCAGAAACTTTTCTCGAAGGATAAAATCTACTAGGGAGCCATAATTGTGTGGTCTTTCAATGCGTCTAGCTAAAATTTAAAAGACCGAGAAATACTATATCCAAAAGGACGGAGGGTCATATTTGGTTGGATGCGGGAGTGGCAAAATTTGGTGCGGTAGAAGTCAGCCGTCATTTTGTACGCCTTGAGAAGTTAGGATTTGAGGGTAACTTCAGACGGGGGCGTTACGCCTAGATCTTGGAGCGGCGAGCTAAGTAGAGGAAGAATCTTATCTACACCCTTGGTCACTATGTCCCAATGATTAACTTCCAGAATTGTATCAATGTGGGTGAAAAAAACTATCAAAGTCCTCTCCTTCTTTGAACTCGGAGAGTTTAACGAAACCGGATTGAGGGGTTCCTACACGGGAATTTACTAAAAGGATTTCGAGCCGATCACGATTTGATTCCAGTTCAGATTAGCGAATTCTCTCGCGTTCTTCACTCTTTCTAATGTCTTTTTGTACAGCTAATTCTCTAATCTCTTTTTGTTTACTTTCAGCTTTGTCTAATCTCTTTTTTGTTTCGCTAATTCTCGTTCTTCTCGTTGTCGATTATAAACTTTCTCATTTCTCTCCTCTTCCTGTATATAATTGACAAGGTCTTTGGCACTTAACCCGAGGGATTCTCCTTGGAGTTTAAATCTCTCGAATAAGGATATTTTGTTCTTAATGGGCTGTCAGCACGGGACGGAGGAGGCTTGGATCACAAATTACTGACACACGAGGAATATGCTTTTTTAAACGCTGAAGCTTTGCTCTTCAAATAGTAACTACGATATAATATACGATTAAACAAAAAAAAGAAGAAAAAAGTAGGGCTTATACTCCATTAACCCGTGGGGGATTAAAGTGACCGTGGGAGAAATTCTGTCGCCTAACAAAATTTTCCTATTAAAGGTTGTCGATCCAAACACACATAAAAACACTAAGCGATAAATAAATATGGCAGGGTTGTTTCCTGTTTTAATTTTTCTTTGCAACTCAAACGGTGCTCAGCTTTGAAAATTAAAATGAATTTAAAGATTTGGTTTTAAAAAATCTCTCCAAAGACCTTTTAAAGACCCCACTCACCTGATCACCAGATTTTATAATAGAGTAATGTATATATAAGTATATGTCATGGAATGGCCAGACTATATAAATATATATATATATATATATATACGTAGGTACTTTAGGGCTTGGGGCCGAAGTAAGTCTAAGACTGATAGTGAAAGGGGAAATTGTTGAGTCCAGTGGGGATGCTATATTATTAACTTTGCGGAGTCCTTTTAAACAAATATTTAAAAGTACAAGTTGTCCAATACATTAACAGGTAGCTGGTATGCACTGGGGAAGCAAAGGAAAGATAATGACGAAAATATATCTTTATAAACGACAAAATGATATTTATATTTACACAAAAATTGGATTAAAAAGGAATGTCACTCAGGCGGGGTTAAAGGTCCACACGCGATACAGGTAGGTTAATTAAGGGAGTACAGTAGTCAGATTCAGTTTGGTTATTTAAACGGGGATTATAAACTGGGGCGTTCACAAAAATAATAGATCAATTGGTTAAGCCAGATTCAAGATCAATCTGCAGAAGGCAACGGTTTTGATTACCTAACGTGCTCGTTGCCGAAAAGGGGCCAGTTCGGGGCAAAGAATGCGACGGAAGAAGTCGGTTTACCTCTTGCTTTAAAAGAAGGAGCACTTTTCGCCGTCAGAGTCGGGAATCTTTTTCAACTCCCTTTTGATTGACTATAGCAGTGTTCACTGATGTCAAAGCTTGCCGAGTTACTAGTTGACAGATTGCTTTAGTCTTCAACTTCAATCGAACTCGCCGCTGGAGGTGGGGGCGTCCTTTACCTTGTTCGCCGGAATAGGTGGAAGTCTAACGGTGCCGATCTCTAAACTAAGTCGAAGCGTTATATAGGAGCCAGGTCAAGTGGCTCCAGAGGCGGGCGCGAATTTGGGAAAAAGGGCGATTCCTTCGGTGAAAGGGGGAATCGTAATAACGTTGGTTGGAATGTCCAATG
Source organism: Ceratothoa steindachneri (assembly GCA_963969495.1). Lineage (NCBI taxonomy): Eukaryota > Metazoa > Arthropoda > Malacostraca > Isopoda > Cymothoidae > Ceratothoa > Ceratothoa steindachneri. Next base: position 65,555,615 of record OZ018331.1, on the reverse strand, counting down.
GATTTTAACTTTCGACCTGGCTGTGGGAGACGATGATATCGTTCCCTAGGCAAATACAGCTTGGGCGTCTGATAACGGTGTCTGCCTCATCCTTCCCTAGGTTAAGCCATGCTTTCACAGCTCCATGCGGTAAACCCAGGATCCACGTGGGTACAGAATGAGACGGGGTCGCCATTTGACCTTATTCTGCTACAATGCCCTAAGGAACAAGAATATGTCCTGTACGTGAACTACCTTATTCATGGCCTCTCAAAATTAATAATCTATTATCCTCTCTTTTAATTGGAGATAATTGATATATTTCTGGTGTGTATTTTTCAGTAAATAGCCAAATGATACTGATAGCGATACAAATTATTCAATTACATATGCATTGCTAATGTCCTCATTGCCAATTTGAAGTAGATTTTTTAAGCTATTTCGTTCTCCCTCATTATGATTCATTCCAATATGATCTTGAAGAAAGTGGAAGCTGATTAAGATCTTAATATATTTCTCATTCATCCAAGAAGCAGAGGACAAATAATAACAAGATAAAAGAAAAAGGCAAATAAAAATCTTCATAATGCAATAAATTGTAAACATGCCAAAATTGGAACGTGGCCATGCTATTGTGTTCAAATGACACTTCATAAAGCGAGCGATTGAATCGTACAGACCAATCAAATGGTCCAGAAAGTAATATGGCCTAAATAGTAAAGCGATTTCTCCAATCATATTATGTATTTAATCTTTATTTGCGACCATCGAACGACAAGCCAGTGCACTTAGCTTTAAGAAGAAACAAATTTCTCCCAACGTATAATTGAAGATTAGTAATTAAATTACTTATCTGCTTTATTGGTTCCCGTTTCTAAATTTCAGGGATCGAGACGATGGATGATTCATGAACATATTTAATTAATTTCTTCTCTAACTGGTAGAAATTAATTTCCTCTCGACCTAAGAAAAATTAACTTCTTCTCTACTTGGCGGAAATTACTTTTTTCTCTACCTTGTGGAAATTAATTTTTTTCCTACCTGGTAGAAATTAATTTCTTCTCTACGTGGTAGAAATTAATTCTTTTCTACCTAGTATAAAGGGGAAAACAGAGTTATTTTATTTTCATGGAATTTACGACAACTTTTAAGATCTTAAAGCAATTTAGCCTCTGTCGAAAGAGGCATATTTTAATATTGTTATTAACATTTTTATTTTTATTACTTCTATATAGTTGTTTCTATCCATTTCCCTTGCACTCAAATATATATATATATATATATATATATATATATATATATATATATATATATATATATATATATTATATATATATATATATATATATATATATATATATATATATATATATATATATATATATATTACTGATGGAGTCGTTCCTTGGTAATTTTATTCGTAGCAGGAATATGAAGACATATGCGATGGTTTAGAACATTTCTTTTTCCGGACGTTTCGGTCATTAACGATGACCAACATCAGCGAATTCTTATATCGGTGAAGAATTCACTGATGATGGTCATCGTTAATGACTGAGACATCCAGAAAATTAAATGTTCAAAACCATTGCATATGTCTTTATATTCCTGCTATATATATATATATATATATATATATATATATATATATATATATATATATATATATATATATATATATATATATATATAATATATATTACCTGAGAAAGGGATATTAGAAGAACCTAGAATCGAAGAAAAAAAGGGAGGCACAATGAAGGCGACCCTTTACCGAAAAAGTTTTTGAAAATTCCGGGCCGGAACTCGAACCCGGGTCTGCTGATGGCCGGGCAGATGCTCTACAGCTAAGCTACCAGCCACAGTAACTAATGTCCCTTTTTCTTGCCTTTGAGAAAAATCCGGTTTCTTGTTTCCTTGCTCATTCGCGTCCAATTATCTCTTTCTCTTTTACTATATGTATATATAGTCAGCTAGACAAGGTTTCTGCATCATTCTTTCTGTCTTCAAATTTATTTGAAAGGCAGAAAATAAAAATATGGTGAAAGCCCTGTCGATAATTTTTTTGTGGAAATATTTTAATTCTTACTTTGAACGAATCCGAGCTGGCTTGAATTTCGAACCCAGCACATTGAGGCAGCGAGCAACTGCTTTGATCTCAATAAAATTGAGTGGTGTAAATGGCGGTTTAATGTGCCCGGTTAGAATCCCACCCTAGCTCGCATTTTTCGAAGTAAAAAATAAAATATTCCCGGAAAAAAATTATTTCGTTTTTTCTTTCCTGCGGTAAAGTTGGATTTATTTCACTATTATCTCGCGCTCATGAGAAATATAGGCATATATATATATATATATATATATATATATAACAGAGAAAATGGCAAAGGCCAAAGCAGAGAGTAACTGCATCGCTATGGTCCTGAGAGATGTAGAAAAAACATTCGACAAATTTTGGGTCAGAGCAATACAATATAAGATCTTAAATCTCCAGATGAATAGCAATCTGGAGAGAATTCTCTGCAATTATGTCACAGAGAGAAGAGCATATGTGAAGATATAGGTTATTTAGGACCAGAATTCGAATTAGAAGTTGGACTCCCGCAGGGGGCTGTCTGAGCTCCACGCTGTATTCAATATACACAGCATAACTGCTACCATTAATAATGCCTGGTTGCTTCAACGTACAGTTCGTAGACAACATAAGCCAACTCTTCCTGACTTTGTACATAAAGGTACGCTTTCAGGCAAGGACAACAGCTTTAAAAATCAGCAATATCAACAACTACGAAAAAGATTGGAAGATAAGGACGAACAGGTGGAAATTTACAATAATCGCAATCTCCAAGAACAAAACAGCTGAAATTGTAGTTGACGATCAGAACTACAGATATAATAGTGAGGACAAAGTGCTAGGACTAAGAATAACAAAAAGAGGCTAAAACAACATATATTGGAGAGGAAGAACAAGGCAATTCCGATTCTTAATCTATTGTACAATCTAAGAGGGTTAGGCATGAAAAATAAAAAAAAATCTATCTGGCACTAGTAATAGAGGTACTACTCTCCTTGCCAACCCTTATTAACGGTAAGAGAAGAACCAAATGATTGGAACTCCAGAGAATATAAAAGAAAGCTTTCTACCTAATTACCAACACATGTACTAGAGAAAGGAGAAGACTACAGGATCTACACAAAAAACTAGAAATAGAAACGCTCAATATAAACATCAGAAACAAAGCGGAGAAAATATAGAGGAAGATAGACGATCTACCTCTGATATTTGCAGAGCACATGAACACCAGAGCTGAAGTCCCCTTTAACACTCGATTTTCTAGCAGCAGACAACACCTTAGGATCGAGGAGGTTCTCATGTTTTCTTAAGTAGAGATTCACAAGCATAACGATAAAGATATTTACCCGACTATATACAAACCCAAGCAAATAAGACACCAGATTGATTCTCTAATTTGACAACCAAATTTAAAAAACCTAAATAGTAAGAAATAACCGACTAATAAGTAACACAGATCAAAGGTGTAAACAGTAATAATGCGAACAAAATTAACTAAAAGTGTAATAAGTTTAATAAGTGAACTATAGTATTAAAAAGTTTAACAAAAATAATAGTGAAGTGGAAGTTAATAGTAAAACATGTGAACAAAGTGAGACTAAAATCAAGTTTGAAAACGTGCATCTTTTAATGACAGTCAACTCGGGGACGTCGAGATGTCGGGACTATGGTTTTCGGATAAAGTTTCACGTTAATTGCCGGTTTCTTCATTTGGATGATGACGGCTTTGGCTATCCGCAATCTTCTGCAATTTTAGACATTCAGGATGATAGAGGGGTCCCGATTCATTTCTTTTTGGGTTAGGGTAGTGCCATGAGATTGGGCGTGTTTGGTAATCGCGCCATCTTGACAGTGAACTATCAGTTACCTTAACAGGGTTTCGGAGGTTATGCCGATAGACTTTAAATTGCGGTGTTGGCACTAACACACTTTGCACGAATATTCGTACACGACAGTTGTCTGCTGGAGTTCGCTCGTTGGAGGGAGACAGCTATTCTTCATGATGCAACTACTACTTTACTTAGCCTTGTAGTATATAATTAGATTAATATCCGTATTAGGTTCGGTTTGAATCACTCTCTGGCAGTGTGACGTTTGGAGGAAACAGGATTACACACATTAGATCGACTACCTTTTCAAAATTCCCCAAAATATCCATTTAAAACCATTTATGGAGCAAAGTATACTATTTTTAACATCTTGTCCACTACGTAATGCAATCTAAGGCAAACACCAGTCACCATCGAGGGAGATTAAGTTTCTGTAGCCCATTTCTATGGATAAAAATAAATCCATTCGCAATAACAGCTTACCGGGTAATACAAAGGTTCTGTTACACTTTTGTTGAATTCTCTTTTTTCTTTATAGGAGAATAACTGGCGACTGCCCACTTTGGCATAAGTCGCCGGAATCAAGAGAGCCTACCACTAGGCTACTTTAAAATAAGAATATGGAAACACAATAGCGATAAAAAGGAAACATGACAACAATCAGGAAGCAAGCACCCACGTTGAAGGAAGGTCCCACTCCCCCCGGCGAAGTAGCGTGCGACCTACAAAGATAATAACAATAACAAAAAAGCCTAGTTAAATAAAGAAGAGAAGGCAGGCCTACCCCAAAAGATCTATGAGTCCTCCAGTGAATTTGTACGAACTCGAGGGAGAACAAGGGAGAGGCGGTAGCGAACTTGCCCTTCCCGGTACCGGCAAAGGTAAAGTGCGCGGAGATCGCCCAGTCTAAGACATTTAACAAGAATTTTCCAGACAGGCTACAGGACAATGCAGTCTCCACAGGAGCGCGTTGGCGAGTGCCCCATCAAAGGGCGGTGCGTCCCGCGAGTGTGCCCAATTCGAAGACAACAGAAAGCAACCTGAAGCCTTCGCAGGATTATGGTTTAGGCCCATGGGAACAGTCGCGGCGCAATGGCACGCAAATTTAGGTTCCCTTCGACCATCTCCTATCTTCTTTTCCAAACAACCCGAAGAGCTGCCCGTATGCCTGCCATGTAGTCTGTGTGAGGAAGAGGGAAACGCTGAGCTAGGTCGCAGAGTCCTCGCGGACTCTGTAGTACCCTTATCGGCGCGCTCATTTCTAGCAATTCCTACATGTCCAGGAACCTAGCACAAGCTGATCTCGACATTTACGGCTCTCAAAAACTGTAGCATCATGGATATCGCGAATTAAGGTATAGAGAGTGTCCAATGCCCAGATAGCACTGAGGGCGCTTTGATAGTCGCTACAGATCACAATCAGGTGTCTAAATCACGCAAATCGCGTAATCTTCCGTACCGAGTGGTGTATTGCCACCAGCTCGTCCTTGAAGAGAGACGCAGCACCTGGCAGAGCCCCGATGACGTAAACGGAGGGGATACGGCACGGAATCCTAGACCCTCTTTGGACTTGGAGCTATCGGTAATCACTGGCACGGTTCCAATTTGACACGAGGTGTGCTCCGAAAAGGTCGAACACAATACTCCCGGCGCTGTACAAGCTTTGGGAGCAGAGGCATGGCGACAAATAGCTAAATATAGTACCATCGAGGGTGGCGTCTCAGGCATTCCTAGGGGCGCCATTGGCCCGATATTTATATCTAGCTCTCGTAGCACTTTCCTGGTCCAAAACCCAAATGGCTTAGACTATGACTGGGGTCTCTCAGCGGCATAGTCACCGTCGAAATCACCTGTGGATGCAGTGAGAGCTGTTGGGAACTAAGGGAGGTGCCTAGCTCGTCTGTACAGGCGAATAATGGAATGTAGTTAGCGTGGAAGGAGTGGCTTATTTCCACCATCAACTAGTAGGATCTTAATGGGCGAAGTGCGGAAAGCACCGATCGCTTCGAACGAACAAAGGATCGATTATAAAGTAAGGCAGTAGCTCTATCAGCGCATTAGCGCCGAACCTCACGCAACGGAGTATATCCATGTCGCGGGTACAAGAGACCCTTAGGCTGCGAATATTATCCACCCAGATCAGGCGTCAGTCAAATACAAGACCAAGGTAACGGTGCGATTCAACCACTTCCAGGCGTACCCCATTAAAAAGCATGACTAGATCGGGGTGTAGCCGTGGATCTCCGTAGAAGTACACAAACATAGTCTTGGCCAAGGAAAACCGAAACCTGTGTGCTTAGGCATGGCGAGAGACGCGGTTTAATGCCTGTTGGAGTCAACGCTCCAGAGTAAGCATCTTTGCCGCGCCAAAAGAGATCAAATGGTCATCCACGTAAAGCGTAACGAGAAAATATTCTATCAGAAACGACGCGATGCATTTTCTCCTCAGAGCAAAGAGTGTGATACTGAGGACACTTCCCTGCAGGAGACCTTCTTCCTGCTCCATTAAGACGAAGAGGGCTCCCACCACCCGTACGCGGAATTGATGATCTCGCAAAAATTAAGATATAAACAATGTGAGGCGTCCCGCCCTTAAGGTGTGGATAGTCTCCATAATACTGTATAGCCATTCGGTATCATAGGCCTTCTCTAGATCGAAAAAACACCGTGAAGTATTGCTTTGTACGAAGGAAGGCCTCGCATAAGGCATTTTCCAGTCGGAGCAGAGCATTCAACCTTTAAGTGGAACTTGCGAATGCCGCACTGTGCAGAAGATAGATGGCCTTCGCTGTCCAGAAAAAAGGCTAATCTAACATTTATCAATTTCTCTATCAACTTGCACACGCAAGAGGTTAGAGAGATTGGGCGGAAACCGGTTGGAGTAGAGTGATCACTCTCCGGTTTTCGAAAGGCGAGCACAGTAGCGATTCGCAAGCAATCTGGGAGGAAACCCTCCACACAGATCCTGTTGAACAAATCTATCAAAAAGGCCATGCATCGCTCACCAAGGTGTCAAGGCATGGCGAACAGAACATCGTTTGACCATGGGCGGTGTCCGCGCAGGAATCAAGAGCGGAACGCAACTAACTCACAGTAAACGTGTCGTTGAAAGTTTTTCCGCTTCTGGACGTAAAGTCCAGTCGGTGGCATTCCGCACCATCACGACGTGCATTGAATGCAAGCGAAGCACCAATCGGCTAAAGAATGCGAAGAAGCGGTCGCGAATGATTCCACCAAGGACGCGGGGTCCGAGATTGCGGTCACATTCTCCTGGAGAACGGGAGATGGGGAGCTGCGAGAACTTGCCCCGAATTCTTTTAACTTGCTTTCACACCTCTGCTAGAGGGGTTTTCCCGTTAAGTGAAGGCACGTATGCCCGCCAAGAAGAGCGGCGGGCGTGCTTCGATAAATACCGGAACCAAGCCCTAGCCAGACGAAATTCACCTACAGTGAAATCGTTCAGACGGCGCTTATAGCGCATGTAGGCATAACGCTTCTGTTTGAGGGCTGTCTCACACTCGATCGACCAGCACGAGAGTGCTCGAGGTGCATTACGGCCTGACGTTCTGGGAATAGTAGTCAGGCCTGCGGTGATGAGGTTGCCGGAGAAGAACTCAACGGCCTCATCTCCTGACCTAAACTCCTCGACTGAGGTAGAGAATTTAGTCATTTTCTGAAACGAAAGCCACCACGCCCACGCCAAACATCACCGAGGTGGACTCTCAGGCAGCAACTGCCATGAAAATGATATTTTAATTGAAAAGTAATCACTACCATGGAGGTCTTCGACCACCCTCCAATCAAAATCAGCTTATGCATACGGAGAGTACAGAGATAGATTGAGGCAAGAAAATGAATCGGTTATCAAGCAGTGATGCGTAAACCTCTTTACATTTAGGACATCTATCGCAAGCTCTTCGATCACATCGGCCAGGATTTTTTCCCATAGGTTTATTGAATATTCTCCCCAGAGGGAATGTCTGCCGTTCAGATTTTCTAGCAAGCCTAAGTGCCTCAGCAACCGTACCCCGACGCGGCAGAAGTTCCCCGCGTCATAGTTGACTGACGGTGGAATGTACGCAGAAATAAAAGTTTACTTCCTATCCAGGTGAAGCTGCACATCTACTGCATGAACGGAGCTATTTAAAGTGAAAAGAAGAACAGAGACATCATGCCGGGTATGAACGCGCATCTCCGAGCCCGGGCTCCATCTCCTGGTGGTGTGGTCGCAAAATCCTTATACCCCGGAGGTCGGGCAGGAGTCACGCGCCTAGCATGGTCTCCTGCAGAAATATAGCTGAAGGGGAAGGGAAACGGGAGGAGGCGATTCTCCACAGCCCCTAGTTTGCGCGGAGTCCACGGCAATTCCACTGACCAATATGCCCTCCAGGCCTAGCTCAGAGGAGAGGCGGGGGACCATCTTCCAACAAAAGACGCTCAGGGGAATGGCCGTCCTCTTCACGTAGGCATAACCCCAGGTACTGTTGGCCGGACAATGAGTTGGGCTCGTCATGCGAGTCACCGACTTTGACCCAGCCAGCCAACCACTAGGCGTGGGCGAAGGAGCCGAAGCTTCTTTTTCGTGTCCTCCTGTCGGGGGGCAGCTTTAGGAACCCCGGAAGATGGCATGGCGACCAACTTCACGGGTGTTGCCTCCTGTGAGTCTAACGTCTGGGTGGAAGTCCGTGGCCGTTTCGCCTTACGGGAAACGCTCACGATGGGGGAAGGGGGGGGGGGCTCCCTGGTTCAAACGAGGCGGGGTGTGAACCCTTTGTGCCACCAGCTTTACTTTGGGAGCGCCCAGGTTGAGAAAAGCCCGCAGAAGGGTTCCTACTGGGCGCGGAAACAACCGTGATCGTTCACCTGGATGGGCCAGGAGCAGAGGGTGTCTTTTTAACCATTGAGGCATATGACGTCAAAGGCAGAGCCGGGTGCGCCAGGACCAAGTCCTTAGCCTCGCGGAATGAGAGTCGATCATGGGCCTGAACGGCCTAGGATTTCTTTCTCAAGGGGATATGCACCGCATTGCTTCGAAGAAGCGGGGTGCAGCCCTCCACAATTGACCCCCTTGGCCACACACGATTTGGTTTTATCGTTTGCATCTTTAGAGCAATTTACACTTTGCACGTTTACATGCCTGATTTCTTGTCAGTCCTCTTGCAAAGTTAAGGAAGGACTGCCGCTGGAAAGAGGTAGGTGCCCGAAGGCACCTCCAGACAAAAAGGTGAGTGGCAGTCCCCTACAACCGTAGGCAAAGGGGAGGAGTAAGCCTCTTCTCCGGTTAGAGAAATTTGGAGGGTCCCCTGTGCAAGCACAGTGGAGCCAGGTCCATTTTTTCAGTAGAGTTGCTCGAAGGCGGCTCCGTTGATTGTGATGTGGAAAGGGTTATGTTTTTATCTATATTTGCATAATTGCACATGATGATCCTAAATTTTTTACGGGCTTCATGCGCTCATCACCTCTCACAGTAGCTTGCCCTGCAAGGAATTCGTAGAGGCTTGGCAGTCCATCAGCATAGCAGTTCCAACTTGTACACGGCGTAAAATTGATAGAGTGTCAAGATAAAGGTGAAGGGACGTGAGGAAGGTATAGTGTGTATAAAGCACGTTGTTAAAAATCCAATATCCCAAACCGGAGTTCAGGGATTAGGAAACATTGTCCCCTCCCCCCTCAGCCCCGATCTAGGATAGTTGGCTGTAAAGAAGGTCGGCATCTACCCTGTGAAAATACAGGCCGACCAGAGAAAGTTGTGGGAGAGGTTGTAGGGGAAGTGACGAAGTAGGGGATAATACAGGCTGTCTGAGAAAAAAAGAAGAGGCTGAACTGGGGTAGGAAGGGGTGCTGAGTCCCTCCAGCACGGCGTTCAAAAAGGCAAATTGCCACGCCTCTTACGGGGTTTTCATGAAAAACACTTCACCACGATTCTGTTATCAATCAGCTGAACACATGCGTGGTAAGCTTTGGCCAGGACGACTACGAGCTCTTCTACGTGTCCCTGACCAAGCACCCAGCCTCCGTGATGATGCTCGGCGTCGTGGCTTCAAATGGCAACAAGATACCGCCGGTATGGTTCGCAGCCGATTACAGAGACATCTTGCACTAAAAGCCCTGCCCTGCTTCAGGAAGATCATGAAGAAGGCGGACTACGTCTTTCAGCAGGACGGTACACTGACACACGGACCATTACCGTCAAAGAGTGGTTGGGGTCGAATTTGAACTTCTGCCCAAAAGAATTTTGGCTACCGCAGTCACCCGACTTCAACTTCCTCGACTAGAGCCTATGGGCCCGAGTGGAGAGCATGGACTGCAATCTCCACTACCGTAACGTCGACGAGCTGAAATCTTCCATCGACCGCGTGTGGGCCAGCATGATGAAGGACTTCGTGTGCAAATTATGCTCGACATTCAGGTTTGACGCCGTAGGCTGCCACATTTATTAATATTACAATTTACACACATATATATATTTAAATGAATAAAAACGTATCCACCTGCATCAAAATTATCATTGTGTCCTTTGTTGCAAGCACTATTTCGAATGTAACAACTTTTGCAATACTCGGCAACTCTTTGTCATCTCGCTTTTGTTGTGCAGAAGAAGGGGAATTATCAATCATCTTTGAGTAAATCTTTATTGATTACCTTTAGTCACTGTGAAAAATATATAACAGATGTTGCGGTTAGATCTCCGAGAAACACGTGACTCAAACTTGATCGTCCTTGGTTGTAACTGTATTGTGCCCCAGACGTCATTAAGCACCATCTCATGAATCTTTCCTACTTTTAACATAATGATTCATGTACACCGAACTAACGCAATGAAAATCATCAATACCTTTTATATTAGAATATAAAATGATTTTCTAATTAATATTATAAATAAACTTTCTAATTATCTCTATTTTAACCCTTAAAGCGCCACGCTAAAATAATATACGACACCACCTGCTGCTTAAATCACTGAATAGCATTGTTATTATCATCATCTAAAACCTCATTTTGCAAGGTGGATTCATCATCTTACCTTATTATTATTTATGTTTTGCTTCTTTTTTCTCTTTCTATTCAATTAAAAAAAAATGTTGCATGCAGTTTCTTTAACCTCCCACCGGTCACGCCAGTGGTGTTCAATGAGAATAGATCTCACTTGTCATCCCTGTTAGTGGTGTTCAATAAAAATGGATATGCCTGACCATCTAGTTAAGTGATGCTCGATAAGAATGGATCTAACTGGTTATTTTATTTAGTGAGGGTGAATGAGAATGGAACAGTATGTTTAGCCAGGAATGAAAATAGCTTTTGTCTTTACCTAAATCGTAGATTCTGGAAAACTCTGATTTGAAAGTTTTGTAATTGGAAAGAATATGTATTCTTCTGCATGCTCACTCGGATGGTATTATCCACTAATGCACTGCATGCTTGCGTATGTGTGTATGCGCTCAAAATATATGAGAGTATGAAATTATTATTTTGGGCTGTTCTGAAAGAGGTTAATCAAAACCTGTATCGAACGCGAGGGATGGAATTTTACAGCATGAAGTTGCATATTTTTTAATTGCTCAAAGACTACAAGTACCCGAGAAATTGTAATTTTATTCTATGTTCAATATCTTTCTGTGTTTTTCCAACTGGCTCTTACGGAAGCGTTATAATTAAAAAAAAAACTTATTTAGATTTCTTGTTCGAAATTTTTAGGATTAAAAGAAACTGAGAGTTTTCTCGATGGCCACAAAAAAAGTGGACATCAAAATAAGCGTTTCCTGACAATGCGTTTAGCATCGAGATTAACTATGAGAGCCAGTAGTATTAATTAAGGTAGTTGTGAAGCATGCTACCCCTAAAGACTTGATGATGGCGATACCTAGAAACTTCACGCCATTCGTGGCCTATGAATACTCACAGCCAGGAAAGGGGCACTAATTCTGTCTTTGTCTCCATTTCCAGTGCCAACCTTAAGACCAACCTCCAACCAACTTAGTGTAAGCAACAAGGCCCCTGAGCTGAGGCAAGCAAGAATAATTCAACTCTAGGCCTTGTAAATAAAGAAAAAAGTGAACGTTCTTTACTTAACAAAGGGCTGCAATAGGAGCAAAATGCATGAAAAAGGGAATGGTGATCTTACGAGATGCACTTTTATTTTCTGTCTTAAAACTATTCTCTTCAAATTTACATTAAGCTTTTTAAAATCTTTTGTTTTATAACTACAATGTCTATTTTTTGTTGCTAATCAAATGAACACCACATGATTGAATACTCTCTTTCTGTGTTTGTTATTGATTTACCCTCTGTTCCTTTTTGCTTCTATGTTTCTACTTCAATCCGAAAAATTTGCAGAAAAATCGGAATTCTTCATTAATATAGATCTTGCACTTGTTCGGTTCCTGCTTCGTGTTTCCAGAATCCCTGACAAATCACTACTGACTTATTGGTGCAGAGGCCAAACTTAATTGCAACTAATTTTGGCAAAAATGGAACTATGAGATTTTTTCTCTCTTTGTTGTTTTCATTTATTCTTTCAATTAATTTACTTGGGTTTAATTAAAAAAGTAATTTCATACTGTGAGAACTTTTAGTGTTTTATTAGAATGGGAGACGATTGGAGATAACTACTTCAATAGAGGTTTATTAAGGATAAACGGATATTAATAATAAAACAGGAGAAATACTCTCGAGTACCATAGATTTAACTCATGTTAGCATTTATTTGTCATTTTTAAAATAGGTTTGGATTAAAACAAGGAACGGAGTTATATCGAGTTACATATGTAGAGCTGAAACACAAAAATAGTATCTGGATGTTAGGGTGCGTGGTATCATGGACTGTACGTTGTATGTTTTTTTAACATTTTAGGTCACGAATCATACAATAAAGTAGCCATGATATTTGCACGAAGTCTTCCATGATGCGTTAAATAAATCTACCTACGCCCTGCAATTATTCCTTCCTGAGCGCGAGTGAAAAAATGAGATCCCAACTGGCGACATTTGTACACAAAGGACCAAGATAACGTCACGTAGGGAACTGCATTTCCTAAAAGGAGGATTAATGATGCATAGTAGACACTTTAACATTTCAAACAAATAAAAGTGCAAATACGCGGATATAAATGATGATTTCAGCCCTTTCACAATCATTTTTACACAACTCTATACTCCTCTTCACCGAAGGAGAGAGTAACGATCATTGTAATTTCTATAGAAACACAAAAGTCCTTCCTTGACCTAAGCCACAAACAAGGATTGCCATTGCTTGGCAAACCTTGAAACCTTTTGCGAACATAAAATGGTAATCCAGGGCCTGACGAAAGCAATGGGTTTATATTTTATTGGGGCAGTTGCTGTAAATATATAATTTCGATAAATATGCTCACCTAAACTGAAAGTTCCACCAAAAAAGTCATGTCATATTTGGAAAAATGATTCTAACAGAAGAAAGTGAACTATAATTTTTTAAATGTTTTATAAATCTTCCAAAACTTTTGGATAAATGCCGCAAGGTTTCGCTTTATTGTGATGCCAAGTTATTTTATTTTTCATAACATGATAATTTGGAAATTAATCATAGTGATAAAATAAAAAAAATTAGTACTATTGTTTATTAGAAGTTAAATAAAAATTTAAATACTTAAGCGGGAACAAAGGAAATATTAGGGGAAGTTAAGCAAGCCTGCTCTTAAACAAAGCCGTTTCAAAATGTTTCGTATATAATGCTTGGAATATCGCAATAACGTAAAGAATTTAACTAACTTTAATTTATTTATTGGTAAATGTATTATCCAGTTTATTAATAACTAAATATATCTGAACCACTCCATATCTAATCAAATAATAATATATGAAATTGTCACTGAACTAAATTGAGCGTAAAAAGTGACAATAACCAATTATAGCATGTAAAGATTCCTGTAATGAAATCAAGTTTTATTGAGGCATAACAGAAGTAAAAATCAATGTTTGTTTAAGGAAAAGTGTGGAGCAAGATATGTGGAAGTGATAATAAAAATGTTTACATAGATCCAAGATATGTTGATTGAAGAAGGGCGAAGTTGTTGAATTTGAGTATGTAGCAGCTTTTGCTATTTAGGTATGATGGATTGCTGGCAGAAAATGAGATATATTTGAAACTAGCTTAACCCAACAAAAGTATTTTAGTTTAATGATGGAAAATATAAATATGATTGGTCATACAATTTAGTGATGCTAAATAGATTTGTGTGTTTTTATGCGAATACGAGAGTGGAAGCTGCAAAATTCAAGTTTAAATACCCATTGGAAATCTTTATCAGATTAACGTCGTCCAAGGAAATAACTTCCATTATTCGAATATACGCTTCGTATATATGTTAAGGTGCGAGATTTTTAAGACAAAAGTAGTACTCGGCGATATTCTTTAACTTGTAACAGGTGCTGTAAGGATGAAAGAGAAAGGGACAAAATGAACATGATTAAATTTATTTCACTTTATTATGAAAATTTTCATCAGAAAAATTTGTGTTACATTCCACAAAGGCAAACCAAAAATAAAACTGTTTCTTATCAACTGATAACTGATTTTAACGGGAGCCTTGAGGTTGTATTTCAGTGGTAAGTTTGTCCATTCAAGGCTCAATCTTAGAAAGTGCTACTCTTAAGTCATTTTCATGCGGCAACTGATTTTCACTTTTTGTTTAGATGGCAGCTAGGAATGTAAACCCGGATTCACAAAAACAGGTTTTAGCGAACCTGGTTTTCCTTGTCGCCCCTCGTCCAGAATGAGCGTGTTGCTGAAAGTTGAAGCGGAGAGTTTCATCATGTTGTACCTCGATGAGCTCCTCTTGCAGATTTAGAATGGAAGATTTTTCCTCTGAAAGGTCTTTAACGTCGACATTGAAGGGTCTGCGCATCTATTTTTATTTGTTATTCGTCTCTGTATCCGGAATATACTTCTTAAACTTCTCACTCAGCCTTCCAAGGCACTCAATAATAGTACGTTGTACGTCCAGAAGTGAGACGGCTTCTTTGTATTCCATAAAAAGTTTCAAGAGTGGAAAGGACGCCGTCTTACCCCTCTTAATCTTTCCCTTCCACAACTTTAGCTTTGATTTTAAAGCTTTGAGCTTTTCTAAAACAGAGAAATGAGTTTCATCTTTTCCTCGCATGGATATATTCAGCAAGTTTAACTATGAAAATATAACTGTTCAATATGCCAATTTAAGTAACCACTTTGATTCTGAAAGCCTTGATGACAATACATGTTTCCTTTCGACCAAGAATATTTCAACTGCTGCACACAATTCAAAAACTCTCTGCACACTTTTCCTCGGGCTAACTACCTAAGAGAAGAGTAGTAAAGTACGTATTCATATTTCGACCCCATAAACGAGTATGTCTGAGTGAACAGCCTTGAACGCGGAGAAGATGATTTAATAAAATTCACTTCTTCCATCACAACGTTATGTTCAAGTGATAACTTCCTGGAAGCAAGGTTTTCCCGGTGAAGCAAACAATGGGTCACTATCACAGCAGGGATCACTTGCTTTAACCTAGCGGTGAAACCTTGACGTACCCTCAACATCGCAGGTACTCCATCCATCCGCGCGCCCACTGAAGCATTGTTTCCAACTTAGCCCTTGTTTTTTGATGAAACTGTTAAACAACTTGAAAAGCCTATCACCTGTTGTTGTTTGTTGACTCCAGTGGTCTACAGAGCAGTAAATTCTCTTCCATATCACTTTTCCCTTGGTACCACACATACGTCAAGAGTTGTGTTATTACTCATTTCACCGGACTCATCCAACGGCAGGCTAAATTTAAACTTTTCTTGATAGCAGCCACTACCTGTTCTTTGATGACTTCTAACATCTCTTGAACCCGTAGGATAATTGTATAATTTGACAACGGAACAACTTCATTCTTTTTTACAGCATCATCTCCGATAACAGTACGTACCATATCACCAACTTTTTTCCAATTATGTGTGGCTGGTTGCACTTACAATTTTTTTATGCAACCAGATAAGATGCAATTGTTGCTTGTCAAATAAAATACTCTCTGTTGCTCACAGGGGTATCTAAACCCTGAGGCTTTAGTTGTTCTTCTTTCCTCTTAAAAGACTGGCGGTCCTTCTCTCCCAGCGTTGGGTGTTTTCCATGTAGATAACATTTAAGCTTGTTTTCTTTAATCGTCTCATGGCTGAGCCCTTCACCACATATAACACAGTGAGGCTTTTCGATGCCATGACTGATGAGAAACGTAAACCCAATTTCAACAAATTATTCTTTGTACACCCGCTTTCTGGACAACACCAAAGAATCTGAAAAGAAAATTAAACTTGCTTAATAATAAATCAAACAAAAGATGTAATTTGGTACCATCCACCAGGAGGGGAAAGAGGAAAAGAGCAAAGAAAAGAGAAGGAAAATTGGCTGAAGGAAAAGAACTAGGGCAATTGGACAAGGAGAAGAGGGAGAGGAGCAAAAAAAGGAAATGAGAAGAGTAAAGAGAAAGACAGGGAGCAAGTGAAAAAGCAGGGAAAGAAGAAAAAAAGGAGTAGGTCTATAGAAGAAAAGGAAAAGGGGACATGGCAAGATGGAAAGGGAGTTGGGACAAAGGGAAAGGAAGGGCAGATGTAAAGAGGACGTCGGCAAGGAAATAAACAGGGGAAAAAGAACCCAAAAAAGAAGGGGAAAGACCAAACCAGTATGCCACCCAAGGACACCAGCAATAAACATAGAGTATAAATAAATACATGAATAGATTTATGAATTCAGCAAAGTTGCTTATGAATGTCTTGAGACAGTATTGGTCGTGATGCCATTTGCGTTAAAAGTATAATACTCAAGAAAGATTTTTGATGCATAATCAGCAGTAATATACTCTATAATTATGGCAACGTAGAAATATAGCATATGCTGAAAACATCTCATATTAGGGAATTCATATTTTTTGATGTTGTGAGACTTATGAGTGCTTGGCCACCTTATTGGCGGTCGCAACCCTAGGGTTGGGAATGTAGGTATTAAATGAAAAAATTATGAGAGGAGTCAGAAAATAAAGGATTCAAAGTGATAAGGAAACGTCATAATAATTCGTCAGTAAGTAAAGGGAAGCCTTAAAAGAATGAAAAGAGGCTTACCATTCCAAGTGTGGAATAGCTTGGGCATAAAAGGTGTAGACATCTTATAGGATCTAATGGCCAAAATAAACCACAAGGAGAGGATAAAGAATGGCTAGAAAATAGGCTTTTGGTTGCAATATATATGGAAAAAGGAGACATTAGGACCTCAGAAATATTGTGTAAATTAACTGGTGTCTCATTCTTGACGATTTAGGAGAGGATAATAAAGGCAAGTTCAAAAAGACAGACAAGGGTCTGTGAAGAGCAGTTTGGCTTTATTTTGGAGAGCGGAACAACAGATGCTAGTTTTTATTTATGTAAAGAAAGTTTATGATCGAATACCTAAGAATATAGCTTGTATGTACAGGAGAGAGAAATGAATGAAAAAGTCATAAAAGATATGTATGAGGGAGTAACTAACCAAATGAAAAGCAATGTGGATCTAACAGAGAAGTTTTGAGTGAAAATTAGATTGCTTTGAGGTTATGCCTTAAGCTAATATATTATTTAGCTTTTATGATGGTGTTGGTGATAGACAGTAATGAGAATACTCCAAGGAGTATGCTCTTTAGATACTCTATTGTACGAATTGACAACATGAAGAGGGAATGGAGAGAAAATTAACAGTAGAGAGTAGTACTGGATGGTAAAAAACCGAAAACTAGTGTTAAGTACGCCAGAATTTATTGTTCACTGGTTAAGATGAGTTGGGTGAAGTAAGACTTGGATAAGATAAGTTCAAAAGAGTGCAAGTCTTTATAGTTTATCTACCTGATGGAATCTGACATCTTCCCTGAGTGATAGGCAACACTGTTGCGGTAGCTGTGCCATTCAGTTTTATGGTAAACGTAATTCAAGGATGGTTTTTTAATGGTGCTGTGACCTCTAATACACAGAAACACGTGCACATTTTTGAGGCTCGTTTATTTTTTACTAAAGTTTTACTATACTTGGTGATTTATTGAAGGAATAAAATGCTCTTATCCGGGCCTGGACGGAGGATAATCTCTCCATAAATTAAATTTGTGTTCGTTCTGGCTGAGGCAAAAGTACACTCATGAACCTACTTGCTGCAGCACGTGTGACCCCGCCAAAAGTGTTTCGTCCTATAAACCTATCCCTAGTTTGCCACGGAAAACTTATATGAATACACAAAACTCACGATGAAGGGCAAGAACCCTCGTTAACAGTCACACAGCTAAAACGTCTTACACTGCTGCTGAAACCCGTCGCCGTTTCTTGTAAAAAATGTAGTGTACGGGAGGCGGGTCCCAAGGGTTTTGGCTGTGACTGTAATTACCTGGGATAGTTTGGGACGGAGGATGGAGAATTAGGACGGAGGAACTAGTATAGAGCATATATAACTTGTTATGACAGCAATGACCAATGGGGCAGAGGCATGACTTATGGATGGAGCATGGCAAATAAAAATGAAATTAACTGAAATGGACATGTTGCAATGGAAATTTGAAGTAACAAAGATGGATAAAATTTAGAACGAGAGAATAAGAGGAGCAGAAAGAGTAGTAGCACTGATTTTATACGAAAATTCGCAAAAACTGAAAAATTTGAGACCTTAACCACTGAAGTTTGACCTTCGAAAAACTTTGCGAAGAAAAGCAAACGATAGAATCTGATTAGCCCTTAAGCGAAAAAAATGATTATATTAAAGTTATATATATATATAAATATTGGTTTGGGCTTATCCTGTGGAGGTTCATTTTTAGTTGTAGGATGAAGGAAAGGACGTATAAAGAGAAGTTCATTACATTTAATGGATAGGTACGACGTTTCGGATGTTAATTTCACCTATCTTCTGGTACTGGAAAAGTACAAATACGTGAAAGGACTAACATTATTTTGTTAAAAATTAAACATTCATATTATGGATGTAATTGATTATTCAGACAGGTAATATGGGAAGGGGGGAGTGCAGATCTATACAGGTTAATTAATAAATAAAGTTGGCTCTATTAATTTGAGAAAACAATGGATACATTTCGAGAAAACACTAATCTTTAACAATTGGCTGTTGAAGGAAGAATGGTGGGAAATTGCAAGGAGCGTAAGAGGAAAGGGAAGATTACGAGGTTAGTTTAAATTTTAAAGCAAAATAGTGGATGGGAAGAGAAATCAGAATTTAGAGAGGGAGAAAAATATTTTTTCTACATTGATTCTTGAATTCTTAATGATACAGGATCGGGGCTGGTCTTTAATATTTTTAAATCGTCTAAAGTTACATCGATTTTACAATTAATGGAATGTAGCTGAACAGTCGAGAATTCTTTCTTTGAGGGAAATTTTCCAGTCCTGTGGCTAATTCACTTATGGGTGCAGAGCCTTGCCTTCAGCGAGAGCACCGTACTTCCAATATAGTTCCCCAAATTAAATCTTGGGTAAATATATTTATATATGATAGAGGACTTTGCTTCTAGCGGGATTCTGTCCTTACAATTGAATTATTGTCCTAATAATAATAATATAATAATTATCGGTATTTATATTAAGCCCTTAAGTGCTGTTAGCCCTCCTAGAGCTGTTATTTCTAAAAATGATCTCAAAATTGGTTTGGAAGAAGAATTTCTTTAATAGCGTTGTAATTTCTTTTGAAAATTTTGAGTTTAAAAACTTATATCCTGAAAGACTATGTAACGCATATCTTTACAAACAGTTGGAAATTTTAATTTGGTTTGATAGCTGTTGTTGAAAAATTTGGCAGTAATTTTCTTCAACAGCGATACAGAAAACCCATTTCTTTTGAGGTATTCACACAAAAATTCAACTTCTGTATTAAATCCAGTGTAGGTTGAACAAATGTTATATGTAGGTAATATTAATGATTTTAGTGAACTGATTTTATACGAAAATTCGCAAAAACTGAAACATTTGAGACCTTAACCCCTGAAGGTTGACCTTCGAATAACTTATAAAACCGGTGGGAAAATGGAAAATGTTGATATGCAGAAATGAGAGGGAACCTTTGAGTTCTACTTCGCAAGAAAATTTAATATTAAGATGTATGTGGTTGGTGTATTGTAGTAATTTATCACATAAGTTCTCGGAGTTGAACAGGAGGTATGTATCGTCAACAAAGCGACGGTAGCGAATAGGTCTAATATTTCCCAAATTTCGATTGAATAATTGATCTCAGAACCAGGTCATAAGGTTGTCGGCGAAGACAGGGCCCAAGGGGCTACCCATGCCCAGCTCATCTATTTGGCAATAGGTTTCGTTGTTAAAGGTATTATAATTGTCTTTAACGGCTAATTTAAGCGTTTCTTTTATAAGTGGAGGAGTAAATCCCTGAAATTTGAATTTGTTAGCGGGAAATGCACGTCTGATAGTTATATCAATAGTTTGGTCAAAAGGAATATTAGTAAAGAGCGAAGTAACATCGAAACTACTCATAAAGGAGGGATCAGGATGCTGGAGATTTTGTAATTCTTGGACAAAGGTGAAGCTATTTCGAATTTTATACTGGTTTTTGGAGAACGGAGTTAATAAAGGGTCCAAATAGGTTGTAAAAGAGAAGATTATAAGAAGCTAAAATAGGACTATTATGGATGCACTCCTTGTGACATTTGGGGAGTCCGTATAGAGAACCTAAGTAAGACCCTAAAACATGCAGGTGGTTGTAACTAAATAAATCCAAAATATTTAGGTTTTATAAGTTGAGTAAAAGGCGGTTTATTTTGTCCACTAACTTGATGGACATTAAGTGAGTGGATTCCAAACACTTTTTGAACTCTGAGTTAGGGAACAAAATGACATTCACTTTTTCTATGTAATCTGATTTGTTAAGAAGAACTAGACCTCGATCCTTATCAGGTTTGGTGCTGACTTTCTCTTTTCTTCTCCTTAAACCCTTGAGAATATCAAGGTCATCTTAGCGCAGAAAATGCGAAGAGAATTTTTATTTTCGCGATAGATGGCGAAATTCCTGCGCACAATATGAGACTGTTAAGCGAATATCTTTGAATTTGCCGGTGATGTGCAGGTCTTTTAATTCGCTCAGCAATTTCTTAAAGCTATAAAAATAGTCAATATGTGTAAGTTTTAAAGAAGTAAGTTTAAATTCAAATCCTTGAACAAGTAAAGATGATTCTCTCGCCGTTAAATGGTAATAAGAAAGGTTTTTTACTGTGTCGTCATCTGGGGAGAAGGAGGCCTGGGTAGATTAAGTTTGAATAGATGGCGGTGATGAACCTTAAGGACAGAGTTTGCGTAGCTTTCCGTGGTTTGAGTT
This sequence comes from Ceratothoa steindachneri, assembly GCA_963969495.1. NCBI lineage: Eukaryota > Metazoa > Arthropoda > Malacostraca > Isopoda > Cymothoidae > Ceratothoa > Ceratothoa steindachneri. The sequence goes on along the minus strand of OZ018331.1, from coordinate 65,534,394 downwards.
ATAAGAGTATAGAAATAAATATAATGACAAATGGAAACAACTGCTCTAAAATTGTATTTCAATTCAGGTCAACGTGAGTCTATCGATGGAAAAAAATTTGTAGAGGAATCCCCTTTGAATTATATTATTTCCTTACCCCTCAAGAAAGAATTTCGGGAGAGAAAACGAGCCGTTACTCTCCCGCAACCGCTTCCGAGATCTCCCTCGTTTGACCCGCCGCCAGGCACCGTCAAATTCACACCAAAACTTCCTTCCGGTCGTCTCAACCATTCCCCCCCCCCATCGGGTTGGGAGACTGCTTTGTATCTTCGCCGTGAACCGCGTTTATGGTCCCGCCGCTGGCGCACGTCTGGTTGCTGATCCCAGCCGTTGACACTTTCTCGTAAGGAGGCGCTCGGTTCATCACGCCTGATAACGAAGGTTAAGAAGGTCTCAATCTCTCTCTGTTTGGAATAGCTCCGGGTATATATGCTCCCGCTCCAGACTGACTGGCAGATTTTGTTATACGCGACTTCCCCGAAAGGAGTGCACTTCAACGAGCTCTCTCCCAAGAAGTGTGAGTGACGGTTTTCAGTTACTGAAGAGTTGGACATCACCCCCGTGTCTTCGGGTCGAGAAGTAGAGTCTTGTGAGGCAACGTAAGCCTCTCTCACCCGCCTTCGGATCAAGGGTGGAGAAGCCGTCCTCCGAAGTTTGTCTGGTGACCTCTTACGCAAAGAGGCCCATTAGCTCGCTCAAACCGAGTGTGGAGAAGTCATCTCCTTCCCCCTTTGAAGTTCGTTCGGGGACCTTCTGAGGACAGAAGGCCCGCATCTGGTGACCTATTACGTCAAGAGAACCATTAGCTAGCTAAAAGCGAGTGCGGAGAATTAATCTCCCTCCCACCCCACCCTTCGAATTTCGTTCGGTGACCTCCTGAGGAAAGCAGGCCCGCATCTCGTAAATGCGAGTCCGAGAAGAGTAGCCACACCCGATGTTAGTTCGGTGGATACCCCCTGTGAGTAATCAAGGTCGCCAAGACCTCCCCCTATTTGCCACACCTTACACTCGAGTTCCAAAGGAAGTAAAATCATTCATTACCCTCCATCTTCAGGACTTAAGTCCGTCTCATTTTATCTACCATTTATTTTTTTTTATATATATATATATATATATATATATATATATATATATATATATATATATATATATATATATATATATATATATATATATTCATTTATTGTTTTCCTCTTTTAGTCGTATGAATTAAAAGTCTATTTGTTATATTCCTTAGTTTCGCAGCTGCCGTTTTCTATTAAATCGCACTCTTAGAAACAATAAGAGTTATCGCTTTTCTTGGCCTACCTTAGTGTCTGTGTGCGCATATTCACGTACACTTGGCCATACCTCAACAAAACTTAAAAGTTGATTTCATTATATAGAAGGTGTTATTCGGCGGAGAAATAAATTTCCGTTGAAAAAGGGCTTTTGCGGTAGAGTTTAAAGTTAAGGAAATTTGGGAAAACCCGGTTTATACGGCAAATTTCTAAGAATTCCAAATCATGTTGAGCCTTTATTAGATTACGTGAAGTCTTCTCGAGGGAACGGTAGTGCTTGTATCATTAAAAATTCAAGAATAAATGTATATAAAATATTTTTTGCCCTCTCTACATTCTGATTCCTCTTCCCATCCGCTTTTTTGCTTTAAAATATAAACAAACCTTCTAATTTTCACTTTCTTCTTACACTCCACGCGCTTTCCTGCCAGTCTTCCTTGAACAGCGGATTGTAAAAGGTTAGTGTTTTCTCGAATTGTATCAAGTGTTTTCTCAAAGTAATACAGCCAAATTTTATTTAGGAATTAAATTCTACATCATTAAAAACAAACCAGTACTTGTATAGTTCTGCATTGCGCTTGACCTATATTAAAGGTCTGAATGATCCACTCATTGCATCCATAATTTAAATGTTTCAAAACTTTCCTTTCTTAAGAAGTGCTTTCCTGAGAAGGTTGTACCTAAGTTTTTTATTGGCAATCTTGTATCCTTTTGCTGTACATGGTCGGGGCAACGCTTTTTCGGCTATTATAAAAACCACCTTTGTAAAATTATTCATTATTTTATGAGAATGAACCGAACGAGTTAGAAAGTCATTGGAATCCGCCTTTCATTTACATGTGGGTTTTTTGGGCATTTATTGCTCTACTCACGCGCTACTTTGTGAGTTTCTATACGGCTTTTGGTCGTGAGTTAACCCATGGATAAGTTTGTCAAAATTCATCAGAAAATATTAATGAAAGAGAGCAGTAAACTAATTTAATGAGCAAAATAAGTAAATTTATTGGGCTGACTCGTTTCAATCCGCACCTCTATCATTATTAAAGGCGGATATTTGTAACTTAAGGAATGACGATGATGATAATGTATATAGAAAGAAAAGAGAGGAATCACTGTGTAAGACAGGCGATCAGGTAGTCGTAGAGGAAAAGAGTACGGAAATAACTTGAAAGAGAATAGGAAGAGTTGATAGGTCAGTGGCAAGACACCGATACATGGTGGAGTTGGGTGAGTCTCGGGGCCTTCGTGACTGGACGACGGTTGAGGGGTAGTCAGGAAGGAGATCGTGTCTGCATAGCCGGAAACGCGTTATTCATGATGCTCTTAACTTATGCGTAGAATGGCATGGGTTGCGGGTGGTCAGGGGCTACGAGGTATCACAGTGCCAACGCAACATACCGTCTTGCGTGTAGTGCGGTTGATATGTGTTTCTGGTGAGTTTCCCGAGTTGTTTTGTGAGTGGAATGTGAGTGTATGTGTTGAGAGGTGCTAATTTGTTGTTGTTTTGTATTGTATTATGTATTTTGTATTATTTTGCATTCTCGCGTACAAGGGATAGCGGCAAGCGCGCTTCAGAGCAGAGTTCTGAATGCGCTGAGCCTTTTTCGGCTACGTGACTCATGCAGCTACCAGTGCAGTCAGGTGTACGTGAAAAGAGGTCGCACGAGTGTATTATATAGGTCTAACTGTAGTTTCTTGCCCGCAGGGTAGTACCTGCGCAGCATTTTGTTTGTGCGTGCGGCTCTTGTTGTATTATGTGCTGGTGTATATTGAACCTAAGAGACTTGTCTAAAGTTACCCCTAGGATTAGGGTCTGTTGAGTGTAGTCGAGCCTTGTTGGGTTTAGTTGGTTCCTGTCTTGTATGCGTTAAAAATGTGTAGGTTCTGCATGGAGTGATCTATTGCGCCGAAGAGTGTCATCTGTGCCTTCTGAGGATTCCTCGAAATCAGCCATTTAACCTCGTATTCTCTCTTTTCGTCTACTATTATTTAGGCGTGGTGCGCGATCTCGTCTGGTCCGCAGCCACTGACGTGAATGGTCTTGTCATTGGCGTAGGACACTATGTAGGTGTGACGGCAGTTTTCGGGTAGGCGTGGGGTGTCGTTAGTGTACATGATGTAAAGTGTGTGTGCCAGTACGCTTCCTTGGAAAATGCCTGAGAGTGCTGTGAAAGGTTGTGATAGGGTATTGTTGAATTTTATGTGGCATCTCCTTTCATTGAGGTAGTGCGAGAGGAGCTTTCTGGTGCAGAGAGGTAACTCCGAATTTTTGGCGGGTTTCCAACGCAGTCCTTCGGGCCACACCTTATAAAAGGCCTTCTACACGTTCTTGCTGATGGAAAGTCTTTTGTCGTGCCTGGTGTTATTTGATATTCTGTTATAAACGATGATCACAGCCACCTAAGTAGACCGGCCGCTCCTAAACCCATATTGGTGGGGAAAAATCAGTCCCTCTCTTTCCGGTAGTCCCGTAGGCGGCAGTTGATTATATGTTCGAGTATTTTGCATATCTGGTCTAATAGAACATTAGTCCTGTAATTGTTTGGGTGTTTGGGTTCTTTGTTCATATTGTGTAGAAATATTTTGTGAGAGATTTTGAATCTTTTGGGGAAGTGGCCTAAGGGTAGTGAGGCTCTAAATAGGTGTGTAGCTGTAGTATATATTTTTGCGGGGAGGTTGTGTATTAATGTCGCTGGTAGCCCGGAGGGGACATATGCGCGTTTTAGTGTTGTTTTAATGTAGTGGTTCGTTTCTTCGACGGTGATAGGAGTAGTCAGTGTAAATGTGTTGTCAAGCAGATCCATTCTTATCAGGGGGTCGGGCCTTAGCCCGTGAGCGTGAGCCCGACACCACTCTTGGACTTCCTGGAAGGGCTCTTGCGCGTGGGTTTGGGTAGCTTGTGTGTGTGTGTACTGTGTCCCAGTGCGACCTAAATACGTAGAAGATGACGTTGGTGTCTGTGAGTGTTTGGTTATTTACTTAGAGGGTGATACGTTTGGATGGATCAGTGCCTAGCATCCCTTTTACGCGCCCCAAGAAAAAGAAGGGGTCAGTTCTTATATAGTTGCACGCACGTAGTTGAGTGATGTTATGTTGTCGTGGGCCTCTGGTATAGTGATCGTTGTAATGTGTGATTAGTCTCTGAGTGTGTATGGAATATGTAAAGTGTTTTATGCATGTTTAGGTTATGTGTGATATTTGTAGGTCACGTGCTGTCGTTATAGTGTTCAAGATTGAGCACCAGTGGTTGTCTGACAGATCTGGCTTGGTGTGGATCAGGTCGAGGTTTTGTGGCGTGTTTTTTGTTATGTTTCTCTTTAACTCTTCCCAGCTCCTGCTTTTGAAGTCGAAGAGAGGTGGTGTGGGAATTAGTATAGGAGATCTGAATATGATGAGACATATCGGCCTGTGTTCAGAGATTACGCGAGGACCCGGTGAGATGTGAGTGTAGAAGCACGTAGCGTGGTTGTTGCGGAAGACCACGTCCGGAGTCGTGGTTCCTCCTCGAGTACCAAGGAATGTGGGGAAGGCCGGGCCGATGTGCTCACAGCGATAACGTGGCTGTGCACCGGCCAGGTACCTTGCTGGCTTTATATACATCGTTATTTAGTAAACAAATGTACGAACATACTTAATTAGTTTAGAACTATACGAACATACTTATAGGGAATTTAAATTTTATATACAAGCAATACATTAAAATGAAATTTTTGAGACTGTTTAAGCACAGAAAGTTACATTGAAATGAACTTTTTGATACTGCTTCAAATATTTAATCTATAATTGGCACAGAATTAATTTGGCTAGGGATTATTATTCCTAGCGCGGGGACGTAAGAAATGCACTGAATTGTATGTTTATTCGCATAATCAATTGGGGCTGTTTTACTTTTACAATTTATGTTCCTAATATAATTAGCTGTCGACGATTGGAGGATATGATAGGATTTTGGAATTATGTTCGAGTAAATTCCAGTCCAATTGTCTTCCATGTTTTTCCAACATGTTTGTTTTGTCGGCAAAATGTCATCCTTCGAAAAATTCAAGAGTCAGGGTGAAATGTTAGGTCTTTCGGGCAAAGACCTACTAAATTACGTACAGGAAGAAGTGAAGAACGAACAGGCAAAGTGGAGGGAAGATGGAGGAGAACAAACTGATGATGGAGATGGAGGAAAACAACCTCAAAACGGAGATGTTGTACAAACTGAAGATGGAGATGGAGAAGAGCAAAATGGAGGAAAAAAAAGTGAAGATGGAGATGGATGAACGTGAACAAATTAGGCAGCATGAGCTGGAAATGAGCCAAAATCAAATGGATTCTCAGTCCATCGGTTCTCGGGCTGAAATTCCTCAAACTCCTTCATTCCCCTTTCCGCTTTCAATGATGGAGAGGACTTTGGGTCATTTTTGACCCATTTTGAGAGAATCTTTCAGATCAATAGATGGGATCTCGAAAATGATTGCGTCGCTCGCTTACTTCCCCTCATTAATGCCAAGTTAAGGGATATTTTCGTATCCCTTCCCCGGAAGCAACTTTGGACTATTCCACGTTAAAGTCCAAATTGCTAGCCGCTGTTCACATGAATAGCGAATTCTACCACTCCCGATTCCGCCAGGAAAGGATCCGCCCTGGCCAAACATTTCGACAACACGTGTACATCCTCCAAAGAAACCTCAGGTGCTGGCTGGATGCGTGCAAAATTCCCCAGGTCTACGAGTCCCTTCTGGACTTTTTCCTTAGGGATCAGGTTTTAGCTGCCATGGGTCCCGAAATTCGCGCCTTCATTAAGGATAAACGTTGCGCCACTTTTGAGGAGTGCATGGAAGAGGCCGATGTCTACGCGGGTTGTCACGATTTATACCCTAAGGATGTTAAAACGGCTCCCCAATCACCCCCCAAAACTAAATTTCATGGCCCTACTAACCCCCCTAATTTGGTTCCAAGATTTATCAAAGCTCCTAGTCCCTCGAAGCCAAGAAACTTTCATTCATCGGAACACCAAGACGTTAAGCCCCTAGTTTCTTCTCCCTGTGTTGTGCCGTACCAATAAAACCCGATTGTCTGCTACACCTGCGAAGTTCCTGGCCATTACCGCATGAACTGTAATCAAAACTCCCGATTCGCAAATTCTCAATCCCATCAAGTACACCAAATCTGGGCCGCCCCTGATCCTCCACCGTCGACTCAGAAGTCTCCCGAACCTCCCTCTCCCGCCAAAGACCCGGTCCATCAGGTAACTTTTTCTTTAATGAGAACAACCCTGGTGGATTGAAGTTCAAGAACGGAACTGTGAACGGTCGCTGAGTATCTACCCTCATCCGTGACACCGAGTGCACCTGTATTATAGTGTCTAAGGACCTACTTTCCCCTGTTGGGCCCGACAACAAGAAATTTGCGTTGGTCCACGACTACCTTGGCCGGGCCAGTCGTTTCCCAGTAATTCGTTTACACATCGAGTGTGACTATATGTCGTGTTGGGCCGAAGTGGTAGCGGCCCCAATCCGGTTCTGGTCCGTTTTATTCGGTCAGAACCCCGTAATTTACGACCATCCCGTGGCCCAGCCCGTGATTACCCGTACACAGGCAGCCCTGGGATCCCGTACACCTGTTACCCTAAAAACCCCTATCGACCCGGAGTTCCAAGCCCTTCGGAGCGATCAGTTTTCCTGCGCTCAAAAGGAGTGCGCAACTCACCCCCCTTTGAAAGAAAACTGAAGCCCTCGAGCGTGAGTCGATCCTAGGTAACAAACGAGCCTCGTATTTCTTTAAGAAGGACTTATGGAGAGGTTTGAGACCTAATTGGACCTTAAGTCACGAGAACGGAAATTCAAGCGCGGCACGAAGGTGCTAGTGCTACTTCCCTCGGGTAGCAACAAAATTCTTAGCCAGTGAAAGGGATCCTACCCCGTCTTCGAGGCTAGAGTACCCGTGGACTCTCTCATCCATATTCCGGTGCAAACGAAGGTTTTCTACGGAATTGTCTATATATTATCTCATTAATGTTCCTAATTATGATTTTTGGGGGTCCACTAAATTGTTAAGTTATTTTTGTCCCATATTTATGCCTCCATTTAATTGTATCTTTTTTTTGTGGTTCCACTGAAATGTCGCCAATGTTCTCCTGTGATTTCTCTTTTGTTTAAAATTGTATTAGTTAAATTCTCTATAATCGACCTGTTTAAGGCTTATGCACATAAATTCCCCGCTAAGCTTAGATTTACGTTTTTTTAACATAACATAACATAACATAATTTCACGGATGACAAAAGCCATAAGAGCCTATCAAAGGTCATCCACATCCGTCAAAACTCACCCACAAAAAGCAACATCGCCAGGGGAAGACAAAATCAAAGTCCCCCACAATATAATATAACAGAATCAATAATAAATCTAACAGTGATAAAGTAGGGCCTATAAAATATGAAGGGGTTTTGAAAAAAATTGATGAGGAAATAGTAGAGGTCCTTAATGATCGTTTTACTTTAGTATTTACAGAAGAGAAACCAGTTAGATTAATTGATGATAATTCTAGGTGAAGGGAAGTAGCGATAAATTCTATTAATATCGACAGAGAAGAAATTAAAGGGCTTATAATGCAGTTAAATACTAGTAAGGCATCTGGCCCTGACGACATTCATTCTAGGATACTCAAAGAAGGTGTAGAAAGTATTGTAGTAGCTCTTGAGAAGATATTTATTAGATCACTAAAGTCTGGAGAAATACCAAATGATTAAAAATTGGCAAATGTAGTGCCAATTTTTAAAAAGGAAAGCAAAGAGGATCCAAATAACTTTAGACCGGTAAGCTCAACTTCTATAGTCTGTAAAATTCTTGAGAAGATGGTTAAGAAGAAATTTCTGATCATCTAGAGATTAGCAGGTTAATTAATGATGCTCAGCATGGTTTTAGAAAAGGTAGATCGTGTTTAACTAATTTACTGGATTTTATAGATTATGTAACTAAAGAATTAGATAGGGGTGAAAAAGTTTGATGTGATCTCCCTAGATTTCAGCAAAGCTTTTGATACGGTTCCAAATAGAAGTCTAGTTCATGAATTAAAGCTGCATGGGATATGTGGGAACGTTATAGATTGGATAACTGAATGGCTGAAAAATAGGAAACAGATGGTTGTAATGAATGGAGTGAGGTCAGAGTGGAGGAATGTTATTAGTGGCATACCTCAGGGATCCGTTTTAGGCCCTTTATTATTTATAATCTATGTAAATGATCTTCGTGTAAATAGCAAAGTGTCAATTTTTGCTGATGACACTAAATTGGCAGCTATAGTTAAAGAGGTTGAGGGTAGCTTTAAAATGCAGGGTGACTTAAATAAGTTGTTAGCTTGGGCTCAGAAGTGGCAGATGACTTTTAACCTTAATAAATGCAAAGTTATTAACATGGGGAGAGATAATAGGGAATTTAACTATGAGATGGATGGGTATTGGCTTAATTCAGTTGAAGATGAGAAGGACTTAGGAGTAGTAGTAGATAGTTCACTGAAATTTTTAAAGCAGTTTATTAAGGCAAAAAATAGAGCAAATAGGATGCTAGGTTACATTAAAAGAAATGTTAGCTACAAGAGTAAGAAGGTCCTCCTTAAACTATACAACTCCAATGTCAGGCCACATTTAGAGTACTGTATACAGGCATGGTCACCACATTTTAGACATGATATAAACTTATTAGAGTCAGTACAAAGGAGGGCAACTCAAATAATACCATCTCTGAAGCACCTTGAATATGAAGATAGGCTAAGGGGATTAAATATGTTTTTATTTGAAAGAAGGTGTGCGAGGGGAGATATGATTGAGCTTTTTAAAATCTTTTCTGGGATGGATAAATTTGATTTCAGCAAGTTATTTGAGTTAGAAGGTTAGTAATAGAACTAGAGGCCACCACTTAAAGATTAAAAAACAGAGGTGCAGACTGGATGTTAGAAAATATTTCTTCAATAACAGAGTGGTGGATTATTGGAATAGTTTGCCACCTGAGACTGTAGACAGCCTAAACTTGAATGTTTTCAATCGCAGATTGGATGATTATATGAGGTTAAAGGGTTAATTTCGTGCTTTTTGGTATGTGGATATGTTTCTTGGCTCATTCCTGTGAATGCACTTTCTTTTAATTGTATATTTTGGGGGACTTTGATTTTGTTTTTGACAGACTCCTATGGAGGCTTTAAATTATATATTGTAGATACATGGTTGGACATTCCTATAGATTGTTAAATTGTATATTGTAGATGCATGATCTGACAAAATCCTATGAATGCATTATGTGGGTGGGATTTGATGGATACGGATGACCTTTGATAGGCCCTTGTGGCTTTTGTCATCCGTGAAATTATATTATGTTATGTTATGTTTTAACAGCCCATCATAGGTCATCCGAGTCAAACGGCCTCTTTTTTAAGGCACCCAAACTCCCAAGAAAACTACATCCAGAGGATTGAGTCCAGAAATAAAGGTATCACCAATCAAGGCTTGACAAGAACTAAATCATGCAGCTATAGATATATACAAACAATATTAATATATACAAAACTTAGGAACCATCACAACCTTTCCTTCCCATAAACTTATCCAACCTACTCTCAAATACATTTAAATTTGGACTACCTACTACCCTCCGCGGCAACTTGTTCCAGAAGTCTACCACTCTATTAGTGAAAAAATATTTTCTGAAATCCAACCTACACCCTTGCTTTTTAATTTTCAAGTGGTGACCTCTTGTCCGATTTCCATCATCTAACTCAAAACCCTTGCTAACATCTAATTATCTATCCCAGGAATCATTTTTAAGAGCTCAATCATTTACCCTCTCACACACCTCCTTTCGAACGGGAATATAATTTGAAAGGAGGTGTGTGAGAGGGGATATGATTGAGCTCTTTAAATTTTTTTTGGGGATAGTTAAACCTGGGATAGATTTTTGTGTGTACACCTGTCGTAGCAGGTCAGAATTTTCCTAGACCTTTGATAATTCTAGTTTGACGGGTTGGGATGATCCTTCCCTACGCAACTGCTCTGTAAAGCATCATCTTTCGGTTGGAAGATGTGTGAGGGAATCCCAACGTGGAAGATCTTTAGCAGAAAGGAACTCCCATGTGCAGCAGAAGACCCAGCTAGGCCTAAAGTGGTAAGCCTACCCCCCCTCCCTTCCACAAGCGGTATCCCTGAATCGAGGCCCCCACGATTCACCTTTATACGGACTAAAATAGCTCTGAAAGAAGATTCGAGGCCCTTCGAGAGTAGAGCTGTTTCCCGCTAACCCCCAACTCCGGGGAGAGACTCGGCCATAAATAACGCTCGACTCCCCGGAAGAGAAACAGAGTTTAACTCAGAAGATTCTCCTATGGTTCCAAGTCAAGTTCTAGCAACAAAGCAAAGTGACAGCTGGACTATTTTGTGTATTTGGAATTAGCCCCAGCCAGGAGATAACTCCACTGAACGATCGCCCCGAGTGATTTTCTCGACTTATTTCGTCAACTCCTGTCAAAGACCTCCTCATTTCGGGTAGCCGAAATACTCTTCCCTGGACCGGAAGTTACCCCAACCCCCCTTGCTTTTGGAGAATCGTCATCACTCCAATCTCCTGCTCTGGAGTCCAAGCGGTCTCACCTCACGTGCAGAAGACATCCGTAAGCCAACCCCTCTCCCCCGTTTAGTAACCCAATTGAGTTAATCCCCCTCCCCATTTGAATAGTCTCATTCAGTAGTGCCTTAAGTTCTAACTTCATAGCCTGATTTATAACTAAAATTCCCCCTTTCGTTTATTGATGTGATTTTTTCCCGTTAATTCTCTGAGGTGATTTTACCCATCAATTCTCTCATTATTTTTGTGTAAATAAAATTCTATTTTTGTACATATCTCTTTAAATAACCTTGAGCTTTGCCATTGTCCATAATTCACCTGACTTCATTGCACTCTCTCACGCTAATCAGCCCGTCTAAACTCGTGGTTGTCCGTCCCTTTTGTCTGTTTACTTTCAAGTCATTGGTCCCTCCCTCATATATATAATATGGTATTGATATAATCTAATGTCATACCACGACAAGAGTAAATATATGAAGCAGTATAAAAAACTTCATTTGTAACTTTGTGTTTAAACAGTCTCATAAACTTCATTCCAATGTACTTTTTGTATTTAGCAATTTCAATTCCCTATAATTATGTTCGTATAGTTGTTAGCTAAATAAAGATATATATAAAGCCCTGTTCTTCAATTCATTAAGTTACAACTATCCACCTTTGATAATGATACAGGTGGAGATTAAAACGCGTCTGTTCAATATATTTATTTGTTATGCTCAGTAAATTAGTTTCCTGCCCTCATTCGTTAATATTTTTCTAATTAATTTTGGCGAACTTATCATGGGTTAACTCAAGACTCAAAGCGAAATATAAGAAAAGTAGTTGGCTTCAATAAAATATGTTATCAAGAAAATCTACGGCCCAACTAATATATATATATATATAATTATATGTATACATATAGTTTGTGTGTGCAGTGATAAAAAGTGAGTACTTTAGATTAACTTTGTCATAAGCGTGGTTGATAAAGAAGCAGGTATGAAAATATTAGCATGTTAGTTGATTCCATCATTCGACAGCTTTTCATATGTTTTCAAAGAGGCGATTAGAATAATTAATTATCTCTCAGTAAATATCCTTCTGAGTCAATTCCTATAAAGGATGTAAAAATAACTCTTGGAAACAAACCGAAACCGATTTAAAGGAAATTTTAGTACATTGTTATATATTATTCTCTCCATGATGGAAAGAAACAATAGGCTAAAATAACAAATTTTAAACTTATTGCGAGTCAAGCTGGGTAATTATTGTCTATTGCCTACATCTGAAGTAATATAGTATACTTTTCAAAGCTTATAGAAAATATTACTTTATATCTAAATGATCGACTAGCTCCCTAAATTAATGATTTTCTATGCAATCAGCAATAATTTTTTCTTCATGAATTTGAAGGAATTGTTGTGTAGAGGAGTTGTTATTCAAAACGTGCATTTGCTGTTTAAAATTATTATGTCTAATAAAACTAATTATAGTACATATTAGGACCATCACTCATATATTTTGTAATGAATTCGTTTTATTATTCTTTAAATAAAATAAAAACTTTGAGGTTTGATAGAATAAGGAACTAAACATATCTCAAGAATCTTAAGTACCGATTTGTTAAATAGGCGATTATAATTTATTATAATTTGTGGAAAGTTATCAGTCTAAAATAATTAATTCAATGGTTCTTAATAAACCTCATCACAGAGCGGCATAGATTTGAACGTATACGAACTTTAATCTTTTCCTAAGTTCATAAAGAAGAGGAGGGATCGCTTTCACAACCTTCCCCTTCTATTTAGCTATTAGGTTTGGACAAACGAACACCACTAAGCTCTTTGAGAACACAGTTAAACATATTTGATATTATTCAATAACAAAATCAAAGATTAATAATAATTTTATTTATAATATAATTATGATATTCTTGACTCATGTGAATGGTTAGCGTATCTTCTACAAACAAATGAAGAACAGCAGTCTGGGACGTGTTGTGAGTCACGGGTTGTGATTTTAAATAAATTCATAAGGTCAAAACTTCACTTAAACCACCACCTCAACCCATTTATACTAAAGAAGCTATTTTAAAATCCTCCACCCCTTAAGCTTTGCATTTACGATCATTTCCCATAGATTTTGGGGATTAAACCTCCCCACATCTGTATAAGAGGATGATCAAATAACCACCAAAACATTTAATCTTCCGAATGGTTTTTCATTCCGCGCTTTTTCTCTAAGTTCATTTGTAAAGGAAGTGTAATGGAACTTTGGCGCAAATTAGACTAAATATTCCAATTTCGCTCGAATATTGAAGATTCGGTCTGATATTACCACTGATTTCCAAGAAAATTTGCACATTCTGAGGTTGTTAGATCTCAGCATATGTTAGAATATTACACTTTCTTCTATTTATTAGAAGGAATATTTTGAGCTGGGTTGCAGAACCAGTTTTATTAAGTTTGTAAACGGAATATGAAATGTGGAAAAATTACATTCAGCCCTCCCCAATAAAGCTTTTGAAAACCTGAGTAAAATAAAATAAAGGTTGAAAGTTTATGATATAGTGATAATATATTTATGCAAATATATTTCAGGTTGAATATATTTATGAAATGTTAAATTAAAACGTAATGTCAGTTAAATCATTTATATGACTATCGTTGGAAGTGATATTGAATAGCTGTTTTTGAGGAAATTCCTTCTTGCACAAATTCTGCCAAAATATTTGAGCGCTCTCCTGCTTTGATGTGCACCCGCAATGGAAAGGTTTTGTCGATTAACAAGTAATATCAGGGGTCGAGTAGATAAAAAACGGGCAAGCCAAGAATGAAAACGGCATCACTGAATGATTCACTGCTATAAATTGTTTAAAAAAAATGTATTTAATTTTCTAACAACATTTGATATCAATTAGGAAATTCGCTAATATCCCCTCCCCACCTTAAATCATCAACACCGCTTTCCTGATTCCGTAACTGTCGATGATAGCAATTATGATTAACCCAACCTAAGTATGAATATTTTACTCGGCTTAATTGCTGTGCAGAAAAATTAACAAAAAATGATATCTTGGTGTCCCAAGACAACTTCTCAATGAGTAACTTAACCTGGTATTGCAAAAGTCTTGTTATACTCGTTATCACACTCTCAACAAAAAATACAATGATAGTTTTGATGCAGTTAGACTCATTTTTACTCTTTTAACATAGATATATATATTTAACTTAAAATATTAATCAATGTTGTCGCCCTCGTTGGCGAGCCTGCGTCCAGGCGAGAGTTGAAGGACGCGCACACGTTGCAGACAAAGTCCTTATTCATGCTGGCCCAAACGAGGCTGAGGGAAGACTTCAGCTCCTGAGCATTACAGGAATGGACTCTACAAGCCTTGTTACTATCTTCATGCACCCAAACGATGTATTCTTTAAGTTTGAGGCCGGATGATTACGGTTACTAAAATTCTTCGATCGGAGGTCCATTTCGACACAAACCACTCTTGCACGGTCTTGGTCATGTGGGCTGAGGCAAAGCAAACCGGTTGCATCTTCTCGCCATTCAAAGCAACGATGCCGAGCAAAATCACGGAGTCCTTTTGTTTAGTCGCGGACATTTAGCGGACCTCAGTAACGTCCTGGCAGAATCTTACCAAGCGGGCGTTCTCTTTGTCGATGAGCGAATCTACTGAGAAGTTTTTTCCATCAGAATATATGAAAATACGATTGCCATGAGTCTGCCTGAACGATGTCGATCTTTGAGGTCTTCCCCGTTCTTGAACCTCTTCTTGACACTGTTTATGGTAAGCCGGCTATTGTTTAGCCGACTGTCGATGTCGAAGTTCATGTGGTTCGCGTGCAAGAAAGCAGAGATCTGGAATCTTTTCACTTCCAACTCGTCACACCTCCATACAATTGTATAGACGTTTTAATGGCACATGCTGTAGAAGTTCAACTTTAATTTTGTTAGACTTAGCTTCTTTATGACACTATTAAATCTCTCGAAAGATAAAAAAGACGACTTTAACAGAACTTTTTCCAAACTCGGGAAATGAAGGGTTTTGACACAACTTAAAGCTTACAAACGTTACGAACATCTTCCGAGAGGAACAAGAAAAGGCCCCTCGTAAGCAATTGTGTAAGGCGAAAAATAAGACTCCACTGGCTGTGACGAGAAACGTAATTGAATTAATATGATTGAACAAAAATCTATCATTAATGAAATCAATAACAAGAATCACTATGGAGGCTACAATCAAGACAAACGTTTGAATCCGGATTGAAAAGATTAAACGTCCAAGAATAAAAAATATTAGTGAGTAAATCTCACCTAATCTAGACTAATGTTGAGTATCATAGAATTACCAGTATAAATCTACGGTATAGCGTTAATGTGATATAATGTAGCAGCTTAAATTTGTAACGTTAATATCATCAACGGGAGGATAGGTTGTGATATGGATGAAGTTGTAGGTTTTACCATCGTGCTCACGTTTGGTAGAGGGCATACTATAGGAGTTAGGCAATGGAATGTCGTCAAACTAAGTGTGTCACGTCACAAATTAAATTGAGTCTCGTGACGACATACGGCTGAAAATTGGAGTAAAAACTTAAGGGTTAAGTCAGTGTTCTTTCTTTCTCGGTAGCCGAGAAGCAGCTGAATGCATCGTGACCGCTCTGAAGTGCCCCAGCTAAATAAGGTTCAGACAGTGTAGGCTTTAATGCTTACCTTACTTCCTTACTTCCTGGTAGATGAGCCTCATCATGCTTAAATATTTGTATTTTACTGGCGGTCAATTTATATTTCTCTCTCCCTCTCGGTTAGCCTATGTGAAAGGGGGAGTATTTCAGCCCGACTTGCGTGAGGACTCCCAGTACAAGGTGTGATGGTGCCACTTGATGAGCTTAACTGGAAATTGGGATGTAATTACGAAGGGGAGATGATATAGGAGTACAATTGCCTGCTACTCTCTCAAATATGTTTTTATAGCACTTATATATATATATCTGAAATGCAGCTGTCATAAAACATCAGACTATTTAGCTCAGATACTAACCTTTAGTGAGCTCAGTAATATTCGCTTCTGGACGTGCAAAAATGTCGTTTGGGAGTTGTCTTTCATATGCAGCAATAAAGAAATATTGCTCATCTCTGGGGTTTATAAATAACTTCAGGATCGTTGAAACATATAGCGTTATATAAATAACACTGAAACAATTTTAATCACATTTTCTGGTGAATTAGATTTATCTGCCAATTTTAATTCCCTTTTTCATGCTGTTTTAAAATATATAATCTATTTTTACCTAAATGTTATAGTTATTCTGTAATTTCTACTTGCTAGTTTCCCCGAAAACTGCCATCCAGAGGGAGAGAGAAGGTGCTTTTACAAAGCAAATACTTCACAGTACATAGTAGTAAGATAGTATTAAGTGTTATTGTGCAAAATATTGACATTATTGTTTCTTTTTTTATGTATCATGTTAGAGTGATGGCTTCGTCAAGAGAAAATTGTGTTAATGATCTAGATACCTTTTGCTACATATGTGACTGTTACATGTAGTTTGTCAAAGGCAAAATATATTAAACTTTGTGATCCGAACTTAAAAGGCCTGTTTTGGATGTTCCTCTTGGCGATTAAGATAAGAAGTGGGCCCCACATGCTATAGTTGTGTGGAGCATCTTCGTGAGTGGACGAAAAGAAAGAGAAATGGTCTTCCCTTTGGAATTCCAATGATGTGGTGAGAGCCAAAGAATGATGTATCGTTCTGTTATTTCAGTCTAGGGAATACTAAAGGGATTGGCAAGATAATTCGGCAAAAGTTTGACTTCCCCAATATTCCCTCAGCGATCCGGCCAGTACCTCATTTTGAGTCTTCACCAATTCCGAGTTTCAGTGGATATGTTTTTTTCGGAGGATAAAAATGATGTACCTGATATAGACGTCCACGGACTGGATTCAGAGTCTCCAGATTCATCATCAGATGCTGAACAGTCATTAGCTCCTTACTGTTTTAATCAAGAGGATTTGAATGACTTGATACGTGATTTGGCGCTCTCTAAGAAAGCTGCAGAACTTTTAGCATCTAGGTTTAGTGAAAGACATATGCTTGACAGGTAGGTACGGGTATCTTATTACCAAACAAAGGAGAGTACATGTGTTATGTATTTCTCTGAGGACAAACCATTTGTATTCTACCACGATGTTGCTGGTCTGTTAACCGAGTTGGAACTAGACAGCTATAGCCCTGCTGATTGGAGACTGTTTTTGGATAGCAACAAGCGTAGCTCCAAATGTGTCCTTTTGCCTAATGGCAATGACTTTGGTTCAATTTCTCTCAGTCACTCTGTGCATCTTCGAGAGAGACACGATGACATAAGAATGGCAATAATCTACTTAACTAACACGAGCACAATTGGATCATATGTGTAGACCTTAAGATTGTCAACTTGCTTCTTGGACAGCAGAAGGGTTATACAAAGTTTCCATGCTATATCTATATGTGGGACAGTCAAGTCCGTGACAAACACTGGTCCCAAAAAGATTAGCCAGTTCGGCAAACTTTTAAAGCAGGAAGGCCAAACATTGTTAATAGGCCAATCATAAGTCGAGAGAAGATCGTTTTCTCTCTACTTCATCTCAAACTAGGGTTGATGAAGAAGTATGTCAAGGCATTTAGCACTGACAATGATTCTTTTCAGTACATAGTATCGGCGTTTCCTGCTTTGTCAAACGAAAAAAATAAAATCGGATGTATTTGATGGCCTACAAATTTAAAGACATCTGAGTAATTCTAGATTCGTGAACAGAAAGAATGAAAAAGAGAGGGCAGCCTGGCTCTTATTTTCTGCCGTTGTTCCTAAATTCTTGGGAAACAAAAAAAGCGCATAACTACGAGGATCTGGTTACTAATATGCTTTTAGCATATCGTGATCTGGGATGCAACATGATTGTGAAGCTGCATTTCCTAAATAGTCACCTCGGCCGATTCCCAGAGGATTTGGGAGCCATGAGTCACGAACAGCGGGAACGCTTCCATCAGGATTTGATGACGACGGAAGAACGCTACCTAGCTCACTGCGATAGACACATGAAGGCGGACTACAGCTGGGCGATTAGAAGAGATCAGCCAGAGAAGTCTTACAAGAGAAAGAGTTCCAAACGCAAAACTTTGCCCGATTGAAATCAAAGAGAGGTCTTCCAGCCTGATGTACGGTCATTAATAAATTAGCATCTATTTGATTACAGTATTTGTAATCCTAATGTGTAATTGAATTTTATTCTCATATGCAATGAAATGTTTGTGTCAAAAACCTGCTTTACTATTAATAACACAAAAGGCTGATTCAAAATTTCTTCAAGGCATGATGATAGGCGTGATAAAATTAAAATTATTGTATAATATTAGTTATTAATATTACTAAAAATCTGTAGCATTTAGAGAGAATTTGATTTCAGATTTGAACTCAGTATGCTCAAATTAGGTAGGAAAATGTATTTTTGTCAATTAACCTAATACATTGTTCCCCAGTGTAATTAATGAATCAATGTGTACAAATGCTCTTCATTGATATTAATCATAATAAATTTCAACACAAGTTTAATGAAGCTACGCTAAATTCAACTCCTCTTTCAGCATATGTAAATCAAAGCGACTGTAAAATCTATCAAAGGTTTCAATGTTTTTCTTTCAATTAGGTAAGCATACAGAGGAAGTGATTCTATTTTTTTCGTTTTGTTTTAACGTAAGAGTAAAAATATTGTTTATATCCTTTAAAGCACATTTTATCCAAGTAGAATATGAGCTCAAACTTGTTCCACCATTAAAAAAGATGAAATTTAATTCAGTTGTGCAACTTTCAGTATTGACACTCATTACTTTGCTTTAGAAATAAACGATTTCTCTGTAAATTTATAGGAATAGATGAGATTTTAAATGGATTAGTTAATAGAATTTTTTGCGTGTTGTTTTAACGTGTCTCGGAAAACACCAGAAGGAAACGTTACAAAGTAATATAAATGGTTTGAATCGTGAGTGGCGAAAGGCTTCTTTTACTTCAAAATTCCCCCTTACGTGGAATTCCCTTTCCGTGAGAAGAATTCCGCGTACATCGGTGGATACATGGATACAAGGTTGAATTAAGATATTCTCACTTTCAAGTAATTATACTCGCATTTGGTGGGCAAATGATGGATATTTTCAAAGAAATGACAATTTCTATAGTAACATAAGGTAATAGGCCAACAAATAGCCATAGCCATGGCATGTTAACGATGTACCTGTTAAATGCTAAAAAGTTGTCTTTTATATTAAAGCATGAAAGTTTAGGGGCGACAATCTCCAGTAATTAAATAAGGATAGTTTTCTGTTTAAAATGAATAGTACAGTACAAAAGTAGCTCATCCTAACTTTATCAAAAGAGGAATTTTTAAACATCATTTATTGCTCTGCACGTGAGAGTTAAGGCTCGAGAGTGCTGGTGGTCCGTCTGGGACTTTTTGAATACCACTACTTAATAGACTACAATCTAAATCAACAAGGTCACGTCCGAGACCTTGCATCATGGAGGAACTTCCTGCAGACCACCATGAACATCATCTCTCCACATACTACCATATAAACAGGACTCAGACGCATTCTACTATGCAGTTTGAGGAGAAGCAGGTGCCACAACACTCCACGCTATGCTGGTTTCCGGTAGTGGCCTTACCGACCCGATAATACATTATCTTGCAACACATGTACAATCAAATTGTTCCAAACCACCAAACTCATAATCCCCCCCATAATGATCTGACATGTAGGGTATTATGTCGAGTGTTCATCTTTACTAGTGGTCTGTAAGGATCATTCTTCTTACCAATGGTTAATGGAGTGTTCATCTTCACTAATAGTCATTAGGAGTATTCAATTTTCCCAGTGTTCTTCTTTAACAGTTGTCCTTAGGGTGTTTTCATCTTTATTAGTGGTCCTTGGTGTGTGTCATCTTTACTTGTAGTCCTTGGGGAATCTATTTCTTTGCAAATGGTTCTTTGTTTGATGTTCATCTCTAACATTAGTCTTTGAACAATTTTCATCTTTTCCAGTGGTCCTTATAGAATGTTCATCTTTATCAGTGGTGGCAGGGACTGCTCATCTTTACTAGATTAAATACTCCCGTTTTCCTCCTCTACTCCCTCTGAGCGTCCCCTTAATATTCAAAGATAAAGGGAGCAGCTGGATGATCTCGTGACTAAGTAGATAAATACGCCTCATTTCTACACCTGGGTTCTGGAGATAGTTTCCGCCGGGTGCGAAACAGTGTCAACGAGTCTGGCAGAAGCGCAAATGCAATTTCTACCAGATTCGTAATCATGCGGAAAGATAATTACACTATTGCTCTCACAACAGAATACACTTATTTCAACGAAAGCCTCCGAAGGGGTTTTCGATCCATTTTATCATTAAGCGAAACGTGCGCTCCTCGTTAAAGCACCGAAGGTTCTTAACGCTGGCGGGGAGGTACCAAAGAAGAGTAATGCGCCGCTTCCTTCTCCCCACGACCCTGTACTCTTTAGTACCCACAAGATTTTCAGTTATCATATGTTACTAACTGCAATGATCAGGTTTGATAGATCTAAAAATTATACTAATCATATTGGTGAAATCAGGTGAAGATACATGGTTGTTATTATTGTCTATGAAATGATAGAAAAGAAAATGGCAAATATATCTGCATTCGTACGATTCGAAGGAAGGAGCAGCAACTTCGAGTGCAAAGCATCTTTACTAATTGATGCGTCGCTACCTATTGGCAAGTGAGGGGAAGAGACCGTATGTTTGGCTTTGTGTTGGTTGGGGATTGTAAAAATCTAAGTGAACATTGGGTCTGCGCCATTGTCAATGAGTAGTTTGCTGCTTTTAAAACGTTTTGCGTGTCCTATGTAATCAAAGGCCATGTGCCCAAGTACAAACTCGGGAAGGAGGCACCGGTGTACGTTGTTCGAGATCTTGCTTGTTCTTTAGTGAAGCTTCACGTTTATGGTGGTTAACCCAAGTTCCCCATGGAGCTCACTCTGCCTTCTCCACTCTGTCCTTTGGGCTCTCGTTATAATATAGATAACCTGATTTAGAACCCTTTGCAGTTTAGGAACTTGAGTCTCGGGACTCCCGATTATATGGACCGATGGATACAGGAGTTTGGACCAAATGCTTGCATTATAGATCCTAAGTATGATGGAGGTACTCAGGTTTAGAAATCTAATAACTTCCCCTAAATCCCTCCGAGCATTCGTTGTAGGTTTAGCTACATGACTCCCATATCCACGAGTCGTAATCCGGAGTCCCAGAACCGTGCCCACCGTGCAATATGGGATGCGTGCATCCCCAATACGGATATCTGCGAGGATCTGTCCTCGAACTCTAAATCAAAGTTATCATTCTCTTCCAGGGATATCTTAAATATAGATGCCCAGAAAAGTCTGAATTCTTCTTCGATTTCTTTCACGCCGTAATTTCTGCATTTTCGCGTTTAATTTTTATTGCCTTTTGTGTATGTCCACTAGGGTGATGACTTTTTGACTTTTTTATCAACCATTATTTCCACTAGCACGAATCTATGAACTTTTCCGTATTAATGACAAGAACTACTTTTATTCCATTGAAATATTGAAAAAGGTCACGCACAAACCAGTTTGAAATGTAATATAGGCCATTTTGTAATTTTATATGTGTTAAAAATATTTATATTAAATATATAAGTCATCCAACAGACTTGTGCAATAATTTATGTACCATAGAATTGTATAGAATTTTCGAGAGAATCATCACGCCATTGCTTGAGCGATTACTGTAGAGTTCCAGAATTTTCTTCAGCCATTTCGCGTGCTGTCTATAAGCAAGATGTTTAAAGTGGGTAGTTACTAGTTCAGTTATAACGGCATTGACATTATTATTGCCTTAATATAATTGTTGTGTATTCTCCAGCGTTTATTGTAAAGAGATCCTGGTATTATTTGGTAAGCTGCATTTAACTCTCTCATTAATTATATAATATAATAGCATATATTTTATTAGTGTCTGCCATCTCTCTTATTTTTTATAATTGCTTATTTTTTTAATAAAATATATAAAAGCTCAATAACAGTTTCTTTAATTTGTTACCTATTTAATATTTAGGTTTATTTTGTATATCAGTTGCTTAGTACAAAACATGTCGTTGAAGAAGAGCTTTTTTAACATGGAGAAGAACAAAAAAAACAGGAAAATAACTTAGTCCAGCTTCAAGCACCATCAAGAAGAGGCAACGTAGCAGTTTATGAAGCACCCTTAAGTGAACGGAGTCGCATGCCCCTGAAAATCCATGTCGTTGGATGCTTCAAATTTCTTGAATCCACCTCCATAGAACGCTGAGAAAGGATCAGCTTACTTATTGTAGAGCTAAAAGCCCTATGGAGCAAAACATTGAACTTCCCGCATGTATCTGATCAAGCCATTTGTGGAAAACTAGAAAACCCTCTCAAAGACTATGAGTACTGCAGAAAGAAACAAACTTTGATTTTTGGAATGAACTGCTTGATGTGTCAAGGTGAAAGGAAACTGGTTGTGAAAAGAAGGTGAGAACTCTATAAACCACAAATTTTGACCCAGGGCCAGGTTGGTTATTCCAATGGTAAACCTGCTAGTGCAAAGACCATCCACCCATCAAAGTGAAAGAAGACAATGGAAGCGACTGTGTCCCCACTTTCCAGCTCAGCACCACCTGATTGTCCTGAAACTAGCACAGACTCATCCAATAAGAGCGAAGACAGTTCTTGGTAGAATGAGAATGCAGCATCAACGAGAAAAAGGAAGCATAACTCAACATGCTTAGCAAGACTCCTGGCTACAAGCTCACAGCTGGCGTCCCACAGAGCAGCAAAGGTATGTCGCCAGCTTTCTGCTAAGGGCATTGAAATCTCAACCCCATCTCAGTCAGCAATCTACAAGGCTATATACACCAGAGCTGCTCAGGTGAAGAAGCAATTGGTGAGCACGCTTCATCTGGAAAAGTGGAGCTTACACTTTGACGGCAAACGCATTGAGGAATTTGAATATCAGGTCGTGGTCCGCAAGAATGAAACGAAAGACATAAAGTTTGCTGCGCTGAAATTGAAGGCTGGGAAAGTTGTAACAATAGCAAAAGGGCTCCAGAGTGTGTTAGAAGAGTTTAACCTGTGGGGATCAATTGTTATCCTTGTCGCCGACACAACAAGCGTGAATACCGGCAAAAAGACAGAGGTTGTTGTTCGACTGCTGCAAATGTTCGAAGAAAAAGGTCACCCCAAACCCAAGTTCATCAGTTGCCAGCACCATGTCCTGGATCGGATTCTTCGCGTTGTCATGGTCGATGAGCTCCATGGGTCCACTAAATCACAAAACATAGAATACTTCTTTGTGCAGGATTGATGAGCAATTATGATAAATTGAAAGCAGCCTTCAGCAAGGGTAAAACTGAGATTAAGGAAACAGGCGGCTGGAGAGACGACATGAAATTTATCACCTCACGCGTGTCTTCCGTCATTTCACTGAGATGAATGAGGTCCCCTTTGTAAAGCTTAAAATATCCTAAACATCAACAATGCACATTGAAACTCTCATGCCATTCTAGCCCTCCTGATGCCTGACACCGGGAGCGGGCTGCGTAAAATTTGATCATTCATTTCTTACTTATGGGCTGACCATTGGTTCAGCACCCACTTGTTCCTTGAAAGTAAGATTTAATATAATCTTTAATTAAAGCTCATCAAATATGACACAGGCATATGATTTTGTAAATAAGTCATCACTCTAATGTCCACCTCTTAGTCTTTTTGTTGTCTGCCAGAATGTACATCAGTGGTTTACTATATTTAGGCCATCTGTCAAGTTGTCCCAAAGTACATTAATTCGTCGCCTATTTGTCGTGTTCGTAGTGATGCTTGGGCCAGTGTGGTTCACTTCATTGTTCCGTTCCCCGTATTACCTCGCAAAGGGATTTCATTCTAGGGATCCAAGAAGGGCAGGAATAGTTTTATATTTACCTCGAGGAATGGCTTCCTAATCTGATTTGAATAACTATTCAGTAATTCCATCTTACTACTCCTAAATCTTTTTTAAAGTGGTAGTAATTAAAGGGTCAGGGTTGTAATTTATTAGGAGTTGTTTATAAGTATCCTAGTTTTTGCAAGCTTAGCTCTTGCGTTCTGGCGTGGAGGCTTGAATGGGGGAGGTTGAGATTTTAATAAGGATAGACTGGTGGTCGCTGGGTTTAGGAGTTCCCGGCTTAATAAAGTAGTTATAGGGGATCACAGTGGTAGTGAGAACTATGTCTCGATTTGTCGCTGATCGTTGCGTAATGAATGTTGGGAGGTCTCGTCAAATTCCTGTCTTAATTTGCCTCTCAATAAGTGCGTCAAGATTCATACCTAATGGGTTGGTCGACGTGGAATCTGAGACAGCACTCCTCGCATTAAGGTCGCCGGCAAAAGGAAGGGTTTTGCCGTGACCACAAAATTGCAGGAAGTTGTGAAGGGGTAAGTACCCTCTTCTTGGGGGCTGGTACCCTGTTGTTAGGTCCCTGGAGTCCACTGCCGTACGAACCACCACAGCGAAGTGTGGCTCATCAAGTCCACTTATTGACCTGAAGTTAAGACGTCTTTTCACAGCTATTACACATCTGTCACATCTATGATTTTTGGTTACGACTTCGTAGGGTAATATTTTGATCGTTGTGTCTCTCATTTATTCCATGTTCAGTGACAAATAATACGTTTGGGAGACATTAGCGTATTACGTTACCGTTTATTACTTTTTTGTTCGTCCAGCCGTGTAAGTTAAAATGTAATATTTTTAATGTGTTGATTGTCCTGTTCACAATAGATTCTTGTGTGTGTTTCTGTTGATTTTAAGACTTATTTTTTTACGAACTTAGGTCCTTGTGGAGTAAGTGGGGGCGTAATTCTTTTGCCTTGTCTTTTCTTTTTGTTTTCGCCGTCCATAAGGGTTATGAAGGCTTTGGAAGCTAATCTAATTAAGCCTTGGAGTAAAGCATCCTCGACTTCCTTTTCATGGCAGTCCTCTTATGTGAAACGCCATTTTTACCTTCCAGGTATTACTCCTCCCGTTACATTAAGGGCTGTTATCTCCGTAGGGAAAGGGGAACTTTCTTCAGCCTAGACCTACAAGTTTATTTTCCATGAATGAGATACGTGCCTAGTCTCCCGCTTACAAAAAGAGGCCGACTTCAGTCGTCTTTGAGGCTGCGATGTTCTCCTGGAGCGGGGAAACTATGCCCCTGCCTCGGGTCTCGCAGTTTCAGTCTCCGAAACTTCCATACTTTCTGTGTTTTGGTTTTCGGTGTTTACATCATTGTTTTGTTTTTCGGTGCGTGGTGGGTTCGAGTCTCTTTACTTTTGTGCCTGGATCCTGGGTCCCTCGAAGGAACTAGGATGCTGCTGGGGTTATGATATTCTGGCAACTAGTCTCGTATTGGGGTTGGAGACTAGTTTTAAAAATCTCCTCGGATCATGGGTTCTCTGCAAACCACATTTCATTCATTCCATTATGCGTCAGCATTTGATTAAGCTCCTTCGCAAAGGTCCACGTGGAGAAGAGATTTGCGACGTGATTATAAGAGATGCAACAAATAATTTTCGTCGAGTTTTCTTTTTTCGACATGGAGGTATGTTTTGTTTTCCCGAGATTCAGCCATAGCATATTTAGCATCCTTGGCGTAGGTACTGTTCACTTTGTTTTCTTCTTCCTGTCTCTTTTGGTAAGCTTTTTTCTTCAAGAGCTCTTTTTTGACCGGGAAAGCCATGGAGAGCGTTTTATGTTATCTTGCAAAGTTCAAGAACATCATAGAGATGCTATTACAACTCCTTAAATAATATGCATATAAGGAGGAAATAAAGAACAAAATAACGTTCCCCCTACGGCAGGTGGCCGTATTCTGCTCCTCCTAATTATAGCACTTGAAACACATCTAGAGGTCGAAAAATTCCTCACGTTCGATCTGCTCAGAGAAAACACCGACGTTATAGAGGAGCATACCTCCCTCCGTAGCCTTAAGCGCCATTGCCGTATCACAAAAGACTATCCGGAAAACCTGTGCGTAATACCTGAATTCAATAATCTCAGAAACCTTCGCCCAGCTGTTTTTTTTTCCAACTCTGCATGACTCTCTTCAACGGAGTGCCCCCTAACCCATGGATTGAGGCAGCGAAGGATAATGCTTCAGCGGCTCTTTATGTGTGGCGGTGTGTGTGGTTTAAAGTTCAGTGCTTTTAGAAATTCTGATGCTTTAGCGGAGTTAAGAACTTCGTGATGTGTGTCGATCAATTTTACGAACGCAATTCTTAAGTCCCTTATAAATTTTAGCAAAGACCCTACCACGATCAGGCTTGGGGCTATCGGAGAGGGTATTCAGCGGTATCCTGCGGGTCTCCCTCATTTACCCTCCCATATTCTCATATCTGAGGATGGAGAGATAAATTTCGACGGGAAATCGCCACGGAGTAAGCGTGTGTGTAGTTCAAAGGAGGATCTATCACCAAGTTTTAAGGGAAAAGGTTATTCAAGAAAGGTGACCCAGTCCTCCTAAATAAATAGTTTTTCACAGGGCATTTTACCTCCAGAGTAGGCTGCTTTTCGAATGCCTGCAGGCTGTTTTCCGACCAAGTACGATTCGATGAAGAAAGGGGATAGGGGGAAAGTTCACCCCTCTTTACGGGGGCTTGAAAGCGAGTGAGAATTTTAATCAAATTGAGGGCAATTCCTTGAATGAATATTTTCTCCTTATTATCACTGCGAAAAGCTTATCTACTATTTTTCACCAAACACGCGAAACTGATACACAACTCTCATTCCGATAAATTTCTAAAGGCACGAACACGATCTTCACAAAAGAAAATAGGAATTTGATGTGCTAAGGCAACCAGAGCAGTTCTATGGATTTTGTGATAAAAATCAATGGCCTTTAGACAGAGACCAACAGTCAACTTTTGCAGATGAGGAGCTTGGATGAAGGTACAATCTTGTAAAAATATAAGTATAAAGAATTACTCAAAGCACAGCCAGACACAAAGTAATATCAATTGCAGCCAAGCTCTTTTCGGAAGTAGATTCAAGGCATTCGTTTTGTTTTACTTATAACCACGTAGAGTTCATATTCGAACCAGGGATTTTTGCAGCTTATAACCACATGTTATTCTCTTCACCAATCTCCATAAGATATCCTTGGAATATTGTGGTAGTTGCTGATCTACCATCAATGGAATAATTTGAAAGAGAGGTGAACAACGAATAACTTGTAGTGGTAGCAATAGATATTCTTCCTCTGCAGGATCTTTATATATCTGTTTTGCCATATAATATTAAAGTGAACCTGGTATTGGAGCGGAGTTTATACAAGCCCTAATTTAATACCTGCTATGAAAAATTGTGTATAAGACAATTATGATTTATGAGATTTAGTGTTTAGTAAGAAATGATAAATTTTACGAAGTATATCAAAACTTTTGTTGATGAGACAATTGAAGCACTGGGGTTCCCTCGTGTAATGAAGACGGAGGAGGGAATGATAGAGTACGCTGAAATGGTGAATATAAATGGAGGGATAAATGTTAAGAAACATTAAGTAGAAACAGATCCAGGAAAGCGATTCAGAGCCAGGAAATATAACTTGTTTTCTATATTGACTTATTCCATTTTAGTACAGTCTTACGTGTCAAGGATATATAAAGGTAGCTCTGGTTTTTCATAATTACTAAGAAGAAATAAAAGTTGAGGTTGATTGAGCTATAAAATTTATATTATTCACTTTATAATATATTTCTTTATAACTTGCAAGGAATATTTGCACAAAGAGTTTGCAAAAAGTATGCCATACATTTGCAGCACAGATTCTGATGTCTTTCACTCTCTCACAGATAATATCAGGTTAGAATGAAAGTAATATACGATTTTCTACAATAAATTGATCCATAGTATTTCTTAAACTAGCGTCCCCATATTATCATTTAAGATGACTACATTGAACAGTTTCAACTTTTTATTTCAGTTTATACAAATATTGTTCATAATTCTCTTCGGTATTCACCCTTATCTTCGTCCCATCTAAAGATCACATTAGACATATTTTTCTTATATGAGTTTGATAATGATGACAATGCACTACAGCGAGAAAATCTATTTAGATCCTTTATGAGGATAATGCAGTAAATGAATGAAGTTGAAATACGTTGTTTTTCCGTTTCCAAAGGGAGGATTTCAGTTTAAAGAGTGGAGCCAAAAAAGGTCGTCACAATAAAACTCGATTCCGAAAATTTGAAAACAGTTACAAGGAGTTACAAGGAAAGAAAGTACCCTAAGAGACATTACGGTCCATTCAAAGAGGGTACCTTTGGACTAGCAATTGAGCGGGCACATAGCTTCTAAATCTTTTTGCGTCCCTAAACGGCCACTTTTCAAGACTTGGTCTAGTCTTGACTAGAACTGGTCAACAGATTCACTGTTGACAACTTCCACTGGAAGTGCGTTCCACTTACCGCAGATACTGTAGGTGAAAAGATTTCCACACAGTTTTAAGCCGTGATTGCGCGTTCTGTTCTCACTCAGTGTGAAAATATCCCGGTAGTCAACATTGTCGAACCCTCGAAATATTTTGTAAACTTGGATGAGGTGACCACACAGTCACCTCATCCGCAGTCCCTAAACGGCCACTTTTCAAGACTTGGTCTAGTCTTGACTAGAACTGGACAACAGATTCACTGTTGACAACTTCCACTGGAAGTGCGTTCCACTTACCGCAGATAGTGTAGGTGAAAAGATTTCCACACAGTTTTAAGCCGTGATTGCGCGTTCTGTTCTCACTCAGTGTGAAAATATCCCAGTAGTCAACATTGTCGAACCCTCGAAATATTTTGAAAACTTGGATGAGGTAACCACGCAGTCTACGGGTTTCCAGCAAGAACAGATCTAATTCCTTTAGTCTATCCTCATAACTTTTATGTCGGATAGAGGAAATCAGTTTGATTGCCCTAGCTTGTACTCGTTCAAACCTTGCGATGTCCTTTCGAAACGAAGGACTCCAAATTGTACGGCATACTCCAGGTGCGGCCAAACGAGGGAGTTGTACAGACAAAGTACTATCTCCCTGTTACATAATCCAAACTGGCGCTTTATGTAGCCTAACATCCTTTGGGCTTTCTTCTCTGCCTCGATGCACTGTTTCGATAACTTGAGGTCACTAGTGATAGTAACACCCAAGTACTTCTCAGTGTCACTCAATTCAAGAGCAGTGCCCTTAAGGATGTACTGAGATTTAGGTCTTCGGTGGCTGATATGCATTACTTTGCATTTACCCACGTTGAAAGGCATTTGCCACGTGTCCGACCACTCCTCAATCATTTGAAAGTCCTCTTGGAGGCGGTTAGTGTTCCGCTCCTTTGCCACATTAATAACAAGCTTGGTGTCGTCGTCAAATTTGAAGATTTTGGCAACCATGTCTCCGTCCATGTCGTTGACATAGATAATAAACAGTAGTGGTCCCATGATGGAATATTGAGGGAAACCGCTAGAAACGGGCGACCATTCAGAGGCCCGTCCCTTCACAGCTACTCGTTGCCGTCTGTCACTTAGATAGCTCTTTATCCAACCTGCTACCTTGCCGTCTATGCCCTGTACACGCACTTTCCGGAGAAGGCGGTGATGTGGTACCCTATCAAAGGCCTTTTGGAAGTCAAGATACACAACATTCACCGCTTTATCCCGATCATGCTCACTGAACACGAAGTGGAAGAATTCCACAAGGTTCATCAGGCATGACCGTTGCCTTCGGAAGCCGTGCTGGGAACTCTCAGTAGCAGGTTTGACTCTTAAATAAGACGTTATCTTGTGTATTATCATGCTTTCCAGGAGGTACTGACTATCGAAGTCAAACTGATGGGTCGGTAGTTTAACGGATGGCTGGGGTCTCCTTTCTTGAAGATCGGAGTCACCTCCGCCTCACGCCAGTCTCTTGAAACGCATCCGGTCCGGATTGACATGTTAAAGATAGCGCACAGATGTCGTGATATTCGTCTTTAGGTCAGTGAGCTTTTTCTTTATTTCTCCTTCAGTGAAGTCCATATCCTCCAGTTTATCCCCCGAGTAGGAACTCGTTGGCTGGGGGATGGGACCACACTCTTTAGTAAACACTGAAAAGTCGTAGTCATTGAGCAGGTTAGCATTTCTTGCATCTGAGTGAGTTAATGCACCCTCCTCGTCCACTTAGGGCCCAATCCTACGATGGATTGGTATACGGCTATTTAAATAGCCGAAGAACTCCTTGTGATTCTTCTTGCAGAGTCTCGCCACTCGGAATTCCTCGTACTCTTACCACCCTCATGCTGGACGTCACTCTCCTGGCTAGCCTCTGGTACTTGTCAAAGGCACCCGAGATCTTCGATCGCCGGTACGCATTTCTCTTCTCCCTAAGCAGTTGGCTGATTTCTCGATTAAACCACTTTGGTTGAACAGAAGACCGGGAGGGGCATTTCAGAGGGATGCAACTTGATTGAAGACTCATGAACTTATTTTTTTAATTTTTCCACGAATCCTCAACATCTTCGCATACCGCTAGCCTTATATCAGTCAGCCCATCACGAAGGCTTGCAAAGTCTGCTCTTCTCAAGTCAAATTTCTTTGATTGACTGGCAACAGACCTTACCTTCGGGATCTTGACGGTAAATCTAATTAGCTGGTAAACACTGCCACCGAGCTCTTCGCCTACAGAAATATCATCCTCAGAGGTAAAGACCAAATCAAGTATATTGTCTCCTCTCGTCGGTTCTCTGACCCATTGAGTAAAGAACTCGTTGTTGGATAACTCCAGGAGTAGCGCGCTCTCGCCACAGGCTGCTCTGGTTTCCCAGTCAACTTGTCTGTTGAAGTCGACCATAACGATGCACCCTCTGCTTTGAACAAGCTCACCCAGCAGCTCGTACAGTTCCCTGTCCTTCTCAACGGCTTGGGAAGGGGGTCTGTAAAGCAGCAGGGTCCTGTATCTGACAGGCCTTATCTCTAGGTCAACGCCTAGGATCTCGTGGTCGGATATAACGTTTGAGTTCGTAGATTCGATTGTATCCTTGACATACAACATTACACCGCCACGCTCTCTGTCTGGCCTATCTTTGTAGAAGAGTTGGTAGCCAGGAACCGTGAATTTGCCTTCAAAGTCTCGTTTTGAGGTTTTTATCCACGATTTTGTTATGGCCACTATTTCGGGTTATTCCGTCGCTACGAGGCCAAGGAGCTCAGGAAACGTGTTCCTGATTGACCTCGCATTGAACAGAAGAACTTTCAGGGAGTTCGTTAATGTAGGACCCCCTATACTCTTCCGTTTCCAGGCTTCTTGGTTGTCGTGGTGGCACCATTTTTGACAACCTCCGAGAAAGTTGTTTGGGGAGTGACTCGGGCGTACTGGCGTACGTCCGCCTTCCCAATGGGCCAGACACTCCTTTGGGTGCGCTCCACGATATTCTGGATGAGGCCTTGTCTTAAAGGAGAGGTGCACCCGTCCCTTTGGTAGAGGTCCTTACTACCATAGAATACAGCGTAAGGTTCCACAAAAAAGACACCTTCCGCAGTACAGAGGACTGCAAGGCACCTGTTTAGCGACATGTTCCTCAAGTGGGCAGTCTGGCTTGGAGTCCACCTCGGGAGCATCCCCACCACGACGCGTCTCCGGGTTTTCAATCCACAGTCGTCGACAGCGCCGATAACTTTCTTCATGATCTCGCCTGTAGGGCCTACCCTACCTCCTCTGAGGTAGAGGTCATTGCCACTTACCATAAGGGCAACGACTAAAGTCTCAGAAATCTGAGACTTTTCGGCTTCTGCTTGTACCTGCTTATTCCCACAGCCTGGGAGGCATCTCATCTTCACGCTTGTGCGAAGGCGGACCGCTAGCAGGGGCTACAGGCCCCGTGCCTGGTAATCACCCACAAGGCTGACCCTGTCACAGCAAATCTTGTTGCAAAATATAGTGAACACTTAGAACCATTTAACTCAACCAAAATGACTATCAGATGAAAAGGATCGGAAAGGTGCCAGTAATTGCAAAATAAGTCCTGCACGAACTTTCCACGACGAATCTGCAACGGCGGGTTGCCTTCTGTGATTCATTGCTTTTATGACACCTCAGGCACCATTTATGGTTTGGCTTGTTATAAAAGATGAAAAATGGCTCCTTTATCATATCAGGAAATTCTAATATTCTTGGATCAATTGAGAAAGCATAATTACTTAACATCCGAGACCACAACTTGATCCAAAAAAGATCATGTTGAGTGTATGATGAGATATTGAAGGAACTCTCCATTACGAACTTGTTAAAAACAATCAACCATTTAATGCTAATCTCTAATGCAATGAATTTCGTTGTTTGAAACCCGTTTTGGGCGGAAAGTGACCCTCCTCAGTCAACAGAAGGGATGTACTCCTCCATCAAGATATTGCTCGTCCGCAAACAGCTCGATGACCAAAGATCTCTTGGGGGAGCTCGATTAAGAAGTATTGCTTCATCTTGCATATTCTCCTTACCTTGCTCCTTCTGACTATAACATGTTTAGGGGCTTTCATAAATAACCACTTTGATTGCTTAAGTTAACAACGGAAGAGTTTGAAAACTAGTTTGATCCATATTTTGCATTAAAACATAATACTGTTACCTACAATCGTGGCATTTATAGGCTTGTTGACAGAAGAAATGAGGTTAAAAAAAAACAATGAATGCTAGATCGATTATTATATATTTTCATATTCATAATTTTGTTCGTTACTAATATATACAATAAAATTGGACACTTCTCAAAGCTGTTGGAAATGCTTCATCGCAAAATATGAGTACAACGAATTTGCGAATGTCAAGTTGACGGTAACAATCATCCCATTACCCTCATACACCACACGAATAACGCCATTTTTATCTCTAAACCGGCAAATCCTGACTCAAGAATTGCCAATATTTTAGGACAGCTACCGATGAGATAAAACACTTGGAGTGGTTGGTTATACAAATACTTCAATTATGCCAGATATTATTTATTATTAATAATGTTATGTATGAATTCTTTTGGATGGCTCAAGTCAAGTAAATCCAGCTTGCATAAATGGAGAGCATAAGACGGCGTGGGGTTACAGGTGTTGCCAGTATGGGGTTACCAGCGTTGGTTGTCCACGCAAAAATATTATGGAGACTCTCCTCTAATCCCATCTCCTCGACCACCACCATTTCTTCTTCGTTCGACCCAACGAATATAGTAGACCTAAGGGCGCAGGGCGGAAGGGGACCGAGAGGGGTCCACCGGGGTCTTCATTCCCTTCCTACCCTTAAAGAGGCAGAAAGAGGATGACCTGCGGCCAACTCATCTATGCATTCCACTCCAGTTATGCAAACCTTTTTGTTGTACAAGGCCAAAATCCTCTTTTATTCGTGTCAAAGTGGGAAGAGATAGAAGACATAATGTTATCGCAAAGAGTTTCACTATAAGTTCGATAAATAAAGACATAATAACCTCAGACATAATGAAGCTATATGAGGGTGTAAAAATGAGCCGAACAAACATTTAGATAATGTAGCGGTTCCGTTCATTACAAGCTATTACAAAGGTTTTTTTAGACTAGTTACAACTCTCAATAAAAGAAACAATGATAGTTTTAATTTAGTTAGCACCGATTTTATTTTTTTAACATATATAATCTGTTAAATTTGTAATATTAATCAACGTGATAGCCCTAGGTGGCGTGTACGCGCTCCAATCGAGATCTGAAGGCCGCGCACATGTGGCGGATAAGGTCTTTCACGTGCTGGCCACAAGCGGTTAACGAAAGATTTGAGCTCGTCGACGGTGCTGTAGCGGATTTGGCAGGCCTTGCCTTTGAAATGCGCCCACAAGTTGTATTCGAGGCGATTGAGGTCGACCGACTGTGGTGGTCAAAACTCTTTCGACCGGAATTTCCTGTAAGACCCCAACCACTCTTCCACGGTCTTGGCATGTGAGCCGGGACACCGTCCTCTTGAAACACATAATGCGCCTTTTCAATGATCTTCCTCAACAAGTGCAGGACTTATGTGGCCAAAATATTTATGTACTCAGCCACATTGAGCCTGTAACCGGCGGCATCTTCTCGCCTTTCGAAGCCACGACGCCGAGCATCATCAATTAAGCCGGATGCTCGGTCATGGACACAAAGCGGACATCGGAGACGTACTGGCCCAAGCTTACGGTTGTTCTGCGTATTGATGACCGTCAAGTTTACCTCATCAAAAAAATCAGAATTCGATTGCCATGACTCTTCAAATCGTTCAGAAGATGATGACAGTGCTTCCGACCTTGTTCTCCAAAACGTTTTGTGATAAAAGACTTTTCAACGACCCTGGACACTGGAGCCAGAGGAGTGTTCTTCTTCTTCACACGCGCAGGAATTTTAAGCTTCAGATCACTTTCAACGTCCTTTCTCACAAGCTAAACGATTAATTTGAGGTCTGCCTAAACGAGATTGATCTTTGAGGTCTTCCCCGTTTTTGAGCCTGTCCGCGACTCTGTGAACTGCACATGCGGCTGACGTTGAGCCACTTGGCGATGTCGGACTTTTTAAGGCCCTCGTGCACGAGAGCAGAGATCTCGATTCTGTTCACTTCCATCTCGACAGACCTGCACAAAGGGAAAAAAGAGGTTTTAATGGCCAGCGGTGGAATAGGAAAACTTTAAGTTTGTTCGACAGAACTTTATCTAACACACACGTAAACCTCTCTTAAGCTAAAAATTACAAGTGTAACAGAACTCTTGCAAAACCCAGTAGATTTTAGGCAAAGGATCACGGAGGGGTTAGTGAAAAATGAGTAGAAAAGATAACAGAAACACGTAGAGAATTCGATATATAATTCCTATTACTTTTCGTACAGTCTCCTTTAATTTTAATGGTAAATTAAAGGACACATACATCGATTATCTCACTCGACTATGATTGAACATCAGCCCAATGGTCTCGCATTCAATAACAGATATTATTCTTTTTACCGAATTGAATTATTAGTAAAAATGATCGTATATATCATTCATTTGTTTGGTATTTATTTTATTACCCTTCAAAATTCTATGATTGCCAAAGAAGGGGTATATTCAAGGTTAAACGAGAATAAAACTAAATAGAAAGCAAGAAGCATGATAATTTTGGATGGACAGGAGTCCATGAAAATGCATCCCCAAAAGAATTTATATATAAAGAAAAAGAGGAGGATTCCAAGATGAATCTTCAACAATTACTATTGGGTGTGAGACCGTGAACAGGAAGGAAGAACTAATATTATTATTATTATTATTATAAAAAATGCAAATACATCTGCATATGGCTCCAGTGGTATTATGAACCTTAAAAGATGACTAAGAATGGGTAATGGTGTGAATCTATCATTTAAAATACGAAGCGTTGATGTGGGCGATGCATTATTATCATTATTATAAAACATACTAAGATAGGATATTGGTGAGAGTCAATGAAGAAGGGGAATTATTATTATAATATGGAGGATTAAGCTCGGAGAAGGGTTTGATTCCATAAACAACCATAAAGAAGCATTAATATTATAGAGACAACTAACCTTGGATATGGATGCGACTCCATGGACAATCATAAATATCATTATTATTATTTACCAAACATCTAAGCATGGATATATGTTCAAATCCATGATCAAGCACTAAAAAATATTATTATAAAGACCTCTAAACCTAAGTATGTGTCTGAGTACATGAAAAAGCATGGTATTATTATTATTATAAAGACAACTAAACCTAGATATGGGTGCAACCGCACGAGCAAGCAGGAAAAAGCAATATTATTATTATTATAGAAGTTACTAAACCTGGATATGAGAGAGAGAGTCTTGGACAAGCATAATGAGTATAATTATTATTATAAAGAAGAATAAACCTGGCTATGGGTGAACTCCATGAACAAGCATAAAAGGAGTTGGTTGGTCATCTTCACGATCGAGAGGGAAGAGGGAGAGGGAGGTATCTAGGTCACGTTTACACGAGGGGGAAAGATGGGGGGTGGCGGACTCAGCCATGTGCATCCGGAGTCTTGCATACCTTTCATACTTTCTTGCCTTTTTGGTTTACTTTACTTGTTTCTTTGCACTTGTTTATATTTTGTTTTGTTTCATCTTTATTATTTTTGTCTTGCATTTGGGCTTTTATTTTTAATCTACGGTAACCTCTGAGTATTATGCTGTAGCGTGATTACGGCAACTTTTGCATATGTAGGTCTCGCTAGATGGTCTCCTTTTGCCCTTGTAGGTTTCGCGATATGGTCTCCTTTTGCCCTTGTAGGTCTTGCTAGATGGTCTACTTTTGCGTTTATACGTCTCGCTAGATGGTCTCCTTTTGCCCTTGTAGGTCTCGCTAGATGGTCTCTTTTTGCCCCTTTAGGTCTCGCTAGATGGTCTCCTTTTGCCCTTATAGTTCTCACTAGATGGTCTCCTTTTCCCCTTATAGGTCTCGCCAGATGGTCTGCTTTGGCCCTTTTAGGTCTCGCTAGATGGTCTCTTTTTGCCCTTGTAGGTCTCGCTAAATGGTCTCCTTTTGCCCTTGTAGGTCTCGCCCGATGGTTTCCTTAAAAAAATCGACTTATCACACGAGACAGATCTAAGTTTAGTGTCTAATAATTACCAAAATATAACATAGAATATTCAAAGGTTTTTTTCTTTAATCTAAAACCATAAAGAAATGTTGAATCGTTGTTCAAATTAATGACTCCCGACAAATTTCAAAGATTTTTTGTTACATTGAAATTCTTTTTCCTTTACTCTGAAATAAAAATCCTCAACACTATTAAAAAGCGGTAATAAATGGTAGATTGTCTGAACGTTTAAAAGAGATGATTAAGGATACCGAATCAGACACAAGTGGTATAATAATCATAGTTATGAAAAGAATAATTCTGTGCCACTTGGTTTAAACATAGTAGATGCGAACACACAAACATGCACACACCGAGGCTTTTAATGATAATTATAATCAAGTCATTAATATTGACTTGATTAATCCCACTACTATACTTGGTCGAAATTCATGAAATTTCTAATTTACCCCTAGAACCAGTTTCCAGGACATGTAGTCTATTTGAGCTTTTTTTATTTCTCATTTGTTTTTATACTGGGTGAATACTATCTAAACAGCGACGTTTAGTCACTAAATGTAAATTGGATTTGTCAAGGCAGCTCGTAATTAGTCCAAGCTTGTATATTGTGCTTAGAATTTAATTAATGATTGTTAAATTTAATTCTTGATCATATTCGACGAATTCAGTATAGAGGCATTTTATATTTATAAGTTTGTGCAATAATTGTTAAAATGCCATTATATGATCATATTTATTATTGTTATTTATGAAGGTTTCCTCTTCTCAGTAAAGATTGCAGTTGAGGTTAGAAATTTTGAAAATATGTCTTTAGATTGTTGACAAAAGGCTGATTGACTTGTATTTTATTTTATTTTCTTATAGCTCTTTTTAAATATAAATAATAAAGAACCGTGCAGTGATGTATTTTCTTTCATTTAAAATTGTCCTCGAGTATTTTTGTAAATGAAAGCTAACATTAGAGAAAATGTCCGCAACTTTTTCAAGGTCGACAGTTTCATCTTTTTCCAGGTGCAATAAAGTAGCGGCCGAATTTTATACCTCACAATTATTAGAATTATTATTATGGAATACTATGGATTTTTTTAAAAATTTCTAACAATTTTTCAGAACATAACGCAAAATTAAGAAATGTTACAGTGTTCGATAAAAAGAAAGATTTAGGCTAATTCTATATCTCTTAGAATTTAATCGTTAATAACAACTATTAAAACTAGCAATCGTTTGTTGTTTCAAATGAAACAAAAGATTTTCAGTGAGTTTCTCCATTTATATACCGCGTATCATTCACTTATAATTTTGCTGAATTTTTTGCATTTAACACGTTGTGATTTATATTTTTTTAAAAGTAAGTAAACACCAATCGGATTATTGAAGGTATCTAGATAGAATTTCTAAGATTTTGGAAAAAAAATTTAATAGTGAGCAATTTTTGCACTAAAAATTGATGCATAAAATTAGTTTATCTACAAGAAATTGCCATTGATGGAGAGGAATTAATAAAAAATTTGAATAAAATAGTAGATTTTTCCATAAACCTTAATGAATTGACACATTCAGTTGATGTAATTAAAAGTGGGAAGATAGTTAAGATGGAAAAATAAAAAAAATCAAGATTGGAGAGAATCGTCGGTAAAGAGTTTCCATAAGGCGAATGGCGTAATATGATGTAGATCTGTAGCTACTAGATACCTTGTGTTCAATTTTTTACATCTTTGCCTAAAAAATGGATCATATCACTTACTCCTTTTATATCTCTGAATATAATTGCATCATTTTCCAAATAAACACCATAGGAAAAATACTTCACCGCCGAGTAAATAAGTTTCCAAGGTGCAAACAATTTCGAGCGTTTCATTAAGGAAAATGAGTCTTACTCCTTGGATAAAAGTCAAGAGCGAAGTATAATTAATCAACTCTTATCCTATCTAAAACACTTCGATGTGGGAGAAGCTAGTTCGAACACACAGCGCATGCGCTCTCTCTCTCTCTATCTCTCTTTCTTTCTCTCTCTCTCTCTCTCTCTCTCTCTCTCTCTCTCTCTCTCTCTATATATATATATATATATATATATATATATATATATATATATATATATATATATATTTAGGTATGAATGTCTGTCTTTTCTCTCTCTCTGTCTGCCTCTCTCTCAATCTATATTTATCTGTCTGACTCTCTGTCTCTCTCACCATCTATATTAATCTATCTGACTCATTCTCTCTATCTCACTCTCTCTCTCTCTCAGGAAGAAGCAATAAAATATATAACAATTAATAACAGAATGCCCAATATAAAAGTACTCTTATTTTGAATCAGATGTCTCTATTTTACAATTCTTTCGAAGGTCGATATCATCTCTGATTTGATTATATTTTTAGTCAACTTTCAGCCTTTCGTATTATGCTTTAAGGTTTTAAAGGGAAATGAAGGGATAGTTTTCAATTCTTTACTATGTATTTAATCTAAGTTTTCGTCATACAGTTATGTCATCGTCACGGAAATTGATTTAATAACGTCCTACTAGCGATTTCACCCATTAGGTATTCCATGAATTGCAAAGGACAAAAGAAAACAGAATTTCGAGAAGGAATTGTGAAAAGAAAAATTGAAAGCAACTTCACCGGCTTCATTAAAATTACCCCTGTATTTCTAAATGAAAGTCTCGTCTCGTTCGAGTCTCTCAACACATGCGTATGACTGCCGGGTTCGAGTTCCGTGGCTAATGAAGAATCCTGTATAGAATCATATATTATGTATTTCACATAAACATGATCATAAATCTTAAAGTTTAAGGAAAAGACCGCCTAAGGACCAATCCTCTTATCTTACCCCGCTTCCTTATTTTCTGGTAATTGTCACTAGCGAGTACGACGTTAGAAAACACTTGCCAACAAATTTTAACTTTTTTCTGCTGACTTAAGTTTGAGACTTGTTCTTGGGAAGTTCGGGGTCACTGAGTGTAACAATGGCAATAATTTTCCTCTATCATGTCAAGTTTTTTATTTATGGACTGGTTATATTGGTCCCACTCAGAGTAGCAGGCTATCTTACGACGAAATGAACGGAAGTGGAGGCGTTTGATATTCTTCTTATTTTATTTTATCTATATATTTATACTTCTCTTTATGCACATCTATATATATATATATATATATATATATATATATATATATATATATATATATATATATATATATATATATATATATATATATAAAGCAATTGTGTATAATATAATTTTTATGTTTTTACAGATTTGTTTTATAAAATAACATCATTAGTATGGCATCATTACGAAAGAAATTTTGAATTCCCCTGACTCGTTTTGCTATATATGTAGTTGTTTTTCTGCCCTTCTTCTTTTTCTATCTTTTGGCCAATAGGTCCAATTTGGTGTGTCAAGGCTTCTCGCTCTTCGGAAGAGGACTCGAGATTTTGATTTGCTCTTCGTCGCTGTCCGAAAAGGTGGTTTATTCATTATATATTTCTTTTACTTCTTTCTCTTCGGATTCCTCCGATGAGGGAGCTTCGACTGTTGCTTCGAGACCAGATTTAACTTTTTTGCTGTTTCTGATCACGGATTCCTTTAATGCCTTAGAGCTTTCGGGGTTCGCGGGCATAAGGATTGATAGCAAGTTATTTGCCTTCAGTAATGCGTTCAAAGGCTCGTTAGAGCAACCGAGTTTCACCCTATATCAATATTTACATGCCTGATTCAAATTAAAATTTTAACATTTATGTAGCTTGTGATTTTCATTTCTGACTGAAATTCCCTCATTGGTGGCATCTCACTTTTCCTCACCTCACTAGCGTATGAGCTAAGTTTCTTCTTCATATTTTCTTCATCCATCTTCTTTATGATTTCCTTTTGATTAGGGCAATTTACGGCTATATACCTACGTCCGCATTTGCTGTTCATCGATTTCTTTTTCGTGCTCTTGCATGAGCCGAAGCGGTGAACTTATGTGGTGCATTCGCTGCAACACAGCTTTCTTTTTTTTTGCGCAGTTCGTGGCGGTGTGATTTTCGAGCCTATAACATACACTACACATTTGTATGCTATTAAATCTTTCCTGTTCAATATTACTTCCGAGGATCAACATGTTGAAGATAAGGAGTCCCCTCGTCGTTGCCTTGTGTGCCTATAGGACAGCTTTGGTGTGTCCAGGCTTCTCGCTCTTCGGACAAGGACTCGGCAATTTTTATTTGCTCTTCGTCGCTTGTGTGCGAAAGCTTGAGCCCTCTTAGCTGTCCGAAGAGATGGTTTCTTCATTATCTACTTCTTTAACAATTTCCATTACCTTTGCCCATGCTTGCTCTCTCTATATTTCATTTCTGATTTCTTCGACCGAGTGCTCACTAACCCAGCTCTTCATTTTGCGGCAAATTACATTTCGGTTAGCTGCCACATTTGGGGGGGGGGAAGGGTTCGCCTCGAGGGCGATGGTCTATAGTATCTCGGCTTCTTCTTCGGAAAGGATTCGGTCCACCTACCTGGTCTCATCACATATCGCGATGAAACCAGAGGAGACTTCGACAAGCTTTACGAGTGCTGCCTTGAGTCCAGCTTATAGCGTCTCGCAAAGCTTGCTCTTTTCTGAGGTCTTGATTCCTTGTTTGATCCTAAATGGGACCCTCTTAGTGATGATCTGCATGGTCCTCTTTTGTCTTTATTCTTCTGTTTTGATTTTTTTCTTTTTTTGCAAGAAAGGTGTAATTAATGAGTTCCTGTATGATGAATAAGGGTGGTGTTAAAGGAGGTAAAGGCGAGAATTAGCGGATTCCGAAATATTGAGATGAACGCTCCTGCCCATTTTCCAGTAGGTACCCCGCTCAGACACTGCCAGGATGAAGGGTGATGATTAAGGAATAAGTCCCGTATGGGTACCTTAAGCTGGTCGAATAGTGGTGGACTTGATGAATCTAACTGCCAAATCAACTGCCGCTACACTTTTGCTACCAACCTATCTGGTACTTGCTAAATAACTGCTTACAACATAAATAGAAACGAGGTTTTTAAGCTCTAATTTACTTTTAAATATCTCCGAATAAAAATGTATTTTTCTCTCTTTCTTAAATCTGAATAAAAATTCACAAGACTCTCAGGTTAGGAGGATTTCTGGTCAGCGTTGCTCTTAGTCCGTGTCGTAGAATGCCCCCACTTTTTGTTCTAAGAGTGCTAAGAGTGCTAATATATTGGTATCTGAATATCTTAACAAACAGAGCCGTTCCGAAACACGTAAGCATATAAGAGAAACGCAGAATAATCCTAAAATAAACTTATATTTTAACTTTAACCATTGAATACACAACATCTAAACATTAACTACAGCAATAGTCTGAATATTATCATACCCACAAGTAATTAAATTAGTTTGACACTCAAAAATTGGTTAATTTCTCTACACACAACCATAATGTAAGAATTAGGCTTACGGACTCATCTGGAGTTTAAAAGGCCCCAGGAATGTTATTGACTAACGACGCATACCGTCTGGCTAGATGTAGATGGGCAAGATCACACGTTCATTTTGGCGAAGGTAGTAGCTGGAAGGTCCACACGGTATTCCGGTGGGGGGGGGGAGTTCACGGACGGAAACAAATACGGTGCTTTATGCAACACCAAGTTAGTCGTGGTCTCTCTGGCGAGAGGGAGTCGAACTTGGTTCTTAAACCAAGTTAACTTGGAGTGAGGTGTGACCACTGAGTAACGAGCTCGAGGGGGAGCTTTTCTTCTTCGTTACTTAATTCCTCATGGACGAGGACTGAACTCGGGGAGGGTCTTCTTCAAGAGCGAGTATAACGGAGGGGGGTTTCTCTGACGAGAATAATTTGAAAAGAGTTCCTTACCAAGTTAACTTATGAGTTTGGTGTAGCCACCGAGTAACGGGCTCGAGATGGAGCCTTCTCCTTCTTCTTTCCTTAATTCCTCAAGGACGAGGAGTACCGCTGGTGTTTAAAATGTACCAGGATATGAGGAGTTCCTCTGATGAGAATGAGTTGAACTTGGTTCCTCAACCAAGTTAACTTATCAGTTCGGTGTAGCCACCGGAGAACTGGCTCGAGGGGGAGCTTTTTCCTTCTTCTTTTCTTAATTCCTTAAGGACGAGGAACACCCTTGGTGTTTAAAGTGCACCAGAATATGAGGATTCTCTTTGGTGAGAGTAAGTTGAACTTAACAAAGTTAACTTATCGTTTGGTTTGATAACCAGGGACTAGCTTGAGGATGAGCTGCTTCTTAGCCCTTTAAAAGTAGGTAGCCCTGCCTCTCTTGCAGGGAACTTCTTGGTCTGGCGAGCCAAGTACACTACCAATCTCGTCTAGGTAGCTCGGTTTTAATCGAGGACTTCGCCACCTTGAATCTGACGTATAATACCTTGATTTTCCTTAGTTTTCCTCATTTATACCTTGTCACCCCACTGAAAAGAGAGGTAAGGGGGGAGGAGGGGCTTGAGGACGGCCCAAGGAGAGTTCTTATGCCCAACGGTTTTTCCCACCGGGTCGTACATCAGCTCCTAATTAGTTTTTGAGCTTGGGAGAAACACTTCTCCAATTTCTTATTTGACGTAAAACTGGATCTCACTCTCCTGGGGGAGATCTTGCATTTTGACCTTTAGGGTCTTTCATGGAACCGAGTTTTGCGACGCTGCGGTTAAGCGCTGGACCCGCCGATGCCTTCAGCTGGATGTCTTTCAGGTAACCACCTTGTGACTCCACCAAGAGTGAACGCGGGGGAGGGAGTGACGATTGTTCTACACACCTCTGATTAAAGTACTTAATGGGGGGGGGATTGCCGGGAACTCGAAACAACTTACTCAACGTAGTCGAGATTAGCAAAGTTGTATTTCTTGAGCCCTCTCTTGCATTAAGTTTCCTTACACATGAGCGCCCTCGCGCGAGTTTACACAGGCAATGGGTTGAACTAGACCTACTCGCAATACAATTTTACATGAAAATAACAAAACCTTAATTCGTCGATTACCCACAAAAAAAAACAAAAAACAAGCTACTTCCCTACATTTATAAGTTTTTGAGAATTTAAATCCTTCCGATAAATATTAACATGAACAACAAATGAAAACATGGTTTCACGGTCATTAGGTACTGAAATGACCCTCAATAGTATTTCTTCTTCGCCTATAGAGCAGCTGTACTTTATCGGCTTCTTTGATGTAGCTAATCCTAAACTGGTGCTCTAATACCACTACCTTACCGCGCCTGAGTCGGCCATTCGGGTTATTGAGTCTACCCCAGTATGTTACTAAATGGTAGCGGTATTTCAACCTACTCGAATTACCCTTCTTATGGTACTTGACTACCTTCAAACTGAACATTATGGCTAGAGCGGCCTGTTGTAGTGGGGCATAATTGATGGGAGCGTTGGTCCCATAGCTCTCCTTTAACCAGGTACACGGGAAGATCGTGTCTGGGTTCGATCTTTGGGGATCGAGAAAACTTTCCCCTGCGAGGTCGTTAATGGGCGTGGCGCTCACTACGACTTAGCGATTTAGCAGAAACTCCGTGGACTTTCCGTTCGGAGAGGAGACTACTAGGGGTAGGGGATACTCCTCTGCGTTTACCATTTGATTAGTCTTACCTGGGTGTATCGCAATAGCACCTCTTTCCCCCTTCCTTGTCAACTCATTTGACTCACTTCTCTTAGTAGGTAGTTCCTCAGGTACACCTGCTCGTACCTCTACCCTACCTTCTACTTCTTCCCTGATAACCCAACTTGACTGGGTTCTCGTCTTAGGTTCTTCCTTAGGTACACATGCTGGTACCTCATCCCTACTTTCTACTTTTTCCATCGTTACTTCTCTTTCTCTCTCTCTCTTTTTTTATAACAAAAATAGAGGGAGAGGTGACGCCCCCTTGTCG
This sequence comes from Ceratothoa steindachneri, assembly GCA_963969495.1. Lineage (NCBI taxonomy): Eukaryota > Metazoa > Arthropoda > Malacostraca > Isopoda > Cymothoidae > Ceratothoa > Ceratothoa steindachneri. Next base: position 65,489,933 of record OZ018331.1, on the reverse strand, counting down.
CGGGAAGAGAGCTTGTGTGGACCTTGGACTTTTCGAGCTATGTTGGCGGGGGTACCTCTTCTAGATACCCCTGGTTGGGCTTTCCTTGTCGATTTGGTCGGAAACGAGGTTCTAGACTAAGTGCGTCATTCCTTCCTTTTTCTACTCTATCCCTCTCCTTTTTTTTTACTTTTATGCTATCTCCCACTCATACAAAAAGAAAAAAAAACAAAAAAAGCCTACTCCTATCGTGTCACTCTTTCCCTTTCTTCCTCTATCTACCTATAAGGACCTAGCAGCTACCTCATGCGTCAGAAGAGAGGCTTTGGAACCTCTATAAACAACACCAATCGACGCTCACTGGTTGCGAGAGACTAGGACTAGAGGTGTCCTAGGCGTTGGGGCACAATTAATGGGATGAGGGTAGTGCCTCGTTAACCCCTTCCCTGGCGCGTAATTATTGACCGTTCCCAGTGACCGTTGACGAGTGCTTATGGTAGCATTGGTCCGAGGTGACGGCCCTTTGTTCCTATGTTGGTTGCCAGGCCAATAAAAAGCCTTGGGTCGAGTTCCTTGGTGTGGCGGGATATCCATTGAACGCTACTCCGAGATCCTGGCCGTTGTGAAGGGAACTAGTAGGAGTTTAGTACGGGGCGTGCTTCGTTGTTGTTCACCTGGTGAGAAATCGATGGCCCCTTCGGGGACAGTCAGTGCTGCTTGGTTGGGAGCCACGGCACGCCGAAGTTTGACGACTCGGTCGGACGAACAGCAGCACATGGAGCGTGCCTTCTGAAAGATCCGAAGCCTCTCCGATCGATAGGCGGGACCGACTCACGCTGGGAGAACTCACCAACCCCCCTTTTTTATCATTGATTGGTCACGAGTTTTCAGAGAGAGAGAAAGTGCTCAAAATGACAGGCAAAAAAGGACCCGTTCGTCTCAAACACAACTGTGCAATATGCCAGTTAGAAAAGTGGTGCGTTGACTTTCCGGAGGGCTGCTACTCAAAATGCAGCCCTGAAAGTATCTGCACTACTTGCATATTGACGCGAGAGGTGGAAAAATTAAAAGACCTCTATAGAGCCTCAGAGGAGAGAGCTTAGGTCCTTGAGGAAAAGTTGGAGAAGCTCGAAGCCCTTAACGTAGCTCAGGTTCGATGCCTAGAAGAGGCGCCGCCCACTGACGTTTCGGAATCCCCTGGTAATAAAGCGGACATTCCGGCATCATCTGAGGCTAAGCCAGCTGAGGCGAGAGAGAAGGAGAAAAAGAAGAAAGGAGAAACGAAGAAAAAAAAGAAAAAGATGATAGTTGAAACAAGAGTAGAACCCAAAATAGAAGAAAAACAGATATAGAAGTAGAAAAAGAAAGATAAGAATGTGGATAGTGAAGAGGAAAAGGGGAGGCCTCTTCCACAAGGGAAGACCCCGTCTTTAGAGACCAAGTGTCCGAAGGTCACCCTCATTGGTGACTCGCAAACACGGGATCTGCAGCCGCTGCTAGCGGCCCGCCTTCGCACTAGCGTGAAGCTAAGCTACCTGTCAGGACGGGGTAACCACACCATCAGAGTAGAGGCAGAGAAAGCTCAGAATTCTGAGAATTCTGTTGTTGCTCTGATGGTGAGCGGCAACGACATCTACCTCAGAGGGGGTAAAGTGGGCCTCAGTGGTAAGACCATCCAAACAGTGATGGGAGCCGTGGACGACATAGGGCTTAAAACCCGCAAACGTGTGGTGGTTGGGATGCTTCCGAGAAGAGGTCCATCCCGAACCACTCACGAAGGAAACGTAGCAGTGAACAAAAGGTTGGTGGATCTCTGCACGGCAGAAGGAGTCTTCTTCGTAGACCCCTATCGTACCTTTATCGGTAGAGACGACCTCTACCAAAGGGACGGGGTACATCTCTCCTTTAAAGGGAAGGCCTTTCTCGCCAATCTAATTCAAGATGTCGTGGAACGCACCCAAAGGAGCGTTCGAAACAGAGCGAAAGCGGACGTGCGCCAGCATGCCCGTGTCACTCCTGGAACGACCTTCTCGGAGGTCGTCAAAAAGGGTGTGACCACGGAAACAGAGAAGCCGGGAAACGGAAGAGCGTAGGGAGTCCTACACTAGGGGACTCCCTCAAAGTTCTTCTGTTCAATGCGAGGTCAATCAGGAATAAGTTTCTTGAGCTCTGTGGCCTCGTAGTAACAGAGGAACCTGAGATGGTGGCCATAACGGAGTCGTGGATAAAAACCTCAAGCCGAGATTTTGAAGGTGAATTCACGATTTCCGGTTACCAGCTCTTCCTGAAAGATAGGCCAGACAGAGAGGGTGGCGGTGTGATGTTGTATGTCAAGGATACTCTCAACTCGACGGATTGCAACATCATATCCGACCATGAACTACTAGGTGTTGACCTAGAGATAGGTCCTGCCAAATACAGGACCCTGGTGCTTTATAGACCTCCTGCCCAACTCGTTGAAAAGGACAGAGATCTGTACCAGCTACTAGGAGAACTTGTCGAAGACAGAGTGTGTATCGTCATGGGTAATTTCAACACACAAGTTGACTGGGAAACCAGAGAACCCTGTGGCGAGAACGCACTACTCCTAGAGTTCACGAACAACGAGTTCCTCACTCAATGGGTGAGAGAGCCAACGAGAGGAGACAATATCCTCGACTTGGTTTTCACCTCTAAGGATGACATCGTTGAGGACCTCTCTGTTGGCGAAAAGCTCGGTGGCAGTGACCACCGACTAATTAGATTTGTAGTCAAAGTCCCCAAGGCAGAGCCTGCAACTAGTAAATCAAGGAAACTGGATTTGAGAAGAGCAGACTTTGCAGGTCTACGCGCGGGACTGACTGACGCGAGGCTAGAAGAGTGCAATGGTGTTGAAGACTCTTGGAACAGTTTCAAAACCACATTCATGAATCTTCAATCGCGTTTTATTCCTCTGAAATGCTCCCGTCGGTCTTCTGTTCAACCAAAGTGGTTTAATCGAGAAATCGGGCAACTGCTTAAGGAGAAGAGAAATGTGTACCGGCAATCGAAGATCTCGGGTGACTTTGACGAATACCGGAGGCTAGCCAGGAGAGGGAAGTCCAGCATAACGGCGGTTAAGCGGTCTGAGGAACTCCGAGTGGCGAGACTCTGTAAAGAGAATCCCAAGGAGTTTTTTGGATATGTGAACAGCCGTAAACCAATCCGTCGAACGATTGTCCCTTTGAGGAATGAGGAGGGGACATTAAAGCATTCAGATGCAGAAAATGCCAACCTCCTCAACGACTACTTCTCTTCAGTGTTTACTGAAGAGGGTGGTCCAATTCCCCAGCCGACGGATTCCTACTCGGGGGAAAAGCTGGAGGCAATGGACTTCACCGAAGGAGAAATAATGAAAAAGATCGCTGTCATAAAGACGAATAAGTCCCCTGGACCGGACGGGTTTCTACCTAAAGTGTTGAAGGAAGTGTGCGATGAAGTATCACGACATCTGTGCGCTATCTTTAACATGTCAATCCGGACCAAATGCGTTCCTAGAGACTGGCGTGAGGAGGAGGTGACTCCTATCTTCAAGAAAGGATACTGTAACCAACCGTCGAACTACCGACCTATCAGTCTGACTTCGATAGTCGGTAAACTCATGGAAAGCATCATGGTGGACAAAGTGACGTCGTATTTAGAGTCAAACCTGCTACTGAGGAGTTCCCAGCACGGCCTTCGAAGGCAACGGTCATGCCTGACGAACCTTGTAGAATTCTTCCACTTCGTTTTCAGTGAGCACGATCGGGACAAGGCGGTGGATGTGGTCTACCTAGACTTTCAGAAAGCCTTTGATAAGGTACCACACCGCCGCCTTCTCCGGAAAGTGCGAGCGCTTGGCATAGCCGGAAAGGTAGCCGGCTGGATCGAGAACTGGCTAAGTGGCAGACGGCAACGGGTGGTGGTAAATGGACAGTCTTCTGAGTGGGTGCCCGTTACTAGCGGGGTGCCTCAATGTTCTGTTTTGGGACCACTACTATTCATCATCTACGTCAACGACATGGACGGTGACATGGTTGCCAAGATTTCCAAATTTGCTGATGATACCAAGCTTGGAATGAACGTTGCAAAAGATGGAAATACTGCCCGCCTGCAGGAAGATCTTGGGAAGATTGGGGAGTGGTCGGACACGTGGCCAATTCCTTTTTAACGTGGGGAAATGCAAAGTGATGCATATCGGCCACAGAAACCCCCATCTCAGTATATCCTTAAGGGCACTGCTCTTGAATCGAGTGACACTGAGAAGGACTTAGGTGTAACAATCACTAGTGACCTCAAGTTCTCGAAACAGTGCATTGAGGCGGAGAAAAAGGCCCAAAGGATGCTAGGCTATATTAAGCGCCAGTTTGGTTATCGGAACCAGGAGATTGTACTGTGCCTGTACAACTCACTTGTCCGACGGCACCTGGAGCATGCCGTACAATTTTGGAGTCCTTCATTGCGAAAGGACATCGCGAGATTGGAAGGCATACAAGCCAGGGCAACCAAGCTGATTCCCTCTATCCGACCTAAAAGTTATGAGGATAGACTAAGGGAATTAGATCTGTTCTCGCTGGAAACCCGTAGACTGCGTGGTCAGCTCATCGAAGTTTTCAAAATACTTTGAGGGTTCGACAATGTTGACTACCGGGATATTTTCACACTGAGTGAGAACAGAACGCGCAATCACGGCTTCAAACTTGAACTGAAGCGTTACAACCGCAATCTGTGTGGAAATCTTTTCACTTACAGTATCTGCGGTATGTGGAACGCACTTCCAGTGGAAGTTGTCAACAGTGAATCTGTTGACCAGTTCAAGTCAAGGCTAGACAAAGTCTCGGAAAGTGGCCGTTTAGGGACGCAAAACAATTGAGCAGCCTTGTGCCCGCTCAATTGCTAGTCCAAAGGTACCCTTTTTGAATGGACCGCAAGGTCTCCTAGGGTACCTTCTTTCCTTGTTGTTACTCCTTGTTGTTACTTCATTTTGCTGGGTTTCCATCGATGGTCCAACTTCCTCGGCCTCTATCAGATTCTCGATAGGTGCTCTTTCGAGTGCAAGCAATCTTTAATTTTCTTCTCTCTCTTCTCTTTCAGCTTGAGCACGTCCTTTTCCCCTCTTTATTCTCCCTTCCTCGGCTTCTTTTTCTGCTTTCGCTATTTCCTTTTGCCGTCGAGTTCTTTTTTCTTCATCTTCCAGCTTCTATCTTTATTCTCCTTCCTTCATCTTCAATTTCTATCCTTATTCTAAATTCTATTGCTTCTCTTTTCAACTGTCTTATTCTTTCGTTTGTCTTACTTCCGCTTGAGAATCTCCTTTCTTTTATTTCTATTTTCCGCTGTATTCGGGATTCTTCACTTTTCCGGTTCATCAGTATTTCTATATTTTCCCTTTTTCTATCAAACTCTATTATTTCTTCTTCTTCTTCTCTTTGTATTCTCAATTCTTCAAGGATGTAGGCATCCATATCCTCGCCTTGAAATCCCAGAATTTGGGCTTGTAGGTTGAATCTTTCGACCGGATCCATTTTGTGTTGGTCCGTCGAATTTTCCTTACTGTACTCTCAGGTAATTAAGCCACCACTCACCAGATAGTGCTGAGCATAACTCACCCTTAATCCCACTACTATACTGATTCAAGTACCACTCCGACAACAAATTTACCACTTGACCTACCAATTACCTTACGATTGTTGCCATCCTAACTCTACCAATTTTCCTCTCGTCAATTATTCTCTTATTCCTGATATGATATTCCTTTACGTGTTGGCTCTTTCTTAATTAGACACTGCTGGGTTCTTTCTGATAACAACCTACAAACCTGACACCACTTTTATTTATGTCGTAGAATGTCCGACCTTTTTGTTCTAAGAGTGCTAAGAGTGCTATTATATTGATATCTAAATATCTAAACGAACAGAGCCGTTCCGAAACAGGGAAGCATATAAGAGAAACGCAGAATAATCCTAAAATAAACTTATATTTTAACTTTTACCATTGAATACACAACATCTAAACATTAACTATAGCAATACTCTGAATATTATCATAAACAAGAAGTAATTAAATTAGTTTGACCCTCAAAAATTATTTAATTTCTCTACACACAACCATAATATAAGAATTAGGCTTACGGACTCATCTGGAGTTTAAAAGGCCTCAGGAATGTTATTGAGTCACGAAGCGTGCCGTCTGGCTAGATGTAGATGGGCGAGATCACACGGTTGTTTTGGCGAAGGTAGTAGCTGGAAGGTCCACACGGTATTCCGGGGGGGAGGGCTTCACGGACGAAAACAAATACGGTGCTTTATGCAACACCAATTTAGTCGTTGTCTCTAGGGCAAGAGGGAGTCAAACTTGGTTCTTAAACCAAGTTAACTTGGAGTGCGGTGTGACCACTGAGTAACGAGCTCGAGGGGGAGCTTTTCTCCTTCGTTACTTAATTCCTCCTGGACGAGGACTGAACTCAGGGAGGGTCTTCTTTAAGGGCGAGTATAACGGAGGGGGGTTTCTCTTATGAGAATAATTTGAACTCGGTTCCTTACCAAGTTAACTTATGAGTTCGGTGTGGCCACCAAGTAACGATCTCAAGGGGAAGCTTTTTCCTTCTTCTTTTCTACTTTCTCAAGGACGAGGAGTACCACTGGTGTTCAAGATGCACCAGGATATGAGGAGCTCTTCTGAAGAGAATGAGTTGAACTTGGTTCCTCAACCAAGTTAACTTATGAGTTCGGTGTGGCCACCGAGTAACTGGCTCGAGGGGCAGCCTTTTTCTTCTTCTTTCCTTAATTCCTTAAGGATGAGGAATACCCCTGGTGTTTAAGGTGCACCAGGATATGAGGAGTCTCTCTGGCGAGAGTAAGTTGAACTTAACAAAGTTAACTTATCGTTTGGTTTGATAACCATGGACTAGCTCAAGGATGGGCTTCTTTTTAGCCCCTTAAATGTAGGTAGCCCTGCCTCTCTTGCAGGGTACTTCTTGGTCTGGCGAGCCAAGTACACTACCAATCCCGTCTAGGTAGCTCGGTGTTAATCAATGAATTCGCCACCTGGAATCTGACTCATACTACCTCGATTTTCTTCAGTGTTCCTCATTTATACCTTGTCATCCCACTAGGGGAGTGGTAAGGAGGGGAGGGGAGGGGCTTGAGGACGGAACCAGGAGAGTTATTATGCCCAACGGTTTTTCTTACTGAGTCGTACATCATCTCCTAGTTAGCCTTCGAGCTTGGGAGAAACACGTCTCCAATTTCTTATTTTTCGTGAAACTGGATCTCACTCTCCTGGGGGAGATCTTGCATTTTGACCTTTAGGGTCTTTCATGGCACCGAGTTTTGCGACGCTGCGATTAAGCGCTGGACCCACCGATGCCTTCGGCCGGATGTCTTTGCGGTAACCGCCTTGTAACTCCCCCCAGAGTGAACAGGAGGGGGGGGAGTGACGATTTCCCTACAGTCCGTTACTAAGCAGAAAAATGAATTCCGATATTATTCCCAGCAGATGCTAATCTTTTGAAAAAAATTGACCTTATCTTTGTTCTTTTTCAATATCTCCTAATTTTCGAATTTTATCCAAATCTCTTTGAGGTGTGTTATATGTAGTTAATTGAAACACTTTATTTTGCTCAAATTTGTCGCTCAACTGCATATGTTTGATTTTACTAAATGTGTGTGAACATGGTTCAGGCTATTTATCTTCAATTTTATTTCTGTGACGATGTAAAATTCACAAATTTATAAAAATATTAACCGTCATTTTACTGATGCGATTTCATAATTTATTGAGAGGCAGATGTCTAATATATATTTTTCAAAGCTATCATAAAATTCATAATTATTTACTTTGAATCATTCATTAAAATCTTTTTCTGTTTGTGATATTATTCTTGTGTTTATGCGTTGATGATATTTATTCTTTCAATTTTTAGGTAATATTTATTTTATTTCAGTGTTTTTCATTTATTTCCACTAAAGATTTCACAAGATTTATGTTATTTATTAAAGAGTCTCTTCAGTATTTCATTACGAGTAAATGTTTCATCCCTATATGTTACTTCTCCCGAATCCTTAAATGAACTCATCTCAAGCAGCTGACAACCCCAAAAATGATATTGGAATCTGCAACCTGAATTCAGCAGTAATACCTTATCTAATCCATGAGTGTTTTATCCTTTAACTATGGTATGTTATTATATATGTCCACCCAATCCGAGTTACCAGTAATGTTGTCGCCGTAACCTCTTCGCCTCAGGCACTGTATCCAGAGCTCATTCAGTCGTCTCTCAGTACGGAGTCGGGGGTAAGCCAAGTCTCCAGAGAGAACAAAAGCGTGATACTCTTCCAGAAAGTCTTAAGAGTCCTCAAGTATATGTGCAATAACCAATCCAAAGCATAAAGATCAACCAATAGGAAGCAACACAGGAACAGGTAACGTGCGCGAAGATAGCCCAGTCTCAAATATTCATAAAGATTGGACAAAACCATGTGAGAACCAGATTGTTTTTTGGTAAGATACAAGAAAACGACCTGCAAAATGTGGTTACAACCCACGAGGGAACACAATTAGAAGACGGAAAAATGCGATCTGAAGCCGATGAGGCATTAGAGCTAGGACCAAGAGAACTGCCAATACAGGTCTTGTAGTTAGCCTGTGGAAGAGCAAAACGCTGGGCTAGTTGCCGAACCCTCGCGAACTTTTTAGCGCTTTCATTGGCACACTCATTGCCTTAGAGCCCCAAACCCAGTTTTAGATAATCTTAACATCCAACCGGTTCACTGTAACTATTGCGTCAGATATACATCAAGCCAGTTATGCAATGATTTCAATGCTCTGAAGAGAACTCAGGGCATTGAAATCACCACCTGGTCTCCTCCGAAAAGGGCACAATACGTTATTTCTCGTACTGAATGGTGTACTGCAACCACGTTAGCAGCGCAGATAAGCAGTGCGTGGTAAAGCACTAATGACTTCAAACGGAAGCAATAATGCATAGAAAGTCACCTCTTCTTTAGGTAAGGAGACATCTGACCGAGAATGCGATGAAAGCCGTTGGTAACTGATGGAGGCAATAAACCAATGCATAAAAATATATAGTGATGTGTGCACAGCGTAGAGCAAGTAGCACTTCTCCATCGTTTAGTAAAAGGCCCTCAATATTGATCGTGCGGAACGAACCGATCGCCAGGCAGTGACCGGTGTAGTATATTGCGTCCATTCTCTAAAATTCACGCTCAACTTCTGAAAGGTAACACTAGCAACGTTAATTACGCCTTGAAAAAAAAAACAAATGAACAATAAATCAATAAAGCGATAGACCTAAAATACACTATATGTTAAACCTAACGGAATGAAGAATGTCCATCGCGCAGATACAAGACACCATGTTGCGAATATGGGATTCTGAGGTGATGTTCGATTAAAAGTAAGACCGAGGGAACGGTGCGTGTCCACCACATCCCAGCAAACTTTGTTTAGGAACAGGCCTAGTTCAAAAGCAAGCTGTGTTGGTACCAGAAGGTAGCGAGCTTGATCTTGGCTGAGGACAACCGAAACATGCACGCTTCCGAATAGGGAAATATGCGATTTAATGCTTTAGAAATCAACGCCTCAGAGTTGGCATCTAGGCCGCACCAAATGAGATTGAATGGTCGTCTATCTAGATAGAGTGTACGAAAAAATTTCCCGACAGCACCGAGGTAAAAACGTTGATTGCCAAGGCAAAATGTGATGATGAGCAGACTTCTTTGCGGGATGTCCAATTTCTGCACTATTAGGCAGAAGAGCGTTTATTTTCCTCACCCGTAAGTGCAATCGACGATCACGTAGAAATTCCGATATGATAAATGGGAGGTGGTAAAAGTATTGTTATCATGAAACACCTTTGACCCAAAACCAAGTTCGGGTGAGGATTTGAATATGGGGATGTTATCCGAAATCTTACCTTCGAATTTTAGGAACTTGCCAAATCATTGAAATCTTAAAAGTTTTGGATCAGTGTAAAAAAATGTGGTTGGTTATGCCACGTGTCCGACCGCACCCGCATTCCCATCTCGTGTTTAAAAACTGTTCAGATCTCTACCTTGGGTAGGTTAAATGGTACTGTTCACATCTGTGAAGCGATGCACACCATACGCACACCAAGGGAAAGTTATTCAATTGACTAGACGAACCCCAAGAGCTGTAGCTTCTAACTAAGCAGCTAGAGAGGCAGAGTGATAGTGTTGTTTTCTTTACTAGGTCGTACTAATCCCCGAGAGATGCGTTATGGCAGACATTGAAAGGAGACCAGAGAATTTTCTTGTGCCTATCAGCCAACAAGGAAGTAAAGTCCATTCGCCATGGCAATACACCATTATGCATCAGATAACGACCGCAGAGACATGTTCAGGCCAACCGTGCCGGGAGGAGTTATTCTGGCAAAAACGGATCTACACATTAATCGCTCCTCAACGCGCAAGATCACTTAAAGCCTTTTTTTTGTGACCCGCGGGCGTTGAAAGACGTTCTGTATAGAGGTAGTTCAATTATAAAGAGGCAAGAGAAAGCTGGTTAGGCCTTAAGCTTAGACAATCTTTAAGGAAATAGTCGTTGGAAAAGGTAGCGCTGAAAGGGCTCCGAATATTAAGCGTGCCAACACATTCCCAAAGTCGACTCAGAAAGTTCAATTCAATCCAGTGAAGGGGCGTCCCTCTAAGTACCAAATATAACTGGATACAAATGGTACCCATATGCAGGGAGAAAAGGGGAGAGATAGATGAAGTGGAAATAGGTATAAATGAAAAGATTAAAGAAAGTAAAGGAGTTAAGATGACTAGGTGCCAGTAAAGTAAATAACACTCAAATTTTTGTTTCCTCATCCCCCACGTCTCTTGTTTACTCTATCACTGACCTCCTGGCTGCCTACTCCTCCATTTCTGACTGGCTCTCTACCACCTTCCTCAGGCTTAATCACTCCAAAACTGAGGTCCTCCTCGTCGGCACCACTGCTCTTGGCAAAAAATCCAAATCTCTCTTTCCCTCGCTTACTCTGGGCGGTAATACTATGCTTTTCTCTGATTGCGTTAGGAATCTGGGTGTTGTTTTTGATGAGCATCTCTCCTTTAAGCCTCATATCCGCAATGTTAGCAAATCCTTTATGTTTCCTTCGTAACTTCTCTCGCATTCGCTCTCACTTTAATCGCCAAGGTCTTGAGACTGTTGTTCATGCCTTCATCACCTCACGCTTTGACTACTGAAACTCTCTGCTTGTGAATCTGCCATCCTCCTCTCTTCACCCCCTTTAACTTGTACAGAACTATGCTGCCCGGCTTCTCCTCCGTCGACCTCGCTTATCTCACTCAAAACCATTATTGCATGAACTGCACTGGCTCCCTGTCAGATCCCGTACTCACTTTAAGATACTTCTCTTCACATTTAAGGCCCTAAACAACAAGGTCCCGTCTTACCTCTCTTCTGCCCTCTCGCCATGCCATGTCCCTCTACTCAATGGGCAACTGCTCCTTCTCAGTCTGTGCCCCTAAGTTGTGGAATGCTCTTCCTGCTGAAATCAGGTCTTCTCCCTCTCTTACCACATTCAAGTCTCTCCTGAAAATGCATCTTTTCTGAATTTACTTCTACCCATCTTGAATTTCCATTGAATTTCCAATATTATCTCAGCACAACGCGCGCTCTAGGAAGGCCTCAGGCCTTGAAGAACGAATTACAAAAGATTTATTATTAATAAGGTATAAAGCGTATATGCGAAATATACTTTATCCTTCTACCTACATATAACCTTGAAAGAGGGTGTAAGGTATTAAAACGCAATCATGCAGGAGCTTGAATAGGGAAAGTTGCGTGCTTTCCCAACCTCAAATGCGTGGGAGAAACGGAGTAATTCTCGAGATTTAATCATTTCTTTACCATGGGTGCTCTGCCAGGGGGAATTATCCCTACGAAAAGAATAGGTGCCGCAGAGGGGACCCTATTCTACAAAAAGAATTATACAAATCCTATATAATGAACAAGATATTGCCCTTTATTAAAAGACGGAGATTAAAGTAAAACTACAGAAAAATGATTCACTTTTATCAATGACAATATCCAATATTTATTTAATTATTTAAAATGTATCAGTTAAAGGATACACTTGAGGCCCGGGAGTGGGTATCATCGTTTCTTGATAATAAATCTAAGATATCTTCCCATCTGGCCATCTATGGAATCATTCAACGAAGGGGCAGCCAATTTGGACATTTCTTCCATCCTGGGTCTGAAGATTCAAAAAGAAAATTCCTTATTTTCGTCTAGTTCATCCTTTCATTCGGATTCCCCTGAAAAGAAGAGCTTTGATGTCCTTATTCTTTCCTTCTTTCATCTTCTCGATAGCCTCTTGGTCTGCAATTGACAAATTTTAAAATATTGTAAAAAATTGGAAATATATTATGTAAGCCATGTTGACCGTTTGTACGAGGACCCATTTGGGGGTTCTTCTCCGGCATCCAAGTAATGCTATTATCCTTAAAAAATTAAATTAATTTTTCTTCTCTTTATCGTTTTTTTCAGCTCTATTTTTGGGATAGATGACCTCACAAGAAATTGGATTTATCAAGACGAACTGGTTCAGTCAAAACCATTAACTTAATATCAAAGATACCTAAAGGAGGTTTAAAAGGGATTTAGCACTCGTTTCATCTAACCATATTAATTAATGATATTTGAGATTGAAGTAGTTTTATGGGGGGGGGGACAAGTCTCGTGTACTAGAAATAAAACGATGTTAATTCCCATTTAATTCCTAAAACCAAATCAATGTTATTACTTTGGGGAAGGATTCCAAGCTTATGCGGCCGTTTTCCCCTCTTTTTCTCTTAAATCATTAAATTTTGGTGTCTTTTTAAGAATTGTTTAGGTATGGTAACAACCGATGTATTAATGGCGGTAGCTGGTTGGAATATAAAGATTTTTAAAAGGTTAAATGTTCTTATCATGTATTGTGGTTGGACTCATTTTTTTCATTGAACCATTTTCTTCAATATATTTGAATCAAATTGTGTATAAACAAAAATAGAAATGTTTACCAAGAAACAAAATATAAATAGATCATATTTATACTAAGAAGAAAAAAACATAATGTAACTGTAACTAATGAATAACCTCCCGTAAATAACTCCTGGGAAGATGAAAAGAAGCAAATGAAAATTGAGAAAGAAATTAAGTAAACAAAATAATGACATGTGAGAAGTAAAGAAATTTGATTACAAATAATCACTGTAAATATCATTTACTACATGGCGAATCAAACCGTATATATTTTGGAACTTTCATTATAATCTTCACTTTGGTGTTGGCGCTGTAAAAAGCATGCATATAATTTCAGCGTTGTGTTGAGAACAGACACTTGGTTGGAACAATCAAAATTATCTGTTGAGGCTTGGGTAATTAATTTTGTTTTTTTTAAAGAGTTTAAAAATTAAACACAAGCAAAAAACTATTGAGAAACAGTTTGCGAGATGTTTGTCTCAGGTCATGGCTCCAAAACCTAACCTAATCTGACCTACAACCTGCAGGGATACTAAGAACCTAAACGCTCTAGCTTAAACACCTTAGCCAAACTTTTTCCCTCGCGAGAGCCTGAAACGACTAATTTTCTGCTGGGATTGTTCCTAAATAAAGACCCAAAACAGCATAGAAAAACGAAGGATATAAAATCCGCTCTGTGGCAAAGTAGAATCAACTGAATTGAATAATATGATAAACAAAACTAAAATCCTTTCTCAAATACAATCGTTCAAAAGGATAAAAAAACAAGCAATATGATACCAGTATTGAGATATTCAAACAATAAGAATGGTTTTACTAAAAACAATCTTAAAGACATAATTTATTGGGTGAGATGAAAAAATATTGCCAGATGAAACAAGAATCTATGGAAAAACGTCACCTATTGAATGCTCCAACTTTTCTGGATCCAAAGACGATGATAGCACGCAGATGAGTTGACTCATCTAAAGCTAAATTAATGAGTTAGCTAGGAAAGAGCTAGATGAATTATCTAGGTAAAAGCAAGACATTTAGCAAGGTTAGCGGTTAGAAGAGTAAGCTAGGCAAGAGCTAGTTAGTCAGGCACAAGGCATATGAGTTAATCATGTAAAAGCTACATAGATAAGTTAGCTATGCAAGAGCTAAATGAGGTTTGTATGTAAGGGCTTGACTATTTATCTCTTTTAGAGTCTAGATGTGTTAGCTATGCAAGAGCTAAATGAGGCTTGTAAGTAAGGGCTTGACTATTTATTTCTATAAGAGGCTAGATGTGATAGCTATACAAGAGGTAAATGAGTTAGCTTGAAAAGTTCTAGATGAGTTACCTAGGCAAGGGATAAATAAGTTTGCTTGGAAGGAGCTAGATTATTTATCGTGGCAAGAGCTACGATAAATGTATTTATGAAAAAGATCTGTGCTTGCCTTATTCTTCAAAGGAGGTTACTTGGAATGCAGTTTAAGTTCTTACCTGAATGATTATTATTATTACGAAAAACCAGTGTCATACAATCAAATTTTAATCTTATAATATAAATAGTTTTGGAATTATTGGAGATAACGATCAAGGGAGTCATTAAATTTGGAACTACAGAAATTAAGACCTTTTATTTTCATAAAAAAGGAGTTGATTTGATCCAATAAACTGGAGATAGAAAACAAATTAATTTGGTAAATATAATTCAATTGTGTTTTTATAAGTAATTTACCTAAAAGATTAAGAAAATGGAATAAAATAATTGAATAGAGAATAATTACATTACTCCTATCCACATCTAATTATTTCTTTGCTAGTTGCATTCACGAATAGTCTCAAGTCTGCAATATATATATAAAAAATATAAGAATATCCGCAAATAAAGCGTTATTCCTTTTCACTTTTAAACTCCATAACTTTCGCTTTTTTCACTTCGCTTTTACGGCGAGTAACAAACATCAAGATGGCTGAGTATTTTTCTCTTAAACGCAATGGATTTCATATTTCATATCCGAGCTAATATAAATGTGGCGTATTCGACAATTTAAGCTCCGTAACTTTTGAATACTTTTCATGAATTCCATACAATAACTTTCTACGCATTGACTGGAACCTTATTGTTCATTTATCGCCCAAAATCAGAAAGGGCAAAGATCCGCAAGAAATTCACATTATCCTTTTTCTTTTAAACTTGAGTCTTTCAAGGCTTCATTGGATTTCACTTTTTAGAGAAATAGATGGTTGCCTAGTCGTATGTGTAAAACTCCTGGAGAGGGTGGAGGAACTCCAGGAGACCTTTCTAGGATACTAAGGAATTCTTAATATTACCCTTATCTAACGGCAGACTCAGAGAAGAGTTAGCAAAAACCCCAAAGTTTTGAAAAACGCCCCGAAAACCGAGGTTTTACTCTGGGTTTTTAACCGTTAAAATAACCTAGAAAAAGAATAGTTATCTCTATTTTTATGATAATAATAATGTCGTAGAATTGCTCAAAGTCTGGTCCAATAATTATTCTAGTCCTTGATCTGGACACACCGCTTTTGTTTAAGTCGATGGTATTGACCTTATGACTAAATCTATGATCATATATATATATATATATATATATATATATATATATATATATATATATATATATATATATATATATATATATATATATATATAATATATATATATATATATATATATATATATATATATATATATATATATATTAATATATATATATATATATATATATATATATATATATATATATATATATATATATATATATGTAGGCTTTAATTCCTACTGAACGTGCGAAAGCTGGATAGAGGCGGGTTGTGCCGTAGCCAGTATTCTCACTATAAAAGTCCACTTGTTACTAAGGGGAGGTTTGTTATGGTGGAATTCTAAGAGTACATATACAGGTTGAATAAATTAGCAGAAGGGATTCCTAATTAAAGTCTTGCAAAGGGTATGTCAAAAGGGAGGAGCTACAAATAAACACACGTACAAAAAATAAACTTTACTTTACACAAATATAATAATTAGCAATAGTTAAACGGGCAAAACTAAGGATTAAATATTAAACACTGACGTTAAGCGTCTAGATTTATAATGACTCAATGGGAGAATCAATCACTGTTAAATAAAAAAGTAATTTAAGAATAGAAGGACACTGGGTTTACAGCCTACCGTTAATTGTGATGGATTGGAGAGACGACTACTCAGGTCCAGATGGGGTGGTTCGGGTGGCGTTAACACGAGTTCTCGGGATAAGACGACGGGTTCGGTGCTGCTGGCTGCAGTTCCAGTTAGTTCACTACTAACTGGATATGACACTAACAAATAGTAAATTTCAGTAACTATTTGGATGTTCCTTTTCTTTCTCGAGTTACGTTGAGCAACAGAGCGTATTCTTCTAGTCACAGACTCTGCAGGGCGGGATTTACTTCCAGGAACACTTTGAGACAGCGACCAATTTATCTTGGCAGCGCGTTGACAGTCGATAGGTTACGGCAACGACTCTCGTTCAACGTGAGGATTACGTGAGTAGGTTTGGGACAGTGCTCTAGAGGGATGAACAGCGATGTTATTTCTACTGCGGATTGTGGGAAATAGAGAGGGAGAGATTCCATTCACGACAATTCGCTTATCGCAGCGCCTTCTGGACTATCTCCATGGTATCATAAAGAAGGCAAATAGAATTTAGGCTTCTCTGTGAGATAGTCCTTCTTTCGTCAGACTTCCTGTCGCCAGTTGGATAAAGGGGGGGGGGGGAGAGAAGACGAAGGTCAACTCAAATGGCAAATTTCTTTCGTTCCCACGATTGTCTGGCGGTATGCGAGTATGTACGTTCTATATCCTCACACGCCTACCTATTTCGAGGCACATTATTTCGCCATGAAATAAGGAATAATGTGAAAATTAACTTCACCGGGGGAATTTGTAATTATCTTCCTCGACTAGAACAATTGAGTGGGTAATTTTATCAAAACCGTTAGGAATTTACCTTAGTATCTAATGGCTACAAAATACTACTGCTACGTCAGTTTCCCTAATTTCTATATACAAAACAAAACAAAACGCATACGGAGTACAGGCAAGAAATAATTATTAATACAAAGAGATACAAACAAAAAAATAAATAATTGACTATTAATCGCTATCTTAAATTGGGTTGCTCGAAAGGCTATCTGCGAGGACATTGTCAGACCCTTTTAGATACCTGATTTCATAATGGTACTCCACTAGTAATAATGACCAGCGCATCAGCCTGCCCTTTCGGTTTTTACAAGTTTTTAAGTAAGCTAACGGTCTATGATAAGTCTCTATGAGGAATGGACGACCTACCAGATACATTCTAAATTTTGTAATCCCAAAAACAATCGCTAGAGCTTCCAGTTCTATCGTAGCGCTTGCCCTTTCGCGAGCCGTCAGTCGGCAACTCGCATAGATTATGAAGCAGGTTCTTGGTCCTCGTCGTATTGGAGTAATACGCAGCCAATACCCAGTTGGGAGGCATCTGTCCTTACGCCAAATTTCTTTGAGAGTTCGGCAGTTTTAAGATTGGGGCGGAGACAAGCTTCTTATTCCGCTCTTCGAAGTGCGCTTCAGCGTCGGGGCTCCACTGGAGGGGGTCTGGGAGTTTCTTTTTTAGCAGATCGTTTAGGTGAGCTGCTACAGAAACGAATTGGGGTATGAAGTGGCGTTTAAACGAAGCAGCACCGAGGAAAGACTGTGATTGATTCTTGGTGCGCGGTAGGGGCATATTTACAATAGCCTTTACCTTCTCTTTCTGTGGGGCCAGATGACTTCCACCTATTTTAAATCCAAGGTATTCTATTGATTGATAAGAAAAATGGAATTTTGAGGGTTTAATCGTTAAACCATGATGCTTTAAGCGTTCTAAAAGCAGGCGGATGGACAAGATATGATCGTTCCATAAACGTGTAGCCACATACACGTTATCAAAACAAAAAGAAACGTTTTTTAAACCGTCTATTACACGGCGCATTATGCGGTTGTAGCTACTGCAGGCAGTGACTAGGCCAAAAGGAAGACGAGTGAATTCCATTAAACCTTTGTCTGTAGGAAAGGATTTCAGTTTCCTCGCTGATTTCTTTAGGGGGATCTGATAATAGGCCTTACATAGGTCTATCTCAGTGATGTATGCGGCTCCTTCGAATAGATGTAAATTTTGGTAGATTAGGGGGATAGGTTCGGCGTCAAACACGGTGACGGTGTTTAACTTCCGAAATCAACGCACATCCTAATGGATTGGTCTGGCTTGCGGACTATGTCTATTGGGGAACACTAGTCGAAAGTAGATGGCTCGATAATCCCTAATTGCAAAAGATTGTCGACTTCCTCATTGAAAGAGTCTTTTAGGTGCACCGGTACGGGATAGGGCTTACATCGCACAGGTTCGAGCGTAGTGAGGGCAATATCATGTTAGAACTGAGTCAAGCATCCTGGCTTACTCGGAAATGACGTCACTAAATTCTTCCAAAAGCACCATCATTTAGGTTTCTTTGGGCAGGGGTGAGGTCGGAGTTTACATCCAACTCGGGGAAAGGTTCTTTCATCCGGGGCAGCTTGGACGGGAGGACGGGGAGGGGACAATCTTCGCTTGACTCTACGCAAATCGAATTAACAATATTTAGGGAGTTGTTTGGGTGGACGGCGTCAATTACCCTTTCTTCGTCGAAGGCGACTCTATTGTTTATACAGGCCCGTCTATGATACTTTTTTAGCATGTTTATGTGATATAACTAATCACCTGCGGGTGTCTGTATAACGTAATCGACCGATCCGTGGGTTTTCTGAAAGGGTTAGGGGCCTTTCCATTGGGAGAGAAGTTTATGGAAATCCGAGGTAAGTAAGAGTAGAACTTCATCTCGGCGATTCAGTTTTCTGTATTTGGGCTTTAGATCAAAGTATGTCCGATACTTGTCCATATTAATTTGGGAATTTCTAGCTGCTATGTCAGAACACCCTTTTAATCTTTCCCTTAGTTCGAGGACGAAGAAATATGTGTTTCTTAATTCTGGACACAAACCGAAATTTGTGCATAACTCCTTCAAAATACTGAGGTGCCCCCGCACGTTTCTCCCGTACAGGAGCTCAAATGGGGAAAATCCGATGGTCCTATGGGGAATTTCACGGCATGCGAATAACGCAACGGGCAAATTTCGGTGCCATTCTTGGGGTTGTTCCATGCAAAGCTTCTTGAGGACGGTTTTCAAGGTCACATTTAACTTTTCGCACATGACGTTTGCGCTCGGATGGAAGGGGGTGGTAAAAATAGGTTTGATTTGGAGCAGGGTGTTCACGTGTTCAATGAGCTCAGAGGTAAGCTGGCGGCCTCTATCTGACAAGATTTCTTTGGGCAATCCTACTTTAGAAAAAAATGGAAATAATGGCTTCAGAGCAAGAGATACTATCGATCCTTTTTAGAGCGACAGCGTCTGGGAATCGGGTAGCGCGGTCTATCAATGTTAGTACATGCGTATGACCTTCGGCGGAAGGGGGATAAATTGGTCCGATGAGGTTGATGGTGACTCTCGAGGAGGGCTCCGAAATGACTGGACGTTGGCAAGTTTTAGGCTATATGAGTTCGCTTCCTCAAAAATTTAACCCCTTAAGCTGACTCCACTTTTATATATGTCGTAGAATTGCTCATAGTCTGGTCCAATAATTATTCAAGTCCTTGATCTGCACAGACCGCTTTTGTTTAAGTCGATGGTATTGACCCTATGACTCAATCTATGATCATATATATATATGAGTATATAAGTAAGTTTAATTCCTACTGAACGTGCGAAAGCTGGTTAGAGGCGGGTTGTGCCGTAGCCAGGATTCTCACTATAAAAGTCCCACTTGTTACTGGGGGGAGGTTTGTTATTGTTGAATTCTAAGAGTGCATAATATAGGTTGAATAAATTAGCCGAAGGGATTCTTAATTAAAGTCTTGCCAAAGGTACGTCCAGAGGGAGGAGCCACAAATAAACACACGTACAAAAAATAAACTTTACTTTACACAAATATAATAATTAGAAATAGTTAAACAGGCAAAATTAAGGATTAAATATTAAACACTGACGTTAAGCGTCTAGATTTATAATGACTCAATGGGAGTATCAATCACTGTTAATTAAATAGGTAATTTAAGAATAGAGGGACACTGGGTTTACAGATTACCATTAATGGTGATGGATTGGAGAGACGACTACTCAGGTCCAGACGGGGTGGTTCGAGGGACGTTAACACGAGTTCTTGGAGAGAGGGGAATAAGTCGACGAGTTTGGGGCTGCTGGCTGCAGTTCCGGTTAGTTCACTCCTAACTGAATGTGACACTAACAAATAGTAACTTCCAGTAACTATTTGGATGTTCCTTTTCTTTCTCAAGTCACGTTGAGCAACAGAGCGTATTCTTCTAGTCACAGACTCTGCGGGGCGGGATTTACTTCCAGGAACACTTTGAGACAGGGCCCAAGTTATCTCGGCGGCGCATTGACAGTCGTTACGTTACGGCAACGACTCTCGTTCAACGTGAGGATTACGCGAGTAGGTTTAGGGGAGTGCTTTAGAGGGATGAAAGGCGATGTTATTTATACCACGGGTTGTGGGAAATCGAGAGAGAGATTCCATTCACGACAATTCGCTTATCGCAGCGCCTTCTGGACAATCTCCATGGAATCATAAAGAAGGCAAATAGAATTTAGGTTTCTTTGTGAGATAGGTCTTCTCTCGTCAGACTTCCTGGCGCCAGTTGGGGAAAGGGGGGGGGAAGAGAGCTGACGAAGATCAACTCAAACAACAAATTTCTTTCGTTCCTACGATTGTCTGGCGCCATGCGCGTATGTACGTTCCATACCCTCACAAATAATTTTTTAGTTAAATAATTATCTATTAAGAACAGATCACAGTAACAGATCACCACTAATCGAGAGTTGTTTTTTAATCATGAGAGCCATAATCTGTAGAAGAATTATTGAATTATGAGTTAGTATCAGAGAAATAATCTTAATTTGATACATATTTTTTTTTAAATTCTAAACATAAGTATGCATTTTGAATAAAATAATTATAACAAGCGTTCATTTCTGGAGAAAAACGCGTATTTTTAATTTGAAAAACAGTAATTATCGTCGGTTACCTGAGATTATATATATATTTATTTGTTTTTTTAATTTTTGAAACACCATATAAACTTTGACTTGAGGCGTAGGTTCGTGCATCGGTGATCGCTTGAGGATCGTTCTTTAAGAGTGCTAATCTTTAGATTTATTAGAGGGAACAAATAAAAGAGATTTCTTTCTTGACTTTATAAATTATTGCCACTTTAACTCCTTTGAGGATAATTAAAACAGTACTTTTAGTAAAAAAAATAGACTCTAATGCTCATAAACCCTCTCACTAAATAACATAAAAAAATTACATATTTATTACACTTAAAAAAAAAATAATAATGGGATTACTGTGCGAACTCTCGAAGCTCGATTCGAGCTGGAATTTTACGGGGAGAACAAATTTAAGTTAATATCTTTGTCCTTAGCCAGACATCCAATAAACTAATTATTATGCGCGGGGACATAAAGAACTAAATTATTCTTTACTCACATAAGGTAATGGAGATTATAAACCCTAGACCAGTTAGACTATCCTCGGAGATTTTGTTCCCGAAAGGCGTAGCTCGAGTAGTTAATTGTTTGCTCAATAGATGGCGTTCGCCGACCTACCTGTCGATTCGACCCTTGACGTTACGAGGGATCTTGGTGGGTTTGGCTCAAGCGAAAGCTTAGTCCTTCTACTTTTAGGCGGTAGGATCATCCTTGACCTCGTTTTTGTCTGGACGATATGAAATCGTTGTCTTCTTTTTATTATCTAGTTGGGATTTGTCAAACTCAGATAGAGTAAGGTTTGGAGTCCTCAAACTGACTAGCTTAACACTCAATAATCTTTAGGCTCGAACGATGCCAAGCCTCCTTGGTACAATCTGGTTTTGTACAAGGACTGCCAGTTTTCCTTAACTTGCAGAAAACTTTCTACGGGTGTTTTTTCTGTTTTATTCTCGAACTCGAAAAATCTTCTGTCAACCGGTGACTTTCTTGTCTCTTCTGTTAGAACGAACAAAAAGCCACGTTTCCTTGAGACAACCTGTTATATACCCAAATTACTTCCGCGGAGTAATGGGGAGGTGGAGAGTGCAATGCAAGGTGAGACCTCATGTTGGTCTCCCGCGCTTGACGTCTTGTAACTCTGAAAGAGGGTAATACGAGATCGGCAGGTTGCGCCTTTGAGTTGATTGTTTATAAGTGCACCATCGAAGGGCCTGCCTTTTGATCTGAGGTCAGGAATCTGTCTAGTAAAATTTAACCTTGTGCCCATTTCCTATGTTACCGGAGAACATCGGAGGGGCAAAGCTAAACCTAGATGGCTTTTGTTATTATTTCCTTGGCCTGGATACATATATATATATATATATATATATATATATATATATATATATATATATATATATATATATATATAGTAAACTCTTATACCTCTACATTCAGCCACCCTTAAGATGATCCTGGTAGGGGGGGGGATCGCATGTGCTCTACGCAAAGAGCCCTACTAAAACATCTTTACAAAAGCTACTCGACCGATAGTGAGAACGCTCCATTCACATCACTCCTATTAATAGAATTATGTCCACCGTGCACCTAATTAACACTTATCGTAACCGATTCTACGAAATACACAAAAACTACAACATTAGAGATACACTTATACGTACAAACTAAACCAAAATAAAATTTCTATCTATACACAAAAAAAATTAACCTGGTATTACATTATGGCTAATACTTTCAGTACTCCAGTCGCGTACGTGGTTTCCCACATCGTAAGTTTTCGACTGACATAAGCATGGGGCGGTCGCTACGAACGAATGTACTTGTTTTTGGTTCGGGTTAGCGGCATCTTTATTATGGCGTCTACCTTATTCTGTTGGGGGGATAGATCGTTTTTCCCAATTTTGACTCCTAGCTCAGAGATAACCTCATCAGCGAAGGGGTATTTAGAAGTTCCCATAATGGGAACGCGTTCGCGGTGTCGCTTTGGGATGGCGCTACGGGCATGTAAGTGTCCTTACCGTGTAGGGGCAGTCACGTATACGTGGTCAGGATAGAAGGATGCCTCCTTCCAATCACCAACACATCTTCTTGCTTCTCCTTCTCTTCTAATGTATATTTGTCTATTTACTATTGAGTTTTCCTCTCGGGAATAGGATTGATCTTAATCAGGGAGAGAAGATTGATCTTCCCGAAATACTTTTTTGATCTCTTCTTTCATTAAACTCTCTTTAAAACCGTCATTTTTTTAAAGTAGCTTGAAACTCCCGTTTTAATCAATGCATTTGACCTTGAATCTTCGGTCACATCTTCGTCTTCTGAGAATTATTTTCTTCTTAGTTTTTTCCTTGCAGCGATTCTGCGCTTTTATTTTAATCTTGTAAAGATTTCTCAGTCAGAATTTTTTCTTGAAAAGTTTCTTTGATTGCCCTTTGATCAGGAAACACTTGCTCGATTAACGCTTGCTTATTAGGCTTATGCGTTACTCTTTATATATTTATTCTGCTTCTTTTTTATTCATTCTCCTTCTTCGCTACCTTCTCCTCCGGGGGCGGGAGGGTCGGCACCACATCCCTCGCCGTATTGACGACTCGTAAACATATCCCTTCATCCACATGTTTCTCGGACGAAAACAAATGGGTCGAGACCGTGTGTCTCTCATTCGCGAACATCTAAGTAACTACTAATTGAGCTATCGGATTTGAGAAGAGCTGCGTGCTCTAGCCTATTAATACTGAGCAGAATCTAATAGGAGCTTCTACTACGTATGTACAGCCAGAAAAATACTTCGAATGTATGTGGCATCGGGCGACAGGGAACTCGGTGGGTCTACCCAGGGAATCCTGGATGATCACCAACTTCTGGTGATGGGGGCTGATAGGGGAAAGCAATTTCTTTGGTACAACGATACAGGTACACCCCGTATCGCGCAACACGGTTGAGACTCAGCGACCTTTTAAGGCCCCAGTCTCTAATTTAATCCTTCGGGAGAATTTTTGCTGTATACCAAATTCACCTGCTGTTTAGGGGAATTCGATGTGGTCAAAGAAGGTGAGGGATTCGAAGGTTGTTCTGGTTCTAACGTTGCCGACAGGTTATGTACCTGCTGAGTCGAGGGCGACTTAAGCCTCGAGCTTTGGGGGCAATCATAGCTAAGGCGGGTTGGGTGCTACAACTAAAGCAGGTGATGGGGTTTCTGGGGCTTACGGCGTTCCTGACGAACTTAAGGGAGTTATTTTTTGCGGGGGTTTATGGGGATATCCCCCTTCCTTTGGGTAAAAGGGTTTCTGATGATACCCACCTTTCTTGAGGGGCGAGAGCTTGTTTTTATTACACTCGCTATGATAAGACCTATGGTTTGACGCATGCAAGTTGGCTTCTGAAACACACTCATCGAAGGACTCTGCTCTCCTGTCCTTGACAAAGGCCCTTAATTCAGGAGGCAGCGTTCATAATAGCTGGTCCTTCAGTATGAAGTCGATGAGTGAGTCGAAATCATTTCTCACTCAGGCTGACTCTAACCAAAATTGGAGGTGTCTCTTTAGAATAAAACCAAATTGCCGGTAGGTTTGTCCGGGCTGAATCCTAGCCTGCCTAAATTTTATCCTATAGTCTTCAGGATTTAAGTTAATGGCTCCCAGTAGTTCTGCTTCTAGGGTAGAGTATTCTATCGTCGCATCAAACGGTAGAGACAAGAATATGTATCTTACTTGGGTACTGAGTACAAGAAGTAGTCTTGCGATACCATCTTTTACGATATTTCAGTGTTTCACTTCCCCAAAAATTTCAAGGTGCGAGAGGTACGCGTATAGGTCATCTTCGTCCTTTTACGCTGGCAGCTTCATAGTTGGGACCTGCGATGTCCCAGTCCTGGACCCCACGGACTGAAATTCCACTCGGTCCTTGCTCAATGCTCTCTCGTGTTCTTGTATCTTTTCCCTCTCTTCTGCTTCCATCTGTATTTTTCCCTCTTCTCTCCTTATTTCCCTTACCGTCCTTTCTTTATCTTGGACGTATGCAAATAGTTCTTTGTCCTTTAGTTCCAGAGTTTTACCTTGTTGAACAAATAATTAAAACGAAGCCATATTGGCTATGTTCGTCGAAACCTCACCGCTTTAACGAACGTTACGTATGCAACTTGAAGTCCCTTAGCCTTTCCTATTCTAACCTTACCTTTTTATAAACCTCTTGATTGGATTATTCCTATTCAAAACACGACAGAACTCTAGACAACACTCTTCGTTAATTTATAATTCCTACAGTCGTAACTACACTTCACTGAATCTTTAAGACTTGTTTGAAGTCTCCTTATTTAAATTTTCCTCGAACGAGTTGGCAATTATTTGTTATGGGTAGGGGCTTTTTTTTCTCTAATCTTAAATTGGGGTTCTTCTGAATTAACCGCAATAACCTGACACCACTTAAATATGTCGTAGGTTAGGCGAGATTATATGTATTTATTTGTTTTAATAATTTTTAATAAACCAAATAAACTTTGACTTGAGGCGTAGGTTCGTGCCTCAGTGATCGCTTGCGGATCGTTCTCTAAGAGTGCTAATCTTTATATTTATTCTAGGAAACGAATAAAAGAGATTTCTTTCTTGACTTTATCAATCACTACCCCTTTAACTCCTTCGAGGTTAATTAAAACAGTGCTTTTACTAAAAAAATAGACTTTAATGATCATAAACCCTCTCAATAAATAACTGAAAAAATTACAGATCTAATACACTTAAAAAAAAGAATAATGGGATTACTATGCGAACTCTCAATGCTTGATTCGAGCTGGAATTTTACGGGGGGGAACAATTTTAAGTTAATATCTTTGTCCTTAGCCAGACATCCAATAAACTAATTATTATGCACGGGGATATAAACAACTGGATTATTCTTTACTCGCATAAGGGAATGGAGATTAAATACACGAGACCAGTTTGACTATCCTCGGAGATTTTGTTCCGGAGAGGCGTAGCGCGAGTAGTTAGTTGTTTGCTCAATAGATGGTGTTCGTCGAACTGCATATCAATTTGACAGGTAGTGTCACGAGGGATCTCGGTGGGTGGAGACTCAAGCGAAAGCTTAGAGCTTTTACTTTTAGGATGTAGAGGCGACCTTGACCTCGTTTTCTTCCGGACGATATGAAATCGTTGTCTTCTTTTCTGTTTCTAGTTGGGGTTTGTCCAACTTAAACTGGGTAGCTTAATCCTCAGTAATCTTGGGGCTCGAACAGTACCGAGCTTCCTTGGTACAATCTGGTTTGGTACAAGGACTGCCAGTTCTCCTTAATTTGCAGAAAACTTTCTACCGGTGTTTCTTCTGTTTTATTCTCGAACTCGAAAAATCTTCTGTCAACCGGTGACTTTCTTGTCTCTTCTGTTAGAACGAACAAAAAGCCACGTTTCCTCGGGTCAACCTGTTATATACCCAAATTACTTCCGCGGAGTAATGGAGAGGTGGAGGGTGCAATGCAAGGTGAGACCTCATGTAGTCTCCGGCGCTTGACGTCTTGTAGCTCTGAGAGAGGGTAATACGAGATCCCCAGTTTGCACCTTTGAATTAATTGTTTATGAGTAGACCCTCGAAGGGCCTGCCTTTTGATCTGAGGTCAAGAAACTGTCTCGTAATATTTACCTTGTGCCCGTTTTCCTATGTTACCGAATAACATCGGAAGGGGAAAGCTAAACCCAGATGTCTTTTGTTATTATTTCCTTGGTCTTGATACTTATATATATATATATATATACTAAACTCTTATACCTCTACAGTAATAAAACTCAGTGTCATTTTGGCTGGGTTTTATGATTTGCTAACCCTGCTCCAATGGTCTTCGACTTAGGAGTTCTGTGAAAATAAACAAGACTTTAGGTCGAGCAGAATTTTAGACTGATCATGGTCTGGTAGTTTCAACCCTAACACTGCACATTGTCCCGTCTCATGGCAAAATACAGAGTAGTCAGATCATCCTTCATTGTTGCAAAGCTAAAGCAAACACAGCGTTGTCAAGCATTTGCAGTCGAGTTAGACTATAGGATGACCTACTATGGCCTATTGACTTGAATCACAACCAACAAATGTGACCAGTACAAAACGCTGGTAAATGAGTCAGCAGAATTCACCTTAGGACCGAAACAACGAGTATAACTAGCTTGGTTAGATGAAAATGACGAACGTATTAAACAGCTCCTGGATAAAAGAAGAAGATTCACTTAGAATTGAAGAATGACTGCTTCTCCGCCTCAAAGCGCAATCGCTTTAAGCGTATGCAGAAACAGACTCAAATTGCACCTGGAGAATGCAGGATGAATGATTGGAGAGAAAGGCAGATGAGATACAGCGCTACGCCGATACTAAGAACTCCAAGATGTTCTTGAATGCTATCAAGGAGGTGTATGGACAGGCTGAGCCATGTATCACGCCGCTTCTATTAGAAAACGGCACTACTTAACTGAAGGAGAAAAACAGTATCAACATGAGGTAGAGGGGGTATTTCAACAATCTGCTCAACAGTTATTCCACTGTCGATCTCGCGGCCTTAGAGCGAATCCGTTTGAAACTCACACATGACCATCTTGACCTATCCCCCAAAAGGGAAGAAGTCAAGAGGGCCATCAAGCTTAATTGTTCTGGCAAAGCAACTGGGATGGATGCGCTTCCTGCAGAAATCTTCAAGTCTGCTGGGCCGGTGGCCCCCGAAGAATTACACGCTATTTTTGTCATCATCTGGGAAGTAGAAGACATGCACAAAGACTTCAGGGACCCTGCAGTCATCTTGTTGTAGAAAAATAACGGCAGACAATCTGACTGTGGGAACTACCAGTGCATATCCCAACTGTCAGTCACTTGGAAGGTCTTGGCTCAAATCATCCTCAACCTCCTGATCACTAATATATCTGAGAATATCTGCCAATTGTAGAGTGTGGAATCTGCCAGGGCCAAAGGACTATGTATATGATTTTTATTCTCCGCCAGGGCCAGGGAAAATGCATCAAGCAGTACATGGATCTCTACATCGTCTTCATTGACCTCACTAAAGCGTTTGATACTGTCTATAGGGAGGATTCTGGGGGTGACCCTGAAAAAGTTTAAATGTCAAAAAAGAAATATGAACCTCATCCGCTTGTTCCACGATGACATGACGGGACTGGTACTTTCTGATGGAGGAGCGTCTGAGCCATTCAGCTTTACTAATGGCGTAAAGAAAGGATGCGTGTTAGCTCATGTACTCTTCAAACTATTCTTCTCCTGCGTAATCAGTCACGCTGTCAGAGACCTGGAGCGCGGAGTGTACTTGAAGTACAGAATGGACGGATCTCTCTTCAACATCCGCTTTCTGATTGCTAAGACAAGAAAAAATTGAGAAAATCATCCTTAAGGCACTTTTTGCCGACGACTGTGCCCTCGTGGCTCACAAGATGTCTGATCTTCAGCTCATCGTCGACAAGTTCACTAAAGCCTCCCGTCTATTTGGCCTGACCATCATCCTTTGTAAGAAGGAGGTCCTGTTCCAGCCTGCTCGTGCCCCCACTGACAGCCTTAAATCAATATCGATTAATGGAACTGAGCTTAAGACAACGGAGTGCTTCAAATATCTCAGCAGCGTCATCTTCGACGATGGAACCCCAGGCAGGGAAATCAATGCAAGGCGGGATCTGCAATGCGAGCCAAGCTCTTGATCATCTGAGAATGCAATTCCTAAGCCAGCACAATATCAGGCAATCTAAAAAAGCTTAAAATATATAGGGGTATCGTGCTCACCAGTCTCCTCTATGGATATGAGACGTGGAGTCTGTACAGACGACACTTGAGAGCACTGGAACAGACCCACTTGCGCAGCCTGAGGTCGATACTCGGCATCCGATGGGGGGAACGTATTGCAAACCTGAAGGTTATCGACAAGGTGTAGACCACAAGTGTTGAAGCCATATACCTGAAGAGACAGCTTCGATGGACAGGACATGTGATCCGATTAAAGGACTCCAGAATTACGAAGCAGCTTTTTTAGAGAGAGCTTTCCTCAGGAAAGCGAAACCAGGCTAGGGCTTTCAAGCATTTCCTCGACCGTATGAAGGCTCACCAAGGACTCGCCGGAATCGGTCTAAAACAACTGGAGGAATGTGCCAAGGACAGAATCTGCTGATGTTCTCTGACAAAGAATGCCTATTACCGTTTTTAAGAGGAGCATCGTGCATGTGTCATTGAGACCCAATAGAGAAGGTAGGCCACATCAGCCGTACCTGTAAAGCATAGACAGTGGCCCTGCTGACAATGCCAATGACCATGTCGTTCCAGACTTAGACTCCACAGCAACCGTACCTGTAAAGCCTAGACAGTTGCTCGGCCCACAATGTAAATAACCATGTCGTTCCAGACTTGGACTCCACAGCAACCTGCAAAATGATAGCCACCTGGCTATCATAATAGACTCAGTTGTGCATTTACTCTGAAGGAAACAATACAATGGCTGACTTTATTCCGCCAAATTTGTAATAAGGAAAGCTGTACTGCTTGAGATTAACAATGTGAGTTGCAATACGAATTTATCCGATTTCTTGAGTGTCAATCTAACAACAGTGCAGAGGATCATGAATGACTCTGCTGTGTCAGTTTGTAATTCAGAGGCTACGGTGTCTCAAAAACCTCACTTTAAGCTTTCTACTACAAAAAGAACCCCGAATTCGTTTCAGAAATCCACCCATCTTTGGCGACGATTCAGTAATTCAATGAAGTCCATAGCCAGTGACAAGGTAATAGCATAGTTTCTCTTTACACACTACTCTTTTCCTCCTATATAAAATGAGAGAGAAGCAGGTTTTGAAGCTGAAAATAAATAAATAGCGGAAGGAAGATGCAGCAAAGCTTATGAACAAACTATAGAATCCCCTCAAGCCTGGAATGATTTTGCTCTTCTCAGAGGATAACAATTTCTGCCAGGACGATGCGGTGAACTTGCAAATCTACTGCTGGCTTGCCGCTTCCTTGGACGATAAACTGAGGTTCATGAAGATCAAGTTCCCCATATGCATTATCGTGTTTGGGGTAGTCCTTTAGCGACGGGGAGTTTATGCCCAGTTTTATCTTCCCAGAATGTTAAATCAAGTGTCTGTAGGAGTTGGTGTGGCTCTGGATCAAGAAGTTCGCTGTATTTGTGGTAGCAGAACACACAAGCAAGAGTATCACAGAAAAGTCTTCTATCACATTAATACGAACATCGAGCTTTCTAACTCCATAGACTGTACATCCTGGACTATTACATGGTGGGTGCAGTTGAGACCAAAAACCCCGTGCACTTCCAAGGTGAACCTTAGGTCTAGGATCACCGTCTCTATAATGCGAGCCTCTTGGAGACAGTGGGTGAATCTAACGAAGAGTATGGGAGAAATTAAGTGAAAACGATTAAGAGAGATTGAGACATATTAGTTAAGAAAGAGAAAAAGAGCAAGTGAAAGTAAAAGAGAGAGAGGCAGAGGGAAAGTAAAAGAGAGAAAATGAGATGAAGAGATAGATGGTCCAACACAAGCTGAAGTATTATGTCTGCTCTCGCTGTGATTGAGACGGCATATCAACGCTAGAGATACAACGTCGTATCTATTATGCTAGCGAGAGCTCCACTTAGCTCGTTGGCGCTTAAGGTATTCCACTTTATCGTGTTTCCTGAAAAAATTTGTTAAGTAATTTCTTACTGTGTTCCTGGAAAAAAAATTGGTATGACTGAATACAGATAAATCTTTTGAGATATCTCCTCAAACAACTCAAAGGTATACTGTGCCATACGAGTCAATATTTTGCTTTCTTAAGGCGAGAGAGGAACTGACAATAAGCAGCGAAAGGAATATAACAGTTCAATTCATGATTATCAACGATGGCATAATGACCTTTGTTCTTTTATAGGTTTAATTAGGAATGAGAATAACTATGGAATTTGATGTTACAAATAAAACATCCACTCGTATTATGAATTTGCAATACCTTATAAGTGTTCACTCCATTCTTCACAACACATTTAGCGTCGGTTAAATCTTGTGGCTAATTTATGCAATGCATGTCCATTTGAATATGGAACTCAAAAACAAAACTTTTCAACTCTCATTTTAAATCCTTTTTATCCCTAAAACAAAGTTATGCTGAGTCAAATTTACTAAGTTTTAGGCCCCTTGAATTATTTAAGGTTGTGCCAAAATCGTGACCATTGATTTAAATGATGATTCCAATTTCATCAAAGTATTGCAAAAGAATGAAGACTATTTTGAATACTTTTAATATTTCTAATTGGATTTGTGTTTATATTAAAAAGAATTGATAATTATTTTACTTTCCAGATTCTACTCCTTTTAATTTTTTTCAATTTCTTAAAAACTAGTGCGGAGGTTACTTAGGTAGTGACTACGGTGCCTATATGTATATTTATATATATAGGTAAAGTGAAGACTTTCCCTTAAAACTTCTTTTTAGTTCTTAAAAATTAGAAGCCTCTATAACCGTATTTGATTTCATATATTCTGGCATTCAAACATTTTTGACATAAAAATTTCTATGATTCAATCGTTATTTGCATAAATCATCAAACATAGTATTGCCTAAAATTGATGCATGGAAGGCTTCATATTAATTTTTTTGAGTTGGGTCCAAAACTGTACAGGTTTGGGACGTTCTCTCCTCTCTATCTCATACAGAACACCTTGTAAACATTATTAATATTATTCTACCTGCATATTTGTGTGTGCTCTCATCTTTTTTACGTAAAATTGACATACAACGTTTATGCTGACTACAGGCTGGCACAGTTGGTCCGATGTTGACATTTCCATCTCTTTTGTGCTCAAAGAATGAGCTACCACACTTGAGTTACTTTCAGCAAATAATACCTCATCCTATCAACAGCTGTACCAAATTCATTATTTACTTCACATCTCAACTTCTGATCTCTTCGTCCATTCGTAACTTCCACATCCATCAACCATCAATACCTACGCAATTCCATCCACTCTTCATCTCATGTCATCCCACAACCTCTATTTCTCAGCATAACTTCTATCTTTAGAGGGGCTCGCAAAGGGTTAGGTATTGAAGCAAGGATAATGTACCTGGTAAAAATAGCGCCGTGAAGATCGGCAATCCTTAGACACCAGTGTTCGATGTTGTTGCCTTTCCTGGCACCAATTCCTCAAGGGGGACCCCTGTCTATATACATATATATTCAAATTTTCACTTTGTTTAACTTCATCATTTTATGTTTACGAGGGGCGGTCAATAAGTTTTGCGAATCCGTGGGGCAAAACAGAGAAAGGGGGATGGTTGTTTGTGGGGGTGATTGGACAAGTTATGACAAGTCAGGACTTGCAGCCGCACGCTCCTGCCTCATCTATTTAAGAAGCAGTATCTGATCGCAGATCGTCAGTCGCAAATTTTTCAACAATGGAGAAGGTTGAGCACCGCGCAGTAATCAAATCTTTGACCAAGGAAGTCAAAAATGCAAAAGAGATTCATGAACGCATGGTTGCAGTGTACACCGACGCTGCCCCTTCCTATGCAACCATTGCTCGCTGGAATAGGGAGATCCGCCATGGTCGTGAGTCCCTTGAAGATGACCCCCGTCCAGGACGCCCGTCATACGTGAACAACGAGGACAATGTGGCCCGTGTGGAGAGGACGATCCTCGAAAAACGACGGGCGAAGGGCGAAGAAATCGAACGAGAACTTGGAATATCACATAAAGTGTTATCAACATCATTCACGACAATTTGGCCATGACCACGGTCTCTGCCCGTTGAGTCCCTAGAAACCTCACGCCCAATGATCAACTTCAACGTTGTCAAAGTTCGGAGGAACTGCTGCTCCTGGACAATCACGACCCAGCGGGATTCGAGTCACGTATAGTGAAACGTGGGTCCACCACTTGGATCCCGAGACCAAGCTCGAAAGCATGGATTGGATGCACAGGAGCTCTCCGACCCCCATCAAGATCCAGACCCCACCCTCAGCCGAGGCATTCGATCTAAAACTGACCAACGTGATTCGTGAAGTTAGATCAGAGGTCAACTCTGTTGGGAGAGACGTAGAAGCAACGAACCGTAAGATTGACGAACTGGCCAGTGGCGTGCGGGCATCTTTCGATAAGCCTCGGAGAAGCAAAAATCGCCCTCAGAGCCGCCGATCAAGCCGTATAGAGAAGAGTGACCCGCAATTTATTAGAAATGAACAAGCGCGTATCTTAAACTCGTATAGACCGCCCGAACCTCAATTTAGGCCTTTTAGAAACGGGGCTAGACCAACGAGAGCATCTCACCCTTTTAAAATTACGTGCTCTAATAAATTTGCCTTATTAACTCCAATACAGGGGGAAACAGAGTATTCTAATCGTTGACTCTTTAATAAAGAACCAAGATTCTCAATTCGAAGCAAGAAATCCAGCTAAGCGAAAGAAAATCTGCCTACCGGGGGGCAGAATAAACCACGTGTTTATGAAATTAAAAGACTGAACGAGCCATGTGAAGATCGAGCTATCCTCACACACGCGGGCGAAAAAGACGTACACTGTTTTGACAGCTCGACTACCGAGATTGTTCATCGAGTAAGGGACCTAATTAAAGCGGCCAAAGCGAAGGCGAATAGAGTTGGGGTAATTGGTATAATTCCAAGATTAAGAGCGACTCTGAGAATGCAGTCAAGGTCAATACACTAATAAATGTCTCAAACGTTTTTCTCAGGAAATAGGAGTTAAGTTTTATAATTTTTAGAATGAGTTTCAGGAGAGACCGTCACTTTTTTTTAACCATGGTATACACTTTAATTCTCTAGGTAATTCGAAGCTGGGCAGGATTGTAAATGAGAGCCTCCGCAACCTCTATAGTATGGAAGTTATTTGCCCCCAAGCAATAAATGCGCCGAACGAGATTTCACGCCGCGAGCAGGGGAACGGTTCAGTCATACGAGAGAGGGACGTCGTTATTTAAAAGGAAAATTGAAAGGTATTTACGCCAATGTTCGGAGTTTGAGAAACAAACTTCCCGAATTTAAAACCGTGATTCAGGAGGGCGATTACGATATCATATGTATTAGCAAGTCGTGGGTAGATACAGCTTCTAGAGACTTCATTGCGGAATTTAATATAGAAGGGTACAAAATCCATCATAAGGACCGACTAAATAGAGGAGGCGGTGGAGTTTTAGCTTACGTAAAAAAGGGGATAAATGCGATATCGATGGCCGCCACAACCGTAAATATGAAGAGCGAGGTTCTGTTAATTGAGCTCGAGTGTGCTAAAAATAATAAAATAAACTTAGCCGTTACCTATCGCCCCCCATCTCTAATAGAATCAGAGAACATACTACTCTTTGAGTGCCTTTTATCCATGGTGAGAAGAGGAAAAACAATAATTTGCGGAGATTTCCTTTGCCCTACGTTAACTTTACAAACTATACTTCAGATAAAGTTGGGGAGAGATTAGTAGATTTCATCCAGGATAATTTTCTTGTGCAAAAAGTAGAGGAACCTACGCGTAAACAAAATATACTGGATTAGATTATTTCAACAGAGGAAACTTTGGTAAAAAATGTTTGCGTGGGTGAGCATTTGGCGACGAGTGACCATAGTGTAATTAGGTTTGAAATTAATACGAGCGTTGAGGTAAAAGAGAGTTCACAACTAATCCCACGATTTGGGAGTTGTAATTTTGAAACCTTCCGTAACCGGATTAAAAGGATAGACTGGGGGAGATGTTTTTATAATAGGACAGTACAAGGAATGTACTCTAAGCTACAGCAAAATGGGCTCACGGTGGATACCGAGTTAGTTAAATACGTTCGTCGAAATAATGGAAAGTCAAAGAGAGCACCGTGGGTTAGCCCTTTAATAATTAACTTAATTCGGGAGAGTAATAAAGACTATCAAAGTTTTTAAAAAAACGAAACGACAACAAATCGGGAAAAATACGTAGACGCTCGAAGGCTGGTAAAGCGGGCCATTAGAGAATCTAAGTTGAAATATGAAAAAGACCTTGCTATTAATTCGAAACACGAACCGAAACGGTTTTACAGTTACGTTAACAGTAGAAAGCCCAAAAATGGTTCAATAAGGCCGATCAGAGGTAAAGATGGTGTTATGACGGACGTCCCAGAACAATTTGCTAAAATATTGAATGAGCACTTCTCGAGCGTTTTTACTATAGAAGACGTGACGCAATTAGAAACACTAGGCGAGGACATAAATTTTGAAAGACAAAATACCCTATCCAATATAAATATAAATAAAGGGGAGATTTTCTCATATATTAATGAAATGAAAAAGTTGAAGTCACCCGGGCCTGATGGGGTGTACCCAACACATCTTAAAGAACTAAAAAATGAATTAAAAAGACCGCTCTGCACGATTTTCAATCGATCAATAGAGGAAGGCCTAGTTCTAATAGAGTTCAAGCGTGCTAATGTTACGCCGATATTTAAAAAAGGGGATAAAACTGAGCCAACTAATTTCCGTCCCATTAGTCTAACTTCTGTAATTGGAAAACTATTAGAATCGATAATTAGAGATAGGTTAGTGAGCCATTGTGAAACAAATAATTTAATTGCAGACTCCCAGCATGGATTTAGACGGGGGGGCTCGTGCCTAACCAATTTACTCGAATTCTTTCATAACATGATTAGCATCTATGATGAAACTAAAGTGGCGGATATAATTTACCTTGACTTTAAAAAGGCCTTTGATACAGTCCCACACGAAAGGCTATTGATGAAAATTAGAGCAATTGGAGTGAGGGGTAACACACTTAAATGGATTAGAAACTGGCTATCAAATCGTTCACAGCGGGTTGTTGTCCAAATGGGGCGTGTTCAGACTGGGCTTCAGTCACCAGCGGGGTACCATAGGGGTCATTCCTGGGCCCATTATTATTCATTGTGTACATTAATGACTTGGATAATGGAGTGTTTAGTAGGATCTCTAAATTTGCAGATGACACAAAGCTAGGAAGCCGTGCCCTTGTGAGACCCGATGTAGAGCAAATGCAAAGGGACCTTAATAAAATTGTGGAATGGGCGGATAAATGGAAAATGGGCTTCAACATAGGTGAATGCAAGGTCATGAATTTAGGATGTCAGAATTTAAAAGTAGAATACCATATAAAAAGACCAAATTCTCGAATCCGTTAACTTATAAAAAGACCTGGGGATTTTAATCTCGGAGGACCTTAAAGTATCAAAGCAATGCACAGAAGCTTGCAAAAAAGCAAACCGAATGCTAGGATATATTGCTGGGAATTTTACTTTCAATTTGAAAGATATAATCATGCCACTATACAAATCGCTCGTGCGCCTACACCTCGAATACGCGGTCCAATTTTGGTGTCCCTCCATAAATGAGGATATAGCGCAGTTAGAAAGAGTGCAACGTCGAGCTACGAAACTAATTCCTGAAATTCGAAACAAACCGTACGAATATAGACTACGCTCCTTAAACCTACTATCACTTGAAAGTAGACGATTACGTGGACAATTGATAAAATTATTCAAAATTTTTAAAAGGATTTACTAATATTGATTACAGCCTTTTTTTCGAGCTAGACGAAAGGGCCAACACACGCCAAAATAGGTTAAAATTAGTGAACAAGCAATTTAACTCTACTATAGCCCCAAATTACTTCACGTTTAAAATCACGCCTACGTGAAATGGCCTTCCCAACCGTGTAGTTGAAAGCACGTCAGTTAATATGTTCAAAACCAACTTGATGAGTACTTCAATAGCGTAAATATAACGTAGTAGGAGCACAGATTAAAACGTCACATATTATAAGGAGTTGAGGATTTAAATGAAATGATCAATAGAAAGATGCCAGCGATGCATCCATGCATGGAGTGAATGTGAATTTCCCTTTTCTTTTCCTGTCTGTCCTATAAGTATATAATTTTCATCACTAACAGGCAACGCCTGCGGGAGAAGAGAGTACTGTCCTATCCCCCACCCCCATTACCTGGTTCGAAAAAGCGTGTTAGTGTTTTTGAGGGATAGCTAAACCTGCATGTCAAGGGTACACATGTAAATAAGTGTGTATCGTAGAGTTGAAATAGTTAAAAAAACTATATATATATATATATATATATATATATATATATATATATATATATATATATATATATATATATATATATATATATATATATATATATATAACAAAAAATAGCATGAAAAAAGGAGCATGATACACTAACGTTAGAATGTGTAAGCGGACTGGCCTTAAGCGGACCTTAGGGTCTTTGCTGGTTCCTATTTCTGTAGTTTTGTAATTCTTCTTCTTTTTCTAATAAAGGAATTATTAGAAATAACTTTGCTAAAAAAATTAAATCTACTTAGGTGACAACCGAACTAAATAAAAAAAACTTATTTAAACCTTAAAAAAATCTCGTTCTTAAAATATAGGGTTATGGATAAATATATATGTGTGATGAAAGTTGATGCACTATCGCAAGGTTTATGAGGAATTAAACCACAATTCCTGAGGAAATTTATTACACAGCACTTTCAGTATATCATACACCGTTTTCAACTGGCAACTGAGTAAAAAATTACAGAGAACTCCATTTACACCTCTGACCTAATATAGAAAGATCATGATACCTGACCCACTCCCCTGCTCGGGCTAATCCCAGGGTAGAAACAATTTACTACCTGATTAGGGCTGAGCAGTTTTTACGTAAAAAGAAGAATTGTAGAATCAAGTTTGATCACATACTTTTCTAATTTCAATTTACCTGAAGACCAATCTTCTTTTAATAGTTCGATTTGTAAGCAAATAAATAAAATTGTAAAACTGCCCAGCCTCCTTCGGCATTCGACCCCTTGACTTCACACGTTCGAAGGGGGGTAACGGTCTCTCACTGCTGAACCATGATGGACTTAAACGAAACGAAAAATTAGCTATGTTAAAGGTCTAAGGAAAGACACAAAATTAATAGCCAGGGTCTTTTACATCCCTCCCCGCCCACACTCGATTTTAATGTATAGGTATGGAAAGACGAAAAGAGAGTTTGATGTAACAAGAGGGAAATTAATATTCACCGAATAGGAAAAAATATCGCAAAATCCATATTCAAAAGTGAATTAATTTTTTAATTGATTCCTTTTTAACAAGTGCGTGGAAGACGAGGTGACATGATAATGGTAAATGCTCAAAAGAAACGCAACCTAAGCTGAAGCTGAAACACCTGTTAGCGTAAACACCTCACTCACTTACCTTTAAAGCATTTGATGTAATGGGGACGAGTACTTCACTGGCCAACACTTATCACTAGAGCAAGAAAACTTTAGTACGGAAATTGATAACTACATTAAGTAGTTTTCTGAACCTAATAATACCCACCATACAAATAAAGAAATGTTTCTGAATATAATTTTTTGAAAACAGTTATTATGAAGCAAGCTTCCAACTTTTAAGAATTTATTGACTTAATGAAAAATTAGTCGTCCTAAGAGATTGTATTAAATTTATTGGGTAAAAAGTAAGAAATAAAGACTACTGATCCAAGAAACTGATGGAAAGAAAGAAGAAAGCTAAATGTAGGAAACTCCATTGTATTAAAATTTAGTTTAGAAAAGAATGAGATAGGGAAATAAAGCAATCAAGATATTTTTCATGAGATTTAAAGGACTTCCTCTTTTTTCTACGGTATATGCAACTTTAATCTGTACATATATGAGTGAGTAAATGGAGAAATGTGGAAGGAGAGCAGCAATAAATTCTGTATCTCAATTCAGAGATCCAAAATCAGGCCCTCTTATGCGGGATTTCGATTTGGATTATTTTGAATTAAAGTTGGCGTATTGGAAAATACAGGCAACACTAAAGGTGAAAAAAGGGTTCAAGGACAATCAAATCGGTATTGGAGAGACCCTTTACGATTTTATTCTAACTGTTGAGATGGAAACTGAAAATTGCGCAATCCATTGGGAGATGTTTGTAATGCAAGGAAAACATGGAGAGAAAAAATATAGAGGGGAAAAAAGTAAATAATAGAACCAGAATGGTAGTACAAATGAACTATTATGATAATAATTTTGGGGAAAGGATACATTTCAACAGACCAAAAATGCATTTTACAAAAGAAGAAAGAACTAAAGAGTTTTGATTTGCATCGCTTTCGCAGAGGAGGTTTATCTTTCCATCTTGACGGCTTCACTATAATGAACCCTAAATAAAAGAGAAGCCAATAGTAACCGGAATCATAACTACGTCATTAAGGGTATTTATAGTTTCACAAATCCAATGTATTTTTAGACGCGTCTGACTCTATTTCTTACTATGTCGGGCCGACTATATCGTAGTTATTTGGAGAAGAAATACTAGGAAGGTAGACTTACACTTATGGATTCCTTAAACCAATTCAATTTTATGTAGAGACGTTTAAGAGGCAAGCAACCATCAAATATGTAGATTCAAAAACTATATTTCCTTGGAAGGGGGAAGGAAATTATTCTATAATATTTGTTTTATATAGTAAATAGGATACAAAGAATTCCTCCACAATTATCACAGCAAAAGGTGGCTAATTTGCTCTAACGCCAAATTTGTTTTTTGCTCTATACCTAATTGATTCCTTTGTTATGTTCGCACAGTCACATGGAAATTAATTTATATTAAGTCTAATGTTTTATTTACCTTTCTTTTAATGTGGTAATTTGTGTTTATTTAAATAATTACGCATGCACCCGTATTTTTTTATGGCTAAGGTGACTAACATTATTTTGTAGGATATCAAAAATGAATGAAAATTGGACATTGGACATAAAAGTGAGGAACAGAGTAATAGGGTATTTTAGAGGGAGAAAATACTGGTTAAAATTGGGGAAATAATAGGGAAGTGAAAATGAAATGTAGAATGAAAGATAGGTCCGTGGTGATAGGGTATCTCTGGCTTTCTGTGCGTTTTGATATATTTTTGTTTTCCCGAGGGCAGAGTGGTTTTTGGTCCCTACTGCTATGGTGAAGAGTTATCTGGGGTTTTTACGCCCGGATTTTGTTTTGCTTCATTGTTGTGGTTTTTGTTTTCTTTTAATTTATGGCGAGATAATCGATCTATAATTTGGAAATAAGTACTTTACTAATGTTTATAGGGAAAAGGAATATTTGGCTTTCTGTTTTGGATTGTAGTGTTGAATATTTGGAATTCTATGTGAACATTGGCTTTATGGCATTGTCAATGAGCAGTCTTCTGCTTTTAAAGGATCTTGCGTGTCTAGTGTCATCAAAGTCCATGTGTTCGAGTAAAAACTCGGGAGGGAGAAGCCGGTGTTTAGAGTCCCAGATCTTCTACGTTTATGGGGGTCAACCCCAGTTCACCATGCAGCTCACTCTGCCTTCTCTAATCTCTCTCCTTCGGGTCTGCGTAATAATTAAGACAGCCTCAATTTTATCCCTTTGCATATTTTGATCTTTGGTCTTGGGACTCGCGTTGATGAAGACAGGGGGTACAAGATTTTAGATCTAATACAGGCATTATAGATCTTGAGTTTGTTAGGGGAACATAGGTGTATGAAGCAATAGAATTCAACCCAAATCCTCGTCCATTCGCCGCGATCCTTGTCACATAACCCGCATATAAACCAGTCCTAACTCGGAATCCCAGAGCCGTGCCATCCGTGCGGTATGGGATACGTACACCATTCATACAGATGTCTTCGAGGGTGAGTTGGATAAAGGAATTATCCGAAACTTTTGAGTATTGGTGGATATCTTCCATTTTCTCTTAAGATGGTAAATGTTTTCGATTTCCACCGCCGTACTCCGTGCCATATGATTCACATTCCGATAAGATGTCGTACAGATAATTGTGATGTCGTCCGTAAATTGGGCGTATAATAAGCCTTCTGTTAGAGGTTAAGAAGGTCGATTGT
Source organism: Ceratothoa steindachneri (assembly GCA_963969495.1). Taxonomy (NCBI): domain Eukaryota; kingdom Metazoa; phylum Arthropoda; class Malacostraca; order Isopoda; family Cymothoidae; genus Ceratothoa; species Ceratothoa steindachneri. Next base: position 65,448,976 of record OZ018331.1, on the reverse strand, counting down.
GTAGATATTGTAGAACAAAGGACTTATACACCCGCTTTCTAGCACCCTAGCCTCGAGTTTGAACTCAGGGCCAATGAATACTTTAATGTGCACAAACGCTTTTCTCTACATTGAGTAGTTGCATAGTATCCTTTCAAGTATGACATCGATGCCCATTTGTAAGATTAGGTATTACAAGCCTCTCCTCCATACTTTGTCAAAGGCATTTTGACGTCTCAGAGTGCCAGATTTGCGTGGCGTGTTTCAGCTTCTACTTTTGATAACATTTTGCTGATCATGGTTAGCGCCGTGTTCGTTCCTCGCTTCCCCCGGAAGCCATGTTGTTGTTCGTTGTGTAAATTATTACTTTCTAGGAACGAGTTCACCTTGTTGGCCATTATCTTCACAAAGACTAGACCTGAAGTTCGCTGGACTGTCCAGTGGCTTACTGAGTTTGGGAATGAATATAATAATTGCTACCTTTCAATGGTTATGGAGGTAGCCCACGTGTTTCAGCTTCTACTTTTGATAACATCTCGCTGATCATGGTTAGCGCCGTGTTCGTTCCTCGCTTCCTCCGGAAGCTATGTTGTTGTTCGTTGTGTAAATTATTACTTTCTAGGAACGAGTTCACCTTGTTGGCCATTATCTTCACAAAGACTAGACCTGAAGTTAGCTGGACTGTCCGGTGGCTTACCGAGTTTGGGAATGAATATAATATTTGCTACCTTCCAATGGTTATGGAGGTAGCCCACGTTCAGGCATGCATTCATGATATTCATAACCCCTAGAATGATGTTAGGGGGTGCTCTTATAAAGTTTTCCAAGTCAATCCTCTACACCTTGATGCTCGTTGACGAAAGGATTTTAAGTTTCCCGAGAGTTCCCCGGCAGTAATTCTACCGCCGAATCCCTTCATATTGCTTTATTGCGATACATAATGGTGAGGGTAGGATCTGTAAATCTGGTCATTCAGTTCGTTATAATCCCGTATTCGAAGTCTAATTCAAAGTTATCATTCTCTTCCGAGGATATCTTAAAAACAGATACCCAGAAAAGTCTAAATACTTCTTCGGTTTCATTGGTGCCTGTTATTTCAGTGTCGTCCCGTCTGAGTTTTAGGGACGTCCGTATGTATCCTCCTTTTAGTCTTTTTACAGTCTGCCAGAATGGACGTGAGTAGTTTTTTAAGTTCAGTCAATTTATTAGGTTGGCCCAAAGTACACATTGTTGGTCGCTAATGGTCTCCTATCTCTCGTGTTCCTCTGTGCGTAGTGATGTTGGTGCCAGCAAGGTTTACTTCATTGATCCTTTCCTCGTATTCCCTCGCGAGGAACTTCATTCTATGGGTTCAAGAAGCGGCAGGGAAAGATTTATTTTAAACATGGGGAATGGCTTCCTTATTGCTTAAATTAATTGATTCATCTAACTTCTCGTCGATCTCGTATAAAGTTACGTCAATTAAGGGTTCTGGAATGTAATTTTCGAGGAGTTTTCTATAAGTATCCCAGTTTGCGCGACCGTAGCTCTTCCGTTTTGGAATGAGGACCTGAATAATGGATGTTGAAACTTTAATACGGATAGCCTGGTAGTGGCGGTGGTTAGGAGGGCCCGATTCATTAAAGTACTTGTAAGGGAACACAGTGCTGGTGGGAACTATGTCTTGTTTTGTGGTTGATCTGTATGTAATGTATGCCGGTAAATCTGATCCAGTTCTAGTAATAGTTTGTCTGCCAATACTTGTCCCAAGATTCCTGCCTAATAGGATGGCTGACGTGTAATTTGAGGCAGCACTCCTCGCATTGAGGTCACCGACAATAAGATCGGTTCTGCTGTAACCACAAAGCTGTTGTTAGGACCAACGGGCCCACTGCCGTAAGGGCCTCCTGAGTGAGGTATAATTCATCAAGTCCAGTAATTGATCTGAAGTCAAGACTTCTTTTCACAGCTATTGCACATCCGTTAAAACGTTCTCCGCTGTGATTTTGGTTATGAATTCGCAGGGAAAAGTTCAATCTTGTCAGTGTCTGGATTTATCTCGTGCTCTGAGATAAATACAACGTCTGGATCACATTATTGTATTACGTAGCCGTACAGTACTTTTTGTCCGTCTAACCGTTCAAATTAAAATGTAATATTTTTAGTGTGTCCATTGTCTTGTTCGGTATAGATTCCTGTGTGTGTTTGAGTTTTTTCCACTTATTCTCTTACGTGCTTAGGTCTTTGTGGAGTGCTGTGGGTTCAATTCTTTTGTCTGTTCGTTTTTTCTTGTATTCCCCGTCAGTAAGAGTGAGGAAAGTTTCAGGTGCAAGTTTTACCAAGCCTTGGTGAAAAGCCTCCTCAACTTCTTTTTCGTTGCAGTCGTCTGAGGTGAATTCTCATTTATATCTTCCGGATATTATTTTTTCCGTTACGTCAAGGAAAGTCATCTTATTATGGAAAGGGGACCTTTCGGCAGCGTATACTTTCAAGTTTATTTTTCTTGAGTGAGGTAGTGAGGTTTTCCGGGAGCGGGGTGAGCGTGCCCCTATCTCGCGTCTCGCAGTCTAAGTCACGGAAATTTACATATCGTATTGTATGTGTGTCAGTTTGTTCTAAATGTTTAGTATGGTTCTGTATTTTACCACGTGGTTTTGCATCTTGTGCTGCGTGTGCCTGGAACATGGGGTCACTGGCAAGACCTGAAGCGCTGCAGGGGATGGAGAGCTTTTAGAAACTAGTCTCGCACTGGGAATTGAGACTAATTCTTAGAATCCCATCAGACCGTTGCTTCTCTGGAAACCACATTTCAGGCATTCCTTTAAGCTCTTTTCCAAAGGTCCCCTGGGAGGAGAGATTTGCAATGTGAGCATAATAATTGCCACACAGAACTTTTGTCAAGTTATCATTTTCGATGTGCAGGTATGTCTTCGTTTCCTTTGACCTCGCCACAACAGCCTTTGCCACCTTGGCGTAGGTACTGTTGCCTTTCAATTCTTCAGCCTCTTTTCTATCATTACCTATTTTTTAACAGATCTTTCTTGATTGGGCATGCCATACGCTCCTACGCAGTTCAAGCACTTCAGAGGGGTACCATTACCGGCCCTGCATGAATGTACTCCTCATACTTGTAGCGCTTGAAGCACATCTGGAGGTCGATATATTCCCCACGTTCGATCTGCTCAGGGCGGATACGGACGTTAAAGTGGAACATACCTTCCTCCGTATCTTTAACCGCCATCGTCATATTGAAAAGACTATCTTAAACACATGAGTATTTCTTTAAACTTGATGACCACAGATACTTTTCCCAGGTGTGTTTTTTTCACTTTAGCATGAATTTTTTCTACAGTGTGACTCGAACTATGGATTGAGGCGGCGAAGGATGACACGTCTATGTGTTTTGATTTGTGGTAGGGTGGGTGGTTTTAAATTAATCGTCTTCAACTAATCTTCACTTTTGTGGGGGAGGTGAGTGCCTCGATATTCCCAGACGGCTATATATTTGTTCGAAGATACCCCTTGGTCCGCTTGGAGGCAATGGAGAGTGTTTTCAGTGGTATTTGCCGTATCTCTTTCATGGCGGAAAGAGACAGGTGTTTGAACGAAATTGTTCCTGAAAATCTATCTTAACGCTGATTGGCCAATTTTTGTAGCGCTTGTTTCAAATATAAAATCTGCCTTTAAAGCTATTTGGTCATGTTATTAATGCTATGTGTGAAAGAATAAATTAAACATAAGACTTGGCATTGTGATCGTCATTCACAAATTTTCCAACAATGGAGAAGGTTGAGCACAGTGAAGTGATCAAATCTTTGACCAAGGAAGGCAAGAATGCAAAAGAGATCCATGAACGCATGGTTGCAGTGAACACCGACACCACCCCTTCCTATGCAATCATTGCTCACTGAAATAGGGAGTTCCGCCATGGTCGTGAGTCCCTTGAAGATGAATTCCGTCTAGGACTCCGTCAGACGTGACCAAAGAGGACAATGTGATCCGTGTGGAGAGGATGATTCTCGAAAATCAACGATGAAGGTCGGTTCATCTAAAATTATCAATGATCAAAATAAATCTAACAAATACTACGTTTGGACTTTGGGGACTACCATTTAAAAATAACGAATTACGTATTTCTAACCTATAATTTATGAATGGTTGTAATAAATTACGACCAATATAGAGACGGTCGGGAGGAAATTTCCTGTAATCTCTCTAAAAAACAAAGAAAGAATAGTCTAAATGCGTGAGGTTAAATTGATAAAATTATGAAATTATAATAAAAGGTTAATAATAATTAAAATAGAAAACTGCAATTTGTAAAAGAGAAAAAAATAAGATAAATAATATTGAGTAAAAATATAACAATACGGTATCCAAATACCGAAATCCATGCCTTAGAAAAATTAATGATATGCAAGATATAACAAACAGTAAATTCTTAAAAGATTGTGTAGAATAATGCAATCAAATTAATTGCAATTACGTAAAACCTTAGTTTAATGCAAAATGCATTAGTAAATAAAAGTTTAAACTATATTATTTAAAAAATTAATAAGAACGTTAATCATTATATGAACCTTGTTCTTTGCAATTCTATTTTTTTCCTAAATTCCTCTTTCCCGCCAAGTAACTCCTAAGGATGCCGAAATCTTCTTTCTTCTGCAATCCTTATTCGAAAAGGTCTCCGCCCAAATTAACGATTATATGGGTGCAAATCGGTCGGAAACGCCGCTTCTAAAACTCGATCTTTGCTTTGTTTCTCGGGCAGCCAAAATAAAATACCTTTATTATAGGACTCAAACAGTTAGTGTCTTCCTTTGTATTATTTAATGCATTTTTACATATCTACAATGAGAAAATAATAGCTCTTTATACTTTCATCGCCCAATAATTTTGTATTACATATAATAAAGCTTTGTTTTATGGGATGATTTCGTGTTTGAAACGATATCTTCGTATACAATTTACGGATGGCCAGACCTCAAAGCTCAACCAAGAAGAAATTTTAATCGTTTTATATGTTATAAGGAAACTCAATAGAACCTATTATTAATGAAGTTTAGTAAGAGAAAAAAATTATTAGGATATATAGAGCATGGATTACATAGAATATTTAGTCACATGATGCATGAAGACATAAAAACGGCTTTAATAATTATATCCATATATATCTGCAAAAAAAGGAGATTTTGTATTAATATGAACATTATGTTATATTCCTTAATAAAGTGAAGAACACTTAAATATAATTCTTGATAATATCTTCTTAAAGTAATTACAAGATTATAATATCTACTAGATCTTGTGTTTACATCTATATGCTTTTCTTCGAACGGTTGAGACCCTCGTTGCCAACGACTTAAAACTAAACATCTGAAAATTCGCTCTACCAATTCGGCATCATGAATTCGTTTCCAGGCAATAACTCTTGTTGTCAAACCTTTTCTTTCTCAGAAAGGTACAGGCTTTGAATGAAGGTTCTTTATTAGTGAGAAACCACACATATACCCAAAGGTATAATTTCTCATAAGATTAGGTGATAATTTGTTCGTTCATTGATGTAGTGTTGATAGCATGTGTTGAAGCTATTTATGCCCATGAAAATAGCTTCATCGCTCACAGCCAGTCAACTAGCTGCCTGTAATTTCCATATGCTTTGCCACAATCGTATTCTTTTATTTTATGTTTATATTACCACATTATCTCACAAAAATGCCGTGGTTAAAATCACTTTTATGATATCTCAATTTCAAGACAATTACAAAAGACTTTAAACTACTATAGACATAGATATATCTATATATTCGTATAGTTGGCGACTGCTAACTTATTGTTAATTGTTTTCTTTTCAAGTGTTTGATTTGTCTTATGTTTCGCTTTAGGTCTTGGCTTAACCCATAGATTAGTTCACCGAAACTTATTAAAAAGTGTGACCCACGAGCGAAAAAAACTGGTTCACTAAGCAAAACTAATTTTTTTATTGGCCTGACGCGTTTTAAAATATACACATATTTCAAAAGCTACACAGTTGTGGCTAGGGAATAAGATACAGAGCTATATATATGTGGTAAGCTGCGTTAACATTTATACGAACTCAATTATAAAAAATTGGATTTATCTAAACACAAAATATAGATACAAATGGTTTAGACTCCATAACGGTCACAGGATTAAGATGGTGAGGGATTATCATTAGGGGCTGACGGACAGGAGGATGGTAACATGAATTGCAAATTTGTTTGCTTATTTAATTTCGGTCACTTTTCTTTGTTTATTGCCCCTCAAGTGGTCGACGCCTTCGCATCGGGACTCCATCGATGAAGACCTAGCCATTGGTTTTCCACCTCCTTAGTCCATCCACTAGAGTAACTAGGAGTCCTTTCCTCGTACGAGCTCTCCGTTTACAGGTAAGAAGAATTCCCCCATTTTGTCTAAGGCCAATAGACTTGCCAAGTCCTATCTTCAATCCATGTTATTGCATCCCTGATATATTTTTTCCGAAATAGTTCCTTAATTTTTACCTGTTATAATATTCTTTGGTCGTGCTAATTATTATTCAGATTTCCATATATATCTGTGCCCTTGTTCTTATTATTATTTGTATTAAAGTTTATTTTTGTAGAGGTGTTTCTCTTTCGAATATCTATTGAGACGAACCCGGCAAACGTATTCCTATTCAAAAAGCAAACCTTAATAATATTACACTCTAGTTGGAAGGTATTTATCATCCCCAAATTCACTTGTACCCGAGCCCAGCGCCAACAGTGGCAGCCTGGCTTACAGACAAGTGTATCTTTTGGGGAATTTGGGTCACACGCCTTGGTTCCTCGGCAATTTTATTAGACCCCGGTTGTTAAAATAGATCTATTTAGAACTTAACCCAAAAGGTTAAAGTTAACCGTTCGTCGAAATACTAAAATATCCATAAATAGATTGAATCAAAAGGGCCTAGCTAAGAGGTACTTTATGAAGTTTTATCAATGACGGTAAATAAAGTGAAACCCAACTTAGAGGGCTAAAATTAAAACTATCCGACCCAAGTTCGGGTGATTTGGTCTTAAGCCTATCCCTTTTGATTTCTAGATATTTTTACAAGAATTTATCAATCAAATTGTTTTAAAAGAAGAGGTACCATGCTTAAATTCTTTTATTTAGATTGAGCTGGTCTTCCTTTACCTCTTTAACTCATATTTGTGAATGTAGTGGAATCAGGAGGAATGGCATCTTCTTCCAAGCAATACACTGTTTCTTTCGCATAGGTGTATAATTATTTTACTATCTTTATATAGTTTTAGTTTTGAATTTAGAAAATTAATTTAGAAAATTAAATTTGAATCCTCGAACTGCAAATATAAAAATACACATTTTTTCCCTCAACCTAAAAAGTAAATAACTTCATATTTAAAACGTTGCCCTCATATTTACAAAATTAACGTTCAAATTTGATAAGTTGAATTTCATATTAAAAAATTGAAATTAAAATTTTAAACGTTCATTTTGAATAGAGTTAATCAATCACATACGCCGTGCAGTCTATTTTATAAAAACACATTCCATACAAATTTATAATTCACTCTTCTCCATTTCACAACTGCCGATTGATTTTAGGTTCTTTCAAACAACTTCACATTTGATCTGTTATTCTCTCTACCTTGAAGTTCCTAATTTGGTATTTCATCTGAACCATCCACCCTAATTCCTCTCTCACATACCAATTTCGCTTAAGAAAGTAACCATCCATAATTAACTATCCTCAAAACATGTTTTATTTTGTCTCGTCTATCTCGTATGGTGCTGTAATAGGTAGCATGAGGAACTATGCTGCACCTATAATCTAGAGATTTGAAGCTGCCTCCACACATCTTTCACAAAATTTTCCCTTCCTTCAACTTTACTGTGATCTTTGTTTTATTTTCCTGTGTAAATTTTGTATCGATTTCCCTGAAACTGCTTGTATTTTGAAAATGTAAAGATTACCTGAAAGAAAACTGAGATTCGACCACTGACGGAATAGGAAAGAAAACAAAGGATGCTGAAGATTAATTCCACTCATAGAAATTGCACATTCCATTGACATTTTCCTCTCATTGTATTGCACTTTCACCTGAAAGAGATAATAATGGTTGGCGAGAAGATGGTAAATTTATATTGTGAATGTGTATTTAAGGGAGTGAAACTAATTTAGATTACTGTTACACTTAGATGAATCATAGTAGGTACGTAGAAAAGTATATGTCCGTTATTCTAGACTTATCGTCATAATATACTAATAAAGTATGAGTTTATTTTTTTTACACATGTAGAGAAGTGCGTATGAGCAGTTCTTAACATTAGAGTTAACGTCATAAAATACGAGCACTTAAATAGCAAGTACACTAATCAGCTTAATCTACTAAACTAGCCCTTGTTGCTTTAATTCTTCATTTGACCACAATGTCCAATATTGCTACTAACTTTGCTTCTCTGCTCACTTCAAGCCTCAGTAGAGGTTCGTTTAATCGTCGGATATGACGTCAGCTAACACTACGTTGTGAATCTTATGTTCTCACCATAGTGAAATATTAAATTCATTTATTTTTTTATTTTGAATAATTTTCATTTTCTCTATTTTTTTGCACATATCCGCCGTCTCAGTCATGCTTATGCATTTGATTTTGTGAAGTTTTGGCTAACTATTCCATATAAATTTTCGTCAATTTGGGCGTCATCAGTTTTTGCATTTAATAACTAAAGCCATCTAAAAAGAGATATTTCACTTTTGGGGAAAATTGGATATTTTTCCCTTCTTACCACTTTCATAATTTTTAGCTTTGTCCTTGGTCTTTTATAACGGTGTTGTTTTTTAACACACCCGGCAATGGAAACAAATTAGAAATAAGAGATAAGTAACAGGGTGAGTTAAGACTGAAATTATCTATTTTAGTAAACGAGTTGGCGATTAAATGGCACGATCCTTGGAGTATTTTTCAAAACTTACAGAATTAGAGGCATAACACTATACAACAAATTTTACTGGGCAGAAAAATACACAGATCTTATCTGCATGTTATTATTAAAGTGACTGAGTTTAATTCGAATATGATAACAAAAAATTCCCATGTGTAGGAGAATAGCCTAATGCTCCCAAGTTTTGCCCACCTCGCTTCCGGGCAGGCCGCTTATCAACCCTTCCCCTTTCGGCCCAATATCTAGTGGTCTTCAGCCGGAAGGAACCGCCGGCCAAGTCAGCTAACCACCGAGTTCCTTCCTGGACTGTTCATCGATAAATGGAAGCCCAACTTCGCTTCCCAAGATGCCAGAAGTTTATAAAGGGCGAAATGGAATTGCTTAACATCTAATCTACTTTCGGCGCCCTGATAACCTCTTCCGAGTTTCAATTATAAAAGACGAATTCTTTTAACCCTCGGGAGTAGAGCTTGCACCTATCGGTGTAGTGGTAATTCGTCGAAGCATCAAGTCTTCAGAGAGGAGATCGGTCCCAGTTAGGGAGGCTGCTAACCCCGTTGGTCTGTAAGGCAGTGTGGCCCAAGCTCGTACTAACGTGTAAAAGCCGAAGCTACAAACAGCCTCACTCTGGATCCATAAGCGAGAAAACTACATCTCGCGTCGATAGGTCACTTAGCCCACCCACCCTCACAGAGGCCCCCAAGATTCCTCTGAGTTCACGAGTGGGGGGCCCTCTGTAACAAGAAGCTCCCGTCACTGCCTTCTTCCAGCAAAATTGTGACGGAATTTTGGGATCAAGTCAGTCCCTGGAGAACCTACCTCATCGTCTACACCCCTTATCTCACCACCTTCACTTACCAGCGGCACCGGAACATCAGGTTCCATGGATACCCTTCCCATTCACATTCCCCGACTTACCGCGAAGCTTACCAGAATTACAAGTGTATAGGGATTTGTACGGTGAATTTTAATTTTGAAGCCAAGTGAGATATCTGAGATTCACTTATTAATTTATCTCTCAAAGTATATTATTTGTATATATCTATATATATTTTCTTGTTTAGTGCTCATTAAAACTTTAATTTCATATTATTGTGTATCTAACTTCCTTTGGGTTGCTTACTGGAAAGTTCATTCCAATCCCTCCGTAGCCAACCTCTAAGCCCTTTGAGTCAATAAACCCATTAAGGAAATGTGCCGAACGAAGTATAAGGAGTAGTACGACGACTCCTCCGCATTCGAGATAATAGGATATATATATATATATATATATATATATATATATATAAGAGTCGGGAGAATCCCCAACCACCCCTCGGCCTATTCCTCGACACCAACAAGTAACATTTTCTTGTAAATTGCCGATTTAATAATTATGCAATGAGTCAGCATGTTTGTTAGCATTATATAATGTATTGACCTACATTTTAGTATTTACTTCTTCGTTTGTAAGACGCCTCAGGTGTCTCACACTTTCAGGTTCCAGAAGAAGTCAGCGAGCCTAGCAGGGTTACATTTCCCCTTACACCTGTTTTCCATTAACGCTATATTCTGATGCAACCTCTCTCTATTTCCATCACACACACCTCCTGCATTCTCTTAGAAAAAGTTCAGATTACAATGAAGAAACTGCATCTACAGTGACAAATGGCATTTGACATCTTGGCAGCACTTGATTAGGTTCTCCAATATATGCTCTCGCTGTACCCCTTGGTGCTTTCCCAGCAGTCCTTTGCATACATTTTTTAATGCATGCGAGGCCGCTAGCTCACTTTCATCTATTGTCGCCTCGAAGTTCTCATCAGCTTTAAGTTGCTGAATCTGAGGGCCTACTTTATGGAATTAGGCTATTTCATGGAAGAGCGCTTTAAGGTATTGGGAACAAAGTTTGTTATGTTTAAGTGCTTTGGTAAATTTCTTCATTGGGGCTTAGTTTTATATGCAGTCGTTGAAAAAGGATTTTCTCATACTTAAATAATGGCTCATGAATTACATTATGAAATCCATTCGTCATAGTTTGCCAAAGTGACCATTTTGAAAGTACATAATGTTTGATCTGACCCTACCCTCTCACTTACAAAGGAAGGACATAAACTTGGTGTATCCAGTTTGTAGCCCAGTAAGTAGGGCTATTACTCTCAAGTCCGCACAAATTAGCCACGCAGGCTCCTTGTAACTTATGCGGCCTAGAATTAAAACAAGATTCTCATATGTTTCTCTTAAAATTAATGAGTAAGAAACTGGAACTGAAGGCATGATGTTCCTAATGTGCAACAGGGATGATCTCTGAATAAACTCCATTCATGTAGTTCATAGATCAGCTCCAGGGCATGAATAGGCCTCTTATATCATTACAATAAGTCAAGTTGTTTTCAAAAGGGAAGAAAGTCCTGTAGATCTGCAGAACGCTTCCCAAATTATGTAATTCGTACATGTTCATCCAACAGGTGCCATGCTTGCAGACATAAGGCTAGGTGTTCACTTTGTTGCTTAGTAAGTGTTAAACCACCAACTAGATCATTGAGTTGTGGTTAATTGCTGATGGGGTGTTCCTTTTTAGGTTCAGGCTGTGCTACATATGTTGTAACTGAGATTCTGAATCGTCTGAGTTGCTCGTGTTATTGCTTAGTAGTTCAAAGGTCAGCTGTGGTGCAGGACTAGCACTTGAATGTTAAACTGGGCGAATAGCAGACTGAAGATCTCGATACATGATGGATTTCTTGCCTTTTCTGTTGCGACTCGAAGTGAAATAAAATAAAATCAGACTAAAAATGGATATTACTGGCTGTAATCACTCGCAGGAAAAGTGAAATTACGACATATTATACATTTCGATCTTTTTAATTGCTACATTTTATGAAAATATATTAAAGTCCAGGAATGAAAGCACATTGAATACCCACCTTTAATATCTGTTAAGCAGAAGTAGCAATCCGTGTAATCGTCCTTTCCCACCCTCCATATCATTACTGCGCCAAACATGAGGCCAGGCCCTTTGCCTTTCACCCAAGCAGAAGGGAGCTTGTGCACCTGACACAATAAATGTGAGGTGGCCAGTGTTTGTTCTGGTCACCCAATTTACATTCAAATTACAGCAAATAAAGTTTCTTCATATGTTTAGATAACTGTCTCTTGTATGGTCTTAATGTAACTGATCCACATTTATAACAGAATCTGTCTGGGAAATTTTTACATTCTCTAGCCATTTTAGCTCGCTCTCCTGTAAAGAAAGAACACAGTAGTATGTAACAAATAGTATAAATAGTATCATCAACAAATATTAAATAAAAAAGTAACAATAGAAAGCATTTATAGTAAATTACAAAATTTCCAAGCGTTACGTATGGCCTACCACGGATTTGGACCCATATACCTAAAGATATATTAAATATACTTTCATAAATTTCATAGGTTATGTTTTAAGATACCTTAGGAACTCCTCATTCAAATTAGGTCAAAATCCTTTTATAACTTTTAGATTTATCACCTTCGGCCCAATCCTGTTTGCATTCAATACCTACGGAACCATCAATGTATTTATGTAAGTAAGATGGTAATTTCCGAGAAACTGGAGGGTTGCAGAAAGAGACGGATGTTATATTCGTAATTTAGGTCAAATATAATCCTAGAAAAGGTTATTCTCATTTCCGTTTTATTTTTCATTGTTGTACAGTGCAATTAGCTCATAATGCTTAACTACTCAAAATAGTTCTTAAGTAAAGATGAGGCAATCCAAACCCAAGGGAAACCTATAAAGGGGACAAATCTAATTGGAGATTATAGATAAACCCAAATGTGATCAAAAGATATATATCATTATTGATCATTCGAAGTAAAAAAGAGTCACTTAAAAGTATAATAAGAAGAGTTACGGAGATAAATTGAATGGATCCCAGTTGTTTGCCTGCATTGTAAATTACCTACCTGATATTATGTCTATAAAACAAAATATTTAATACTCTGGGATTTATTTCATACAAAGAAATGATGGGTGTCAGTGTCACATTGAACAACCACACCAACGAATAGCTAGGAATCTTTTTATACTCCCTTTTGTCTGATCACTTAATAATACTCTGATTAAAGATAAAGGACAAACATTCCGTCGGGACAATATAAGATTGACCTTGATTTTTAATCAAGATTTTTATGAGAAAAAACCTCGTTCGCAAACATCAGATGTAGTACATAGAAATTTTTAACCATAAACATTAATAATCTATCTCTAACAAGGTCGTTTATGTGAAAGTGAGGGAACAGAATAAATTAAGTGTATATTGTGTTGTTAATACAAGAAAGAAAATGAGAGTGTTGTTGTGATTGGTTATATCCGCAATGATCCTTATTTAGCTTATTCTCAATGGGCAACGATCTTTTACGATATAATTCCAACGCCGCATTCACTATGAGAACTTGGGGCTTAATAGGGAATTATAATACGTGCAGGACTTGAGTTGTATTGTAAGGTTTGCACTACAGGCGTTAGCAAGCACTTACGATGCATTAAATAAAATATTTGACCAATAAATTAAAACAAATTAATACAGGAATAGGAAGGAATAAGATAAGGGAAAAGTGATTAGGGCAGAAGTACGTCTCATTTTCAGCCTCGACACGAATGTGGTAGTTCCAATTTAATTACTCATATGTTGTGAACCATATTTAATCGTTGTAGCATTTGGTATGAAATTAACTTAAATTTGTGCCTTAGTCAGTAATCGAAGTAAATATAACTAGGAGAAGTAAAAATAATGTAAAGTCCAAAGGGAAATTGGCTCACTTAATGAATGTTTTAGAAGATATCTTGTTTATATCATCAAAATTGTTTTTCCCAAAATAATTACGAAAAATATTTTAATAAAGAGAAACTTTATAGGAATTTGTTCCCTAAGATGGTCCTATCCCTCTTGAGCACTGAAGCAATGTCGTATATCTTTTTAAATCTCCCAGTTGTAGTGGCGCAACTAATATTGCCTGCACTGGCAGGGCTCATGGGTCGATATTCTCTGTCGATAAGGCCATCCTTTGACAACAGGAAATATAATTGAAAGAAAAGATAATTCCTCGATTAAGAAACATAAAATAACTTAAAAGAAAAAAATTTTATGCTACAACAAAAAAACTATCGATATAATTTACTAATTATCATAATTCAGAACTCAATGATAAGTCTACTTCGACACATTTACATATATAAAAGAAATAATGTCTTAGCTAGTGGCTTTTGCCGGTTGTATAACTTGAATATCTGCAGTTGGTTGGTTGGCTGTTTTTACCTATGGAATTCTAGAATGAAACATAAATAGCTGATTTGAATCTCTTCTAAATACTCTAACTGAGAGTAAATCGAGAAGTGGTTCAGCGGAATAAGTAGACAATAGTTTGTGTAGTATAGAGGTTTTGTTAACTTTAGTGAGATAGATTTCTTGCTTTTTTCATTGTATTTAAACAAGAATTTCAATTAATAAAGATAAGTGAAATATATTTGATTCTAGTACTTAATGTATACATTTTGCGTAGACTGAGGATAAAAACGTATACTTTTCGAAACGTTCTCTAATAAAGCTTAAAAGCAGATTTACATCTTTCAAAATATATTGGCTCAGGGAATTTGGCCGAACATTAAACTTAAGCTTTACATCAACACTCTTCTTCAATATTGCGGGTACGCGCTTCTTCATCTCCTTCCAGTGATGTTCGATTGATTTGAAATATGCGCTTTGAAAAGGAAATTTGAGTACAATAATGTGTTGTGCTCGGTATTTATGATTAGATTTGCTTGTATGTTTAGTTTGGTCAACTTGTTGAAATGTGTAATGCCTTCGAGAAGGAGTAATGTCATCGAGAAGGGCTGCAGCAGGTTCCAATGCAGCCTAGAAGCCGTGGTTGAGGCTAGCGACAAATTAATCCTCCACTTCTACAACATGCAACTTTAGTAAATATAACTGTAGAAATGTAATCATCTCCTTATTTCTTATATATTGAGGCTAAGAGACAAATTACCTTCAAACTCTGTACATATATAAATATATATATATATATATATATATATATATATATATATATATATATATATGCATAATCTGGAAAAAGACCTTTAAAGAGTTTTAATCCATCAACTACACCATCGAAGAAAGCCATAACAACCAATTACTATTTTTAGATATTCTCACTAGCAATATCAATGAAAAAATAACATCTAAAGTTTATGTTAAACCCACCAACCCGTGATTTTGCATGAATGGGGATAGCGAATGTCCTAAGCGCTCCTGAACAAGCGTGATTTAATCTTACATTAATCGTGCTTTTACCCACTGCACCACATGGGAGGACATACACAAGGAATTCGAGAGAGCCACTCAGCTACTCGTAAAAGACAAATTCTCCAATTAAGAAATACAAAAAGCCATAAGAATTAAAATGGACAGATGGTACCTCTCAGAACCCCAGAAGAACAGGAATACGGATAATGAAGATATTATAAAACTGATCTACAAGAATACTATGAGCAAAGAACACCAAGCAGAAGAAGGAGCCATGAAGGACATTATAGACCGAAGAATAAAACCCATAAACGCCGAGAAAAAGATCACACTAATCATCTACAATCAAAATATACGTACTTCAATCCTCTTCATGAAAAATAAACTCAAATGCCCGCTACAACCAAGGCAAAAGGCACATCTGATATACGGTGCACCTAAAAATCATACGCAGGAAGTACATGCCTCAAACGAAAAATTATAGAAGATAACACCAAATTTTATACTATGCTCCCAACAGGCGTCAACTGCTCTTCCTTGAAGCTATATATATCCAAGGGAAACAACCGAATTTAATCATACAGCGTTGAGATACACTTGTTATTTAGAAGATTTCCATGGAATTCCAGCCTTTCTATGGTTAATATGCACCGGTAACGTGTAAATTTTCATTTAAAATGCACGTAAGCTCTCAAAGAATTGTTTTACGTGTGAAACAGATAAAATAAGAATACAAAGTAAGGTCCCGTGGCACTTTGTTTAAGAAACTCACAAACTTTCGAAATCAAAACTCAGACTAAATGTCATCAAAAGATATCCATATAGAACCAAGGGGGTTGCAACTGCAGTTACAAGGACACTTCATTGTTCTCCTGGCATTTTGATGAAATGCCTTTCAAAAATTAAACAAGGGCAGGACCTTTGCACCCGTATAGGGTATCTCCCCATCTTATTGACCCTATTTAAAGAATGGATATCAAACAGGCCGTATTGGTCATCTTTCTTCGAAAAATGGACCAAAGCCAAAAGCATAGTGAAAGATGATCGGATAATGCAATCTTTTAACATTTTAGCAAATTCCGTCTTTTCAGTCTTCGCATATTCAGGTGAAAAAAAACGGAGATCTAAATCTAAAGGTAAACTAGTAGATATGTGTATTGTTTTCTTGTTTGCTTGCCTAGTTTAACTGTCAAATCCAAAGGAGTTTAATTAAGGCTAAAGAAAATGCGTTTTACGTATTACAAATGATTTGAGGATGAACAGTTAAAATATATTCAGTGTGATTTAATGAAACAAATCCTGAAGAGGCAAGGTCAAAGTAACTCGCGTGGCCTTGATGTGGGGTAGATATAAAAAAAGCTTTCCAAAGTTTGATCCTTGATAATTCGATCTCATAAATGAAGGATAAGCAAGAGGAAGGGCATAAAATCTTCGCTCACAATTTGGCAATAGACATATGATTATTGTAGAGGAATTATAACATAACACCAGAAAGGGGGCCAGGCGGACA
The DNA here is from genome assembly GCA_963969495.1 of Ceratothoa steindachneri. NCBI lineage: Eukaryota > Metazoa > Arthropoda > Malacostraca > Isopoda > Cymothoidae > Ceratothoa > Ceratothoa steindachneri. Next base: position 65,432,296 of record OZ018331.1, on the reverse strand, counting down.
TATATGTTAAAGTCCCTCTTCGGAAAAAAGCGAGAGTAACATACCAAAATATAAGGGGCGTAGGAACATTAGTCGTATAACTAAAATCGAATTACCGAAGCTTTGATGTCCTGCACTGAGTTGGTATTCGACTTGATCTGAAGGACCAAGGTAACCACAAAAGGCCATTAAGCAGCTCTCAAAAGATCCGATTACCAACGAGGCCCAGAAGCCCGCGGTTAAAGCCCTCCAAAAAGCGGTGCCAGATCAAAAAGAATACCGAGGAGAAATATTGTGACAGTCGTCGGTGACTTTGATTAAGAAGCAGATCTGGGATCCGTGGTAGCCCCCCCTTGCCCTCAACCCTCGCACTACCTTCAGTGGCCTCGCCCAGTACCTCATAGGTGGGGCGGTCTCCGCTCTATTAATAAGCTCGTAACGAAAGAAATGGGATTATTCTGTGAGAATCGATAAAGGACTAGATCAAGGAGATAGGTCCCTCACCTAGTTCGTAAATCCCCTTCTAAAACTTAGAAGATCGTCACATTTTCGTATCGGTGCCATACCGAGTTATCCTTCACAGAATTAGTAAGAAGTCTGGCTGGATCACAATTCCTAGTGCAAAATAGGAATTTCGGAAGCAAAAGCAAAGAAGACCCATTTACCCTCGAGTGACTCAAATTGCAATCTCAATAATTGGGAGAGAAGAAGAATCAATACCTGAGGAAGTTCCGTATTTTAAGTACTCTCGAAATCACCTCGTATACCAAAACCCAGGTGGGCACCTCCTCGAAGAAGGCGAGGATACTAAAAGACATCAAGAGCTACCCAGAAGCGTACTCCTTGAGCCAGAGAGCACTACACTTCTCTCCGCCTTTTAAACGGATAACTAAAGATCAATTTATAACAAGAATTTGACATCGTGTCCCATCCCCCCTCCCCCCACATCTCGTGGAAAAACTCCATTCAGCCGCTGCAACTCAAAGAAGCGAGAAAAATTCAATATAGCGACATCCGCCAACCCCTGATCCTTTCAAGGTCATGTAAGTCCGAATGACAATTTATATTCGTTTTGATTAAGTAGGATTTTTAATACTATATCCAAAATAACTGAAAGAGAGATAATATTTAGTGACTCCTGCCATATTGTTGGTTAAGTTTAGTGGAACGTAAATTGCGGCTAAACGCTATACTAAAAGCTCTCCATAGATTAACTACCTAGCAAGAAGTTTATTTACGTGGAGCCTACTTTGCGTTATTCATGACTCTCGTCTTGAATAGGCCCTTAATCAATTCGTGCGAAAAAAGATCAATTTATAAGAACAATTTGACATCGTGTCCCATCCCCCCTCCCACCACATCTCGTGGAAAAAACTCCATTCAGCCGCTGCAACTCAAAGAAGCGAGAAAAATTCAATATAGCGACATCCGCCAACCCCTGATCCTTTCAAGGTCATGTAAGTCCAAATGACTATTTATATTCGTTTTGATTAAGTAGGATTTTTAATACTATATCCAAAATAACTGAAAGAGAGATAATATTTAGTGACTCCTGCCATATTGTTGGTTAAGTTTAGTGGAACGTAAATTGTGACTAAACGCTATACTAAAAGCTCTCCATAAATTAACTACCTAGCAAGAAGTTTATTTACGTGGAGCCTACTTTGCGTTATTTCTGACTCTCGTCTTGAATAGGCCCTTAATCAATACGTGCGAAACATGTTAAACTTATATATGTTATTATAAATATTTTGAGTTAATTGAAAAATTAAAAAGATATATTTTTTGTTAATTCGGAATGTTTCACTAGATCCTTACGTTTTGAATGGCTCTTTCCTTAAAACGGATTAAACGCTGTGGCACTCTCATAAATACATTAGTTAAAAAGTCCACTCAGCCAATAGAGGAATAGTTTCCCTTGCTAAGTAGTAGTATCAGACTGGCGCGCTAAAGTCATTGAATATATGGTTCTCTGACAGTAAAATAGAGAAACGCAATGCCTCGACACTAATATAAGAACCAGGATATTAAAAAAGGAAGAAACCTTACTAGTCATAGACATGAATCGGAGGATCTGATTGATTTTGTATCGATGAGGCGATATAAAGTAGTTTCATTGCTTTTTGCGATGACTGGATGGAGGATACGCTAAGCTACTATAAATTAAAAATTGTAATTCCGGAACAGAGATGAAAATACATAGCTTTTAACCCTGCTCAACCATCATATGGAGGCCAAAGCACATATTTAAAAGCATTGTGGTTTAATGGATGATGAAACCAGCAGCAATCTAAGAAAGAGATTCTCCTGAAGCGGAGCTGGTGTACAACCTGAGCGCACCGATGATCGGGAATCACAGTGAAAATGAGATGCATGATGTGGTAGATGATCCATGTCTTACAATCTACGAGCGTGTCCAGAAACCACTTTTATGATGCCGTCAAGTTCGCAGATTTGGCGTTACGGGAAAGGATGGCAGTATGAATTGAGGTTCTCTCAGTTTTGCTCCTCTATGAACGCTGTAATTCGGGTATGTTAAAATATTACACGATCTTATCCGTCTATGCAACATTGAGCTGCAGTTCAACAGAAAACTTTGACTGCTGAAAATATGAGCTATGCTAAAGTGGTTTATATATTCGTAATCACTATCGAGAATAGTTCTAAATCATATGGACTGAATCCTTAGTAAAAAAGAAGTTAAATTTTGTGATTTTTATCTTTTCTTCACTATCAGATTATTACAAAGTATTGTGTTTGCGTAAAAAACACAAACATAGTAGGCCAAGCAGGGAGATAGCTATAAGTAGCGGCTCAATGGGCATTGTTGACGAACTGAGACAAATAAACAAATGAGTTTAAAGAAGTCAAAGAGTCCGAATTTACACGCCCAAAGGGAGATATATTCGAAAATAGGAGAAGCGCCATGATCCGCCTATTTCCCTAATCAGGAGGTACCTGCGTCAATTAGTTTTATGCAGTTAAATTGATAAGCTTTTAATGGTCAAGGTCATCTCATAAACACATGGATGCGTATGTGATAATGTGCTAAATTAATTTAGCCCTTAAGTTTGCTACTTGAATCCCTATATTTAGCAATATACACATTAATTCGACGATCACAATTTGGCATCTCATACAGGGGTTCATTAACACTAATATGATTCTTTTAATTATGAGGAAATCAATTAATTTCGACTGGTTTGCAATGATTAGTTCTCTCGCTGGAAAATTGCTGTGTCTTCACTTATCCAAACATTATTACCGGTCACGACATACATGCTGCTGCATTTATTCATGAGATTGAAATTAATATATTCTTTAGATAAAAGCTACTGTTATTCTGTTCAACCTTGACCAATGCATGCCTTTCCTTGGACCTATCAAAGTCTAATAAAATATCTGTGGTTTAAACTGAAGTGTTTTATGTTACAAAATAGGTGATATTCTTATTTACTAATCAAAATTAATAACTGCTACAGGATTTTGGCCTTTAAGCTCGGTTAAAATGTTATTCAATCATGATTACTTTGGGAGGGGGGTTACTTTAGTCTTCACTGAAGTTGCATAATGGGGGAATAATTGGAGCTGACCTGTGCGAGGGATGCATAACAGAACAACCAAAATTCCAAGTAAAAACTAATTCTTAAATCTTTCGTAAATCTGTTGGGGTCGAAGATCGAACCTAGTAAACATTTTGTGAAAAATTCAAACGGTTCACACATGAACCTAGTAAACATTTGTTTGAAATTTAAACGGTTCACACATTGAACCTTATATATAGGAAGATAAACTTCCCGCTGTTAATAACCCTTTTTTCTAAATAGGAAGATAAACTTCCCACTGCTAATAACGTTTTTTTGTAAATAGGTGCAGTATTTCTCCTTCGTAAACAGGAAGTTAGACTCGCCAATACGCAGTACGATATTTTGTGTCGGCCATACGTAGCTCCGTACAAAAATAGATCTTGTTCATGGAGTCCCGTGAAGAAAAGATAAAATCGATGTTGTTGTTGAGTTTCCTTTATCTCGACCTTTCTTCCTTTGCCGGCTTTGAACTTTTCTGTGAGCTCAAATTTTTTTAGATTTCTTCTAAGTCTAAAAATTCGGAAACGGTTCAACGGTTTATTAAGTAAATAAATACAAAAAGGTAATTACATACATTGCATGTCATTATAATGATAGAAAATAGTGGTGAAAATAGATTTTAGCAGAGAAGGTAAAAGCACTGAGTAGAAGTAGGAAAAGATAGCTTCCCGGAGACATGGAAATCATTATCAATTTATTTTTCGAAGTTAATCCAAATACTATACAAAGATTAAGGATAATATACTATACATTGTTAAGATTACTGTTATTATATACTTGTTATTGTTCATTTTATTTTAGTTTAGTTTATTTCACTTTATATTTACAATTCAAATACTATAGAGAGATTAAGAATAATTTACTATACAATCTTAAAATTACGGTTATTGTACACTTGTTATAGTTCATTTAATTTGTTACCTTATTATATTTCACTACACACTAAATTTACGGTAGCTTTTAATGCATAATAAGTCTGTTTTTGTAATTTGTTAATATAATTTCACATTAAATCGATTAAAATTTCATTTATTATTACTGTATAAATTTATAATTTTTGCTTATTTTCTTTACTACATTATTTATTTTCACTAAATTAGTTTAGTAACACTTTAATTGTTCGTTACTTTACGTTAAAGCTAGATTTTCTGTCACTGTCTATAATTTTCTGTGTATTCACTTTTTTAATTTATTTACTTTTCTATTTTCACTATATTAATTTTCATTGAATTAGATTTATTTCACTAATTTGATTAGTTAATTTGCTCAATATTATTATTAACTTTGATTGCCCTTTTTCGGTATTCACTATCTAATTTGCGATGTTTTTTGACCACTCCTTATAGCTTTAAATGTCGTCATATTTACGTTATGTACGTCTCTAGGGTTGATATAAACTAGGGATTTTAAGAGTAGAGCCGACACTTCCTTCCTGGAGTATAGTCCCTTGTACGTCCATTTGTACTCACTCGCAGCTCGGCCGATGATGAGTAGTTTCAGGTCGTCTTTGGGGGCCGGGGACAGGGGTGAGCCGAAGACACGTAGACCTACGTCTTTCCCGTCGAAAAAGAGGCCTCTTTCGAGGATTTCTTTTTTCTCAGTGAGGGGAAACCCTTCATGCCTTTCATGCTCCTCCTCTTCCTCGTCCGAAGTATATTGCTGCTTCTGCGGTGTTTTCTCTGGAGTCTTCTTATTCTTCTTCTTTTTCTTCTTTGCGCCTTTTTTCTATTCTTGTTCTTCCGAAAGCGTTTGTATTTTTCTTTCTTCTTCTTTTCCAGTTTCCTTTACCGATTACTTGAGGGTGCCCTATTTTCTTCTTCGATGAACTCGAGATTAAAAAGGCCCGCCGAGTCTGGGTTTTCGGGAAACCAAACCTTTTTGTTTAAACCATTCTTCTCAAGAAGAAGGTTTAGGTGGGATGAAAAGGTACCGGGGCTTGTAAGGTTTGCCTAATGGGCATCCATGACCATGGCCATGATTTCTAGCCCTTCTTTAGGCATGACTTACTTCGTAGTATTCATTCGCGTCGGAGTGGTAGTCCTTGCTGCCGTATCCGCGTACGTGTTTTTTTCACTGTCTTTTTCTTCCCTCATCCTATCTCTTTTTTTTGCGGATCGCCTTTTTACGAATTGGGCACCCGATGGCTAGGGCCCTGTGGTCACCCCCACAATTTATACACTTTTGCACCCTTTCCCTGCACTCTATCCAACCGTGTCTGGTTTTGGCGCAGTTGGAGCATGCAGGGTCGGCAATTGTGCAATCTTTTGTGGCGTGTTTTTCGACTGGATAGCATTTGAATCAGCAGTCGTTTTGAATGTATTCTTCTTTTACAATTTGTTCAGGGCTGACCTTCAGGTAAAAGCCGAGCAGCCCGTCGTTTTTAGCTCGGTTTGCCATATCGATGGTACTGAATACTATCTTTACCACGCCGTTTCCTTTACCAAATTTGTACACTGCTGTGATGCAGTCCCACTCTTGTTTCGCCTCGAGTTCTTTTTTAATTTCTTCATAGGAATTTTCTGCGAAGATTGAGTCCAGTTTTGTTAGAATGATGGTTCGTTGGGCCAGGATTTCCTTAGGTACGCTTGCTTCAAGCCCAATCTTCTTGAGATGAGCTTAAACATCGTTGGAGACCAGCCTCGACGTCCCCCATTGTGCTGCAAATGGTTGCATAACTATTGGGAGTGTCGAGGAGTCTGATCAGCACCACGTGCATGTTTTTATAAATGGTTTGTACCACCTCTATTTTTTCCGGTTTTGGTGCCCCCCTCTATGGTACGGGGGGGATCCTCTTGCAGTTTTGAGGGGGCTGCCCCCATGTTGAGGCCCCTCTTCTAGTAACTATTCCTTGAAAGAGGATGTTTAAATGAAGTTTTTGCACGAATAAAATTAACACTTATTGTGGACCGCCTTTATATGCGTCCGCCCTTTCACTCGACTTTTTACACAAAGATTTTTACACTGCCTTTGTGGCCAATTGCTTGCGCGGAGCTTTACCTCCGGTAGACTTGCGAGCTGTCTGCTTAGTACGAGCAAAACAATTTTTTTTTTTTAAAATCGGAAAGCTGACTTCGGTCGTCTTTAAGTGTAAACGATTGAAGCGTTAGTAACATTTAAATCTATCCTGGCGCCTGATTGGTTGAAATTATATAGAGTTAAGTTTAGATGAAATTACTATTTATATAGGTGAATTTTTGTGTAAAGATCTCAAAGTGACCATACTGATAGTTCAAACTTAATAAATTTCAATAAAAAAGAGGCGAAGTGCCCATACTAAAGAATTCTCCTAAATATAAAATAAAAACTTAATTAACTTTAAATATAAAAGAGTAGAAGTGCCCAATTCACAATCATATAATATAAATCAAAATAACTAAAAACGACAAAAATAGGTGAAGTGCCCAAATAAAAGAAATTATTTTACAACTCAGAACTTAAAGAGATTCAGCATATGAGATACCTTGCAAAGGCTTCAATGTTACGACGGTATAATAAATTGAATATAATAGAGCAAAATATATATATTATAATGGATGAAACTGGCTGCCGACGACAGTCAACACCTTTAATGACAAAGGAAGTTTTTACTATTAAGAAGAAAAATGAGAATAATGCTAGTGATGCCCTAACACCAAGGCAAATTAGAAACCATTTTCATACCTTTATATACCTACCACACAATTTCATCACTTTCACTAAATTGTAATTGTAATTGTAATTGTAAAGATCAGTCAGAAGAATTAGAAAATTATTGTTGTTTAATAAGAAAAATCATATTCCTTGTTGACCATTTTAAAAGCTTATTCCGGCTATAATATACAGGAATAAAGAATACAGATATAAATATATATCTTTCCTTCATCCCGTAAGGAAGCTGATGATTACTTAAACCCAGCCTGCAAAACTAGAGAGTACCGTAACTGACTCAGACTCTACAACTGGTGACCCACTTCGTGGAACAATATAAGTGATTATTTTACAAAATGGATTCGCTAGGTGACGCATTAAGACTTCAACAAGCTGCTCAATTTCACCCACACCAAGAAGTGGAACTCGCGGACGCGATCTCTATCAGACCTCCTGTTTTTAATGAAGCAGCAGTCGCAGGATAGTTTAAAATTGTGGAGGCGTAATTTCACATTTCGAGTATACAGCTGGAGGAGACCAAATTTTACCATATACTGGCTTCGTTACCTCCCGAGACGGTCGATCGCCTCCCACCTGCAATACTCTCGTCGCAGAATTATTCGCTCCTACAAACGGAAATCGTGGGGATTTTTGAGAGGACAAAACCTGAGCTCTTCGAGAAGTTAATTGCGTCTTCTCCGCAGACCGGACCACCTTCGGTGAATCTTGAAGAGCTACGGAGGACAGCGCTGCAAGTTGGAGTGGGAAAGGACCTGGTGAGACACAAGTTCATCCGGTCTTTACCTCCTAACATCGTGCCTATCATGGCCACGCAGAAGGACTTGACACTTGCCCAGTTGGGGAAACTCGCTGATGAACTCATGCCGTTTTACAAAGCACAGTGTTATAACGTAAATAAGAGTCAAACTAGTGATGATTGTGCGTTCACCGAAATAGGTGTTCTTAGTGTTAACCCGCCGGTAAATCAAGTGCAATTTAAAAATTATCATTCCGTGCCCGTCGGTTTATATCCCAAGGGTGATCAACCTAGGTTTGTGCACAATACGTATAATAATAGTGATAGGAATTACTCTAGATGTATACCGTTTAGGGCACGCCCTTTCCGTCGGAACCAAAAACCAATGGTATGCCGTACACACTTATACTATGGGTCTAGTGCGAGGTACTGTAAACCGTGGTGCTCTTGGCCAAAGCAAGGAGAGAACCCTCAGATGCAGCCGTCGTCCAGACCGTCTTCCCCGACTCACTCGGAAAACGAGATCGGCAGGCCGCAGTAAATGCGACGACCGGCGTGCCGACTCTTCTCACTGTCGCGGCACGTATTAATGAGAGGAGGTGCAAATTTTTAATAGATACTGGCGCGAGCGTGTCCTTAATTCCATATAATTTAGTGCGATTATGTGTGATGCGCAAATCTGTTTTTAACATTGCGACGGCTAATGTAGGGAAGATAAAAGTGCACGAAGAAGTTCAATTGGAAATAGGAATCCCTACCCTGCGACGTTCATTTAGATGGACGTTCGTAGTACCAGACATTACGTTGCCATTATTCGGCGCCGATTTTCTTGCTCATTATAACCTATTAGTAGACTGTGCTCGTGGTCTCCTAATTGATAACCAGAGTAGCCTAGTTTCAAAAGTTAAGCATTCAAGCAAACTGGCGATCTCGTTCATAATAAATGACCTCTCGCTATCCCACCTAAGTGCAGGACAGTTCTCCGAAAATATGAGGGCATTTATAACCTGAAGTGTGTTGACGTTTCTTCACCACTGGGTAATTCGGTTGTTCACAAATTGAGACGGGTAGCGCCCCGCCAGCTTTCGCTCGCCCCAGACCACTCCACTGAAGAAACTACAATTTGCAAAAGCAACTTTCGAGACTCTGTTAAAAGAAGGTATGGTGCGGCCCTCGAAATCTTTATGGTCTTCACCCATTTACATGGTGCATAAGAAGACCCGAGGAAGGTATAGAGTTGTGGGTGACTTTCGGTCCCTCAATGCCATAACAAAATCGGACAGATATCCTTTACCATGGATTCAGAGCATGGTAGACCATCTCCATAGCAAGAATGTCTTATCTCGCCTGGATTTAGTACGAGCCTACCACCAGATTCCAATGAATCCAGCGGACATTGAGAAGACTGCTGTCTCAACTACCTTTGGGCTGTGAGAATTTTTAAGGGTACCGTTTTGTCTAACGAATGATAGTTGTACCTTCCAACGCCACATGGACAATTTATTTCGAGGCTTGGCGTTCGTTTTTGTGTATGTGGACGATATTTTGATATTTTCGGAGAATATAGATGAGCATGTGGAACATATAGAGCAAGTTTTCAAAATATTGGCAGAGAACATCCTTTGAATTTCTATTGAAAAATGCGAGTTCATGAAGAAAGAAATCGATTACCTGGGCCACCATGTATCAGCTGCAGGTTTGAGCACTCCAGCAAGGAAGGTCTCCGAGATCACCGAAATACCCTTACCAAGTGATTTCAAAGAACTTTGTCGATGTTTGGGCATGTTAGGTTTTTACAGACGTATGATGCCTAACTTCGCTGCAATTTCCGCCCCTCTGACTCAACCCGCACGCCTTCAACCTTAGGCTCAGCAACTTGTCTGGAATGATGCTGCTCGAAAAGCATTTAAAGCTACTAAGGAGGCCCTGACCCACTCCGTTTAGTTATGCCACCCATTATCCAATGACACTCCATAACAATTGGTGACGGACAGTTCCCAATTTGCAGTTGGTGCTGCGCTCCATCAGATGGTGGATGGGTCTCCCCAGCCAGTGGCGTTCTTCTCCACGAAGTTGAGTAAGACACAGCAAGCGTACTCCACTTATGACAGGGAACTCCTGGCTGCATATCTTGCTGTGCTTCACTTCAGGCATATGATCGAAGCACGCCAAGTGACTTTATGCACGGACCATAAGCCACTAGGGCAAAAACGGAACTGGACCGCAATCATGGAATATGTCAATGACATAGCTTATGTACGTGGTGAGGACAATGTGGTTGCTGACTGCCTATTTTGGAATATCAATTCGGTCCAATTGGACTCATTTGACCTCCGTTCTTTGGCAGTAGCACAAGAGTAAGACGAAGAAATGAAGTTATCTCGATCTGGACAGAAGCCATTTCCTTTTCCCGGTGATTCCCAACTCTGAAGTCAGATAACTTCGGCCGTTTGTTCCTTTACCCTGAAGATCAGTTATTTTCAAACAACTGCATAACATTCCACATCCAGGGATTAAGTCATCGCTTCGCATAGTAAAAGCGAGATATTTCTGGCCCAATTGGACAGAGATATACGTTTCTGGACTCGTGAATGACTCTCCTGCCAATTTGCTAAAGTGAATCGTCACACTAAGTCCCTAGTCCTGCCTATTAGTATACCCACCTTGAGATTTAAGACGGTTAACATAGATATAGTTGGTCCACTCCCGCCGTATAACCTGCCTAGGCAAACATACCCATCTCATAACCGGTACCTGCTGTCATGTATAGACAGAGCTCTAGGGGTGCGAAGATGTATAAGAGAAAAACTTCCTTCCAAAAGCAAGAATATAAATAGCCCATTAAATTACCAAGTCAAGACGGACTACGCCGTAGCGTGACGTAGAGTGCTAGCCTTTGGATAAAATGACCCGATAACGTCCCGCTAATAGCTCTCTTTTGTAAATAGGAAGATAAACTTTCCGCTGCTAATATCCCTTTTTTCTAAATAGGAAGATAAAAATCCCGCTGCTAATAACGTTTTTTGTAAATAGGAAGATAAACTTCCCCCTTTGCAGTATTTTTCCTTCGTAAACAGGAAGTTAGACTCCCCAGTACGCAGTACGATATCTTGTGTCAGTCATATGTAGCTCCGTAAAAAAATAGATCTTGTTCATGAATTTCCGTGGAGAAAAGATAAAATGGATGGCATTCTTGACCTTCTTCCCTCGACTTTTCCTCCTTTGCCGGCTGTGAACTCATATTTTTGTAGATTTCTTCCAAGTCTAAAATTTCGGATGATGATGATGTACTCAGTTTTTAGAAGAGAGATGGTATAGTGGAAGATATAGTGGGTGAAAAAATTAAAGATGGGGGGAATATTTTGCCCGAGTAGGGAGGGCATCACTTTATTTTTATTCTATTTCATTTTTCCTTTATTTGTGTCGTTATTTTGTTTTTTGAATGTCTACTTGTTTCTTCATGTGTTTGTAATGTTCTTCTTATTGTATTTTGTTTCTTCTTCTCTGTCTTTTGACTTTTAGTGTAATAGTGTTGTTTGTAGCATTCAAGCCTTTTATAGCTTTTTTTGCCGACAAGGCAATTTTATTCTTGTCTGTAGTCTCATTTTTCGTGAGTAACTGAATGAAAATAGATGTGATGTGTTGTGACCCTTTTTATGTGTATATTGGAGTGATATTATCTCGTGGCTACGGGCTTTTGCCTGTAGCCACGCAAAAATATTTAACTTGCCGCCTGGGAGGTCGATGGTGAAGATCAAGTAAAGCAGAGGACTTAGTCAGCTTCTATGAGGGACGCCTGACTTTAATTCGAATTCGAGGCCTCTGTGCCCTTTAATAATGAGACATGCCCTTCTGTATATGATGAAGTCACAGAGGATGCTTTCTAAGATTGGGTCTAACTGGAGGTTCAGGATCTTGTATTGAAGTCCTTCCAGCCAGACTTTATCGAAGGCCTTTTGCACGTCCCTTAACACAATGTCTACATTAAACCTGTTCGCTTGAGTGTATGCTAAATTCTCAGTTATGAGCACCAGGGCGGTGTCTGTGCCCCTTTTTTGCGGAACGCGTGTTGTTGTGGGTTGTGCGTTCCTAACTCGCTCAGTTGAGCTTGTAGCCTACTCGCTAAAATCTTTTTAAAGATTTTACACTGCATCTCAAGAAGAGAGATCGGGCGATAGCTTGCCACCTGGTCTGGAGGCTTGCTCTCCTTTGGGAGAAAGACGATTTTGGCCATCTTGTATCCATCCGAGAAGTAGCCTGTATTCAGGGTGGCATTCATCGTGTTTGCCAATCCCTGAATAATTTGCCTTGGGGCATTTACGAGGTTATTTTTCGTAATCCCAGACTAGCCTGGAGCCCTCTGTTTGAAAAACCTTATGGTGTTCAAGGTCTCTTCTACAGTTATCGGGCATCCGAATCAGCCATCACTCTTTCCTGTGATACTTGCGGATGAGGGTGGGTTCTATGTATCATTGTGCCGAGGTCATCAAGCAGTTGGTCTTCGAAGTCCTGGTTTAATTCGTCGTTCTTCTCCGGTCATATAGCAAAAATCGTTTGCCAGTGCGATCGAAATCTTCTTTCGAGAGTCTCTGGGTCCTCAATGATGTCTCCGTCCTTAATTTGAGCTCTGGGTCTGGGAGGTAATCCCCTAATTCTCCAGATGTTATTCCAGAATTTCACCTGATTACTCTCCCTGTCCAGTCTCCCAATGATGTCATTCCATATCAGTCTTTGTTTTTCCATTATGATGTCTTTTATTTCCATGCCTAATTGCCTCATTCTGGCCGTCCTTTCCCTATTGGTATCTGTCCTGCTGATCTCATCATAGATTCCTCTATGTTCTCGGTTGATTTCTCTCATCTCGTCCGTTCACTCAGGTTGTGGGAGCATTTTATAGGAGTTTCTGGGAACACATCTCTCGTTGGCTTGAATGAGGAGATCGGTGATCTTGTTGATCTCCTCATCAATCTCTTCGAGATTAGCATCTCCCAGATCAGTTGGTTGGTATGTACTGAGTATCTCTCTATATAGCTCCCAGTCAGCTTTCGCTTAAACTTTTCTAAGTGTAACGGACTTGAGTATTGGCGCTAGCGAGATGGTAGTGAGAATCGGGATGTGATCGCTCGGAACCACTGGTTCGGGCTCATTGACAATGTTGAAGGGGAAGTTTTTGGATGTCAACACAATGTCCGGCTTTGTTGCCGAACGTTGTGTTATGAAGGTCAGGAAATCTGGCCCAGCCCTCTGGAGTATGTCTCTTACGAGTAGCATCTCTAGGTTTCTTCCCCTTTGATCGGTGCTTCCGTAGCCTGATACACGGCATCTGGCATTAAGATCACCGCCAAGCAATGTCAATTTCCTACGCCCGAAGAGGTTGCAAAAGTTAGGGATCGGTAGGTAATCTCGTCGCGGTGTTTATTAGGCCGCCGCTATGGTCAGGTCTCCAACTAGGGTAGGTATTGCTACTGCCACGAATGATTCATCTAGACCTGGAAGTGGTTTGTATGTTAGGTTGTTCCGGATTGCAATGGCAGCGCCATCGAAACGTTATTGTGTATGGTTTTTGCTGATGATTGTGTAATTGGGTATTTTTATGTTGGTCATGTTTGTGTTAACGCCGTGTTTTGTGATGAGGATTAGGTCTGGATCCATTTTACGAAAATTTTTTCCGTAATGAATGTGTTTCCTAACCCATCCGTTGACGTTAATTGTAAAAATTTTGAGTGTGTTGTTAGTGTTTTCCATGTTTATGTTCTGTTGTGTATGTGTGCGTTGGTTTGTCCCGATTAGTGGTTTTCGCTGTGTGTGTTTCTCCCGTTGCGAATTCTTTTGAACTCTGCTTCGCTTACGGCGAGGCAGGAGTCCCTGTATATTTTAATCCTGGCCTCCATGAGCGCTGCTACTACTAGCGTTTCATGGTCTGGGGAATCATAGGACCATTTCGGTAGTACCGTCTTCACTCCTTCAATGATTTCCCCCACCTTGGGGTTTTTAGGAAAGGAAGTTTCTTTCGTTCTGAAAAATTTGATGTTGAGTTTTTCTCCATCAAATTCCCTTACTTTCTTCAGATTCCTACTTCTGCTTCTCTTATTAATGGGTTGAGAGATCTCCCGTTCGTCCTCGGATGACGAGGCCGAGCATAGGAGATTTCCTTCCGCCTGCTTGAGACGTCTGGCTGCTCTCTTAGCACCCTCTTCCCTCTTCTTCATCGCAGCTAGTCTTAGCTTCTTCTCCATTTCTTTGGTGCTACCCTCTCTCTTCTCGGTCTGTGTTCAGATCTGTACTTATAGGACATCCCCTGAAGAGGGGTTGTCCGGAAACCACATTTCTGCGAGGCCATTGTTTTTCAACATATTGTTGACCTCTCTGGTGAAGCAGCCTGGGCTGGTCAGATTTCTTACGTGCGCATAGAGGATGCACGTAAGTATTTTCGTGGCGTCTTTTTCGTTCTTATCTACCTTGATGTAAGTTCTTGGGGCCTGGCTGTTCGAGGCGCTTGCTGAGGGGGTGGTTTTAGCCGCTTGGGCATAGGAGGTGTTTGCCCTCCTAATACCTTCTGCCCTCTTTGCTTCAGTCTTTTCCTGATAATGGCGTTTTTCTTCGGGCATGACATCGCCATTGCTCCATGCCTTTGGCCCAGTTTGGACACTTTTCCTGCTTGGCCTGGCATTCGCGCGAGCCGTTTCCTTTTTAGCTGCACCTGGAACAGGTTGCCTCCTGGTCCTTGCACTCTTTGGTCGTGTGATGCTCCAGACGGTAGCAATTAAAGCACGGGTATTTACTCCTCGTGTTTGATCTGCTCACCACTGATTTTGGCGTTGAAGAGAAGTAAACCTCTCTATTTCGCCTTGGACGCCATTTCCGTGTCTGTGATGACAACCTTGAAGACGTGGGAGTACTCAAAGTTGTCCCTTTTGTTACGGAACTTTATGACCTCGGCCACTTTTGCCCACTTCTGGTTCTTCTCTACTTCCTCCTTTTTTTCGTCCTTTGTCTGCTGGCCGACCCATGGGTCCAGCCTTCTCCACACGATGCTCCTGTGCGACTGTATTTGTAAGGCGTGGTTGGTTGGAGGTTTATCTCCGTAGGATGCCCTACCTCTTCTTCTTTAGTGAGGCCCGCAATGTCTTTTTCTCTTTCGCACACAGCGACATAACCGACTGGAGTGTCGATCAGCCTGAGCACGCCCACGCTGAGCTTACCGAACAGAGGCTTATAGACAGTACCCTTGTCCGGTTTCGCGTGTCCGCTAATACACCTAAGCGGGACCCTTGGTGCATCCTGTGCATCCTGGTGGGCTTCCCTTGAAGAGGGGGCACACTTTTTTTTTAGTAGTTGGACTTTTTCTTGATTCGGAACTCACTAATATGTGTTTTAATCTATAGGGTAATTGTGGTTATTTTTTCACGAGGGGGGGCCTCGTGAAAACCGCCGCTTAGATGTAAAAAGGGATTTGCCTTTGGGTGGATGATGAAAGATGGATGAAATAAATCCGGCTGGGATCCTTTCGGGGGTGTGATTGTATGGCGGACTTATTGAAAACGCCGCACCCCCTCCCCCGAGGGTTTTGAATTGCGACCGCTCCCCAACATACCATAGAGAAAACTGGCTCCGGTCGTGTTTAAATGTAAACGATTGAAGCGTTAGTAACATTTAAATCTATCCTGGCACCTGATTGGTTGAAATGTTATAGAGTTAAGTTTAAATGAAAATACTATCTATATAGGTGAATTTGTGTGTAAAGATCAGAGCTTGGCGAATATTCGACTGAGTATCATTGCCTACTACCATCTGAAGAGCGTTGTTATTTCACGCGTGCTTAATAACTACGGATTTTGAGCCTCGCCATCTAAGATCCCAGTCGATCTGCAAATATTTTAATTTCGTCTTAACTATGTCGGCCACTTGGACTGACATAATTAAGGGCTGGCGTGAAAACTTGTTTGAGGCCTATCCCACAGCAGAAGCACAAGTCAGAAATTTTCTCGAATCTGGGGCAAAATCTCGAGTCACGGACAGAGGAGAAATCCTCATCGCTTGGGGGACCCGGCCAGAATCATAGAGAGAAATACTCACCTCTCTATGTAGTTGGATGCAGTTTTGGCGTACGTACCCGTGAGGGGGGTGACAAAAACTTAGCTGCCGTTGATTCGGCCGCTATGCATTAAGTCCACCAAGCTCAACCCTTTGATGTTCCCACCCGAGAACCATCCCTCATCAATCATCACCCATCATTCCGGCACAATCCAAGCGGGAGATCAACAGGAAATTAGACGGGAGCGTTTTTCACACATCGCAGTCAAACCTACCTCTTGACTCTACCTCTTTTACCACTTCTCACATAACTTTTTCTCACCCATAAGATAATAATTGCACATTTTTTACATAGAGGGAAAAACATCAAGAAAGAAAAAAGAAGACGCCCACTACGATGGAGGCCCTTCCTAAGAGGGTCCCCCTACGGACCATAGCAAGAAAACAGACCCCCGAGAAGAAGACCGTGTGCCAATCCTTATTTGCAAATTTAAGGATTGCACTAATCAAGTTAATCGACATTCCAAATGGTATCATCGCTATATGTGGTGAGACCAAGGACATAGACCGGCTCCTATCCAATGACGGGGCCAAGGTGGTAAAGGAGATGGACTTGGAAGCCAAAACCCCACCAGCGATCTCTGCAAACAGGAGCGTTATCTGCCGAAAGGTGGAGAGTTGGGTGGGTGATTACTCCCCCGCGGACCTGAAAACTGAAATCGAGAAAAATCATACATGGGCAATGATAAGGGAAGTGATCAAATTCCGTGATCACACCCATGTCATTAAGGTGACCTTTCAGACCACCGAAATGGCCCACAAGGCGGCAACGGAGGGACTCCTCATTTTTAACATGAGGATCCCAGGCAGCAATATCGAGCATGAGAAGTACCATAGCATCCAGATGTGCTTAGTTTGTTATGCTCTGGAACAACATACCACTGCCAACTGCTCCTAAAAAGGAAAGATCTGGTGCAGTGAATGCGCCACCTGGGGTCATAGATATGACTCCTGCAAAAGCACGGGAAAAAGTGCATGAACTGCAAAGGAACCCATCGAACGATGGCCCTTAACTGCCCAAAGAGGAAAGAAATCATAAAGAAAATGGAAGAAGAAAAGAAGAGGAAAACAACCACATACGCGAGCACTCTGAAGAAAGGTGAAGGGATGGCCTCAACTCCCTCACCGATGATTTTCACCAACGATCTAAGTGCGATATTCCTAATCTGCATCACTTATGCAAACGTGGCAAATGCGGTAAAACCTGGATGCTACACCTAGGTTTTAAACACGCTTCTGAAGGCCAATAACTTGTCATCCATCACGGTGCCTGATGACCCCGAATGCTGTTAAACATTCAAGAAAGGCGTTATTGGGAACAATAAAGAGAAAGCCACTGGATTGAAAGAGGTCATAGAGTCTCACTCGTCGGAGGACTCTGAAAAAGAGGAGGAGACTAAGGACAAGGAGGAAGAAGAATCCACATCTTCGGATAGTGACGAGGGTCCATGAACTCGCACAAGAGCGATGAAGAGTCGGTCAAAGACTTCTAGTCGTCTCCCGAAGAACGAAAAGCGTGGGCACTCCAGACCCGCCCCACAGTCCAAGAAAAGCAAAAAGACCAAGAGGGAACACACGTAAATACATCTCACAATGGAATGGAACACAATAAGAATTATGGAAATTAATACCAACGGCTGGACAGCGAAAAGAACTCTCTACGGAAATTTGTTCAGGGAGATTGATGCAGATGTCATCTTGATTTCTGAACATGGGATTGACACTCGTAGCTCCGAAATGAAGATCTGGAACTACAACGTGTTAATCACGAATTACTCCTAAGAGCGGTACAACGGTGCCGCCATCGTCATCAAAAGAGGGATCAAGTATAAACCAATAAGAAACCTGGAAGAATCTTATATTGCAATAGAGGTCGAGCTCGATATAGGTAAGCTGGTCATTGCCACCGGGTACCAGCCGCCGAGACGAGAATATTTGGCAATCCATTCTCTCTCTGACCTATTTGGCAGAAGGACCCCAACTATATTATTGGGGGATCTTAATGCCAGATGTCGGAAATCTGGGAACAGGACCTTCAATGGAAATGGAAGGTGCCTGGATACTATGAAGGACCAAAATATGGTCCATAGAATAGGCCCGGACTTCCCAACCTATACTTGAGGAAGAAGTGTCACAAAACCAGACATTTGTCTGGTTAATCGTTAGCTGCCGTTCAATTAAAACATGGAACCAGTCCAGGTACCATGTAGTGATTTTATAGGGATCAACAGGAACCCTATACAAGTTCCAGCTCCAGTCAGAAAACACTACAGGAGAGAAAACTAGGCACGGTACGCGGGTATCCTCTAGGCCTATCGCCCACCAAATCTGGACGAGGCAATTCTAGAGGAGATGGACGAGGGACCTAGCCACCTTAACGAACATCTTATAAATGCAGATAGGTCTTGCATCCACAAAACCCAGTATAAAACCATCTACTCATACAGGTGGACTGGGTACATGAAAGAACTCTACAGAGAATTGAGAGTCATGTACGAGTTAAATATCAGAAATGCATCAGTGCCTCGCTACAACGAAGTGGAAAGATCAAGGAAGAGCTCAACCAGTTTATCCTTGAACAACAACAAAGACAATGGGACGATGCGATCGAGAGTCTTGATCAAGATACATCTCCCAAAGAATTTTGGAAGAAAGTAAAAAGTCTCAGAGGATCATCTGGGAAAAAGAAGAAAATGGAAATCCTAAAAGAAGATGAATCCATTTAAACAGAAGAAAGGAACATTAGAGTAATACTCTGGCATTATTGGAAAAGAATCTTTAGCATATCAGAAGAAGAAAACGAAGATTTTGATATAGAGTTCAAAAACAACATCATAGAAGAGCTTAACACAGAAATACACCGAACGCATCCTCATCCCTAGGTGGATAGACTGCGTGGCGGAGACGCCGAGCTCACCAAAGAAGAGATCCTTGGCGCACTCCGCTCATTCCGACAAAAATACCCTGGCCAATCGGGGCTTGCGAAGGTAAACTTTGAAAAGGAACAAGCTAACATCATCGAAGGAATGAGACCTATTTTTAATGCATGTCTGAATACAGGGTACTTTCCAGAGGCTTATAAGACGGCAAAGATAATCTTGCCCAAGCGTGGAAAGGACCCAACGTTGAGAGAGAACTACCACCCAATTTCACTCCTGGAATTTGGCAGGAAACTCTTTGAAAAGATCCTCAACGGGAGACTGGTGTCTTACCTGGAAGAAAACTCTCTCTACAACCCATTTGAATTCGGGTTTAGAAAGAAGCGAATTACCGAAATGGCAATCAATGTCATAACGGAAAAGCTTTCCCAAGCCAAACGGGACAGAAGTTATGTGGATATCGTTTGTCGGGATGTGTCAAAGGCGTTTGATAAGGTGTGGCAGCGGGGAATGCAGTATAAGATCTTATGGCTGGGTCTAAGTGAAAACTTAGAAAGTACTCTCTGTGACTACGTCATGGAGAGAGTGGCGTATGTCAGTTCAGGGTGCACGGACGGACCAAAGTTTTTGCTCACTGCGGGCCTCCCGCAGTGGGGG
This sequence comes from Ceratothoa steindachneri, assembly GCA_963969495.1. Taxonomy (NCBI): domain Eukaryota; kingdom Metazoa; phylum Arthropoda; class Malacostraca; order Isopoda; family Cymothoidae; genus Ceratothoa; species Ceratothoa steindachneri. The sequence goes on along the minus strand of OZ018331.1, from coordinate 65,412,716 downwards.
CTGTCTGTCTCCCACCCTTTACTCGATATACCCCTGTGTACCACTCTTCCCTCAATATTCAGTACGCCGATGATTTCAGCCAGATAATCGTATCTCCATGGAGGAATGCGCCGTGGCAAGTTCGCATGACAGCGATGCAAATCGCGAACTTGAACAACTACGAGGCTCAGTGAAAGATAAGAACAAACCAAGAGAAGTTCAAGGTGGTTGCCATTGGACGCACCCTAAGAGCAGACGTCCGTTTTGGGGATACGAGATATCCCTACACCAACGAATGAAATGTACTCAGTATGAAAATAACCTCTACCGGGTACAAGAAGCACGTCGGAGAAAGAATTTCTCAAGCCTCGGCTGCTGTCAGAACTCTATATACATTTAGAAATCTACGTGAAAGCAACAAGAAGAAGATCTACAATGCTTTTGTGAGATCTACGTTGCTTTACCCCGCTTCCGCCCTCTCATGTGTCTCAAAAACACAAGAGAGGCGACTTCAAGTAGTGCAAAATAAATGCATGTACCTAATCACGAGTACACGCAGGCAAGAAAGAAGAAGGCAAGAAGATCTGCACAGAGAGGCGGGGATAATACCCATTAACAAAGTGATCGAAGAACGGACCCGGAAAATTCAGGAACTGATTAATCGGGAACTGAGTGATGATTTTCCTTAGATGATTAACCAGAACAGAAGAGCTGACTGTCGCGCCAGATTTCCCAGCTCCGCCAACCGAGGGGCTGGCGGGGACGAAGTGCCGTTCTACACATAATGAGATGTATTATCTAAAAACAACAAAGAAGAAGTCAACCGAACTTGACAAATGAACTCACAACTACGACAAATCACCGATGAAGATAACCGCAAACCAAGATTATGAAAAAAACCCGATTTCGACGATAATAACCAACTTGAAGAAACAAGAAAACTAAAAAACACACGCACACAAAAATACCAAAACATTAAGCACGCACGTATTAAAAAACACAAAAAAATAAGCAATGCATAACATACACCAAAATAAACTGAAAATTATCAAGAAAAATGGCTTGAACGCCATAAATAATTATTTTTAATTTTTAAAAATCTACAGAAACAACAAAGAATACACGCTACCACAAAAATAAAAGTCCAAGGTCTGATCACCATGCTCTAGGCATCTCTTTGCACCCTACCACACTTCTTTCTCTTTTCTCCGCTTTTCTATTTTCTCTATCTACCCACACACCCTATCGTCCGCTTACATGCACCCACTTCAACTTAATCGGATCAGAATCAGAATCAGTAAAGATCAGTCACTGAACGCACTGAAGATAATGGAAATTTACACCAACGGCAGGATGACGAAAAGTATTCTTTACGCAAATGTATTCAGACAAACTGATGCAGCTATCATACTGATTTCAGAACACGGGATCGACACACGTAGAAGAGAAATAAAGATCTGGAACTACGATGTGATGGTCACCAATTATTCGCAAGAGCGGTACGATTGCGCCGCTATTGCAATACAAAAAGGGATCAAATACTAGCAGATACGGAATCTTGACGAATCTTTCCTCGCGATTGAGGTCAAACTCGACTTAGAAAAGTTGGTCATTGCTACCGGATATCACCTGCAAAGGAGAGATGTGTTGCCTATTCACACTCTCACTGGCCTATTTGGCAGAAGAACACTCACTATATTAAGGGGGGATCTGAACGCTAGATGCCGAGAATCCGGTTACAGGGCCTACAACGTTATAAGGAGAAACCTGGACCTGATGCTGGACAGGACTATTGCCTGGCGAATAGGCCCCGATTTCCCCACCTATGTAAGAGAACGATGTGCCACAAAGTCAGACATCTGTCTGGCGAATAGTCAGCTACCGTTCAATTACTACATGAAACCAGTCCAGGTACCATGTAGTGACCATATAGGGATCCTACTCACTATCAATAGGAACCCTATACAGGTCCGAGTAGTAGTCAGGAAGAACTACAAGAGAGCAGAATGGGCACGGTACGCGCACCTTCTTGAGGCCTATGATCTGCGCAACCTGGACGAGGCAATTCTCGAGGAGATTGACGAGGCACTCGATGACTTCAATAACCAACTTTTTGACGCAGATAGGGCTTTTATCCCTAAATCCGCATATAGGACCCTTTCTACCTACGACTGGTCCGAATATATGAAGAAACAGGACCGTGAACTGAAGATAATGTATGAACTCAACATCGTGAATGCATCGGTTCACTCAATGCAGAGAAGTAAAGAAATCAAAGAACAATTGAACCAGTTGATCCTCGAACAGCAGAATAAAAGATGAGAGTACGCGATCGATAGCCTTGATCATGAAACAACTCCCAAAGAATTTTGGAAAAAGATCCGAATTCTCACAGGATCGACTGGAAAAAAGCATAAGATCGAGCTACGAAAAGATGATGGGAACATCGAAACAAAAGAAAAAAGAAGTTTTAGAAATATCCTGAAGTTATTGAGAAAAGATCTACAGTATAACTGAAGAGGAGAACGAAGACTATGACCTAGAGTTCGAAAGCAACATCGTCGACGAGCTGAACGAAGAAATACACAGGACGCACCCTCACCAACAGGTGGATAGACAGCGCGACGGAGACGCCCAGATTACAGAAGAAGAACTACTCGGCGCGCTTCGCTCATTCCAACAAAAAGCCCCAGGACAATTGGGGCTTACAAAGCTTAACTTTGAAAAGGCACCAGCCAGTGTCATCAAAGGAATGAGAAGAATATACAACGCCTGTCTCAATACGGGATACTTTCCGGATGCTTATAAAACAGCCAAGATGATTTTCTTGCCTAAGCACGGAAATAACCCAACGTTGAAGGAGAGCAACCGGTCAATTTCATTTCTGGAATTTGGCGAGAAGCTCTTCGAGAAGATCCTCAACAAGAGACTAGTGTCTCAACTGGAGAAAAACTCTTTCTATAACCCACACCGATTCGGGTTTAGGAGAAAGCGAAGTACGGAGATGGCGAGTAACGTCATCACGGAAAAGCTAGCCTAAGCAAAACGGAAAAAGAGTTACGTGGACATTGTTTGCCGGGATGTATCAAAGGCGTTTGATAAGGTGTGGCAACGGAGAATGCAGTACAAGATCTTACGACTGGGCCTAATTGAAATATACCACAAACACTGTCTCTCATTCTTTTTCTAAAAAAAAAAACCTTTAATTATATTGACAAAATTAACGTGAGGGGTGATATGACTAATCGTTTCAACTACACATAACCCACATAACAATCCTACTTAAAAATGAGTCACGTTTAAAGTCGCGAATCAACAAATGTTGGTTCTTTGCTTCTGGTCTATCTCTGACAGGTTATGAGGAATCCATTGTCTCAATTGCCAAACCTTGCCTATCTCCTAGAAATGACGAACAAGGTATTTCGAAGGGTAAGCAAGCCTTGATAGAGGCTAAGAAATATCTAGAGTTTGAGTTTGTTAGACTCGATTATTTTTATAAATAAAATAATAATAAACGTAAAAAATGACACATTATAGATGGACTACTAATATCTTTTATAAACTTTCACATTTTATAGATTCATTACTTTCTAACAAACCCCTCCTTACAAACCTAAAGCAGAAGATTCTTGCATTGGTTTTCCTTTTAAATTTCAAATATAAAAAACTATACTTATTACGAATGCGACTTCTTCTCTAAGTCGAAAACCTTCCATTTAAGCCGAGACAAAGTTCAGAAATACTTATAATGGAAATCCGTTCCTTAGGAAAGTTAAAATAAATCTTAAGTTTAGTTAATGGAAGCAGAGATAAGGAGAACTTTCCTTTCAATAGAGTTAAGTTGATGAAAGTATTTAGTTCACGAAATAATTACGTAATCTTATCTCACACAACGGGAAAGTAGACTTTCCTATTAAATAAAGGGTTTAAGATTATTAAAAATGATGGATTGGTGGATATAAGAGTATCAAATGGTGTAAAATTAGCTCTCTCGATGGGCAGAAAATAGAAACTACTTAAAACCGTAGATGAAAACGGTTGTAATGAAACATTCAAATTTTACCATCATGGTTCATTCATCTTATATTTTTAAAATTTTAATATTCTGGAATAAAGTGGAAATTGAAATAAATTAATTAAAAGGAGTTTAAAAAAGTTCGGGAGCAACACGTGATGAAGGAGCAGAATTTAGACTAGTGGTTTACATTCACCTGGTCCCAGTGGCTTGAAGGTAAAAACATCCAGGACGAGGCTGATCGGAGTTCATGACCTCTGTTTTAACATCATTTTCAGTTGATTCATCCTAAGTATTATCATCCACATAAACAAGTGCTTCTTGTTTTGCTGCAATTGCAATATAGTTAACATGTTAAGATGGTAATTGATAATAAATGCATAATAACGAAAAAGAGTAAAAGTTAAAACTTCTCTGTAACTTTCAAATTAAATATTAAGATGGTAATTGATAATAAATGCATAATAACGTAATAGAGTAAAAGTTAAAACTTCTCTGTAACTTTCAAATTAAATATTTTTTTTCATTTTAATGTTTACTGCAGGGATCATATCACAAAAAATATTTGCATGACCAGACATATGACCTTTCATCTCAGTCTTTTAATCCACGCGGAGACTGACATCCTCGTCTTTCCTATCCCTGGATAACAGTGTTATATTTTATTTCTTGGCTTGAATTTGGAATTTTCTATCGGACAGTTTGTCTAATCCACCAAAATTGCTCCTCTTTTTTTTCTTTGTGCTTAACATCATCTCCTTTGATATTTCCAATAGCACGATGTTTCTGATCTTGGCCATTGTCTTGAAGCTATACTTCTTCCAGAACTGGAGGATAGATTCAACTGTTTTTTCATATGCTAAAAGCTAACCTTGAGCCTTCCAGCATGTTCCGGTAAATTTTTAAGATTAATGAAATAAAGAAACGACTGTCTGAACCTGCGGACAACTGACAAATGATGAATGGTATCAAACAAGGAAAGTTCCTGTGACAGATCTAGTAGAAGGCCTAGACCACACCAGCAAGTGGACATAACCCGAAAGCTCTAAGATATGATCCGTGTCCCCAAATAACTTCCTCAGTTATTTTCTTAGATTGTAACTTGTAGAATTTTTCAGTTTCTGAATGAGTTTCTTGTATTTCCAGGAAAACGAAAGGATAATTATTGTTAAGGTATACCTGTGTAAACTAGCTCAGTGCTCAAGGTTTTATACAAGCACGGGCAGACAGCTAACCGCAGGTGGCTGTGAATATGTCTGGGCGATTAAAAAAGAGTGCGAATTACGGTTGACCGGGTTTAGATTAATGGCTTGCCAAGTTGCAAGTCAAAGGATATATAAAGACAATACCCCCAAATATAATTTTAATATATATAACAAAAAGGGGAATTTATAAATATATATATATATATATATATATACAAAAGGAGGAACAAATTACTTATCGCAGTGGATTGCGGGCTTTAAATCTCCTGTAGAAATGGTTAGCTGTAGGTTAAATACCCGGATGGCTGCTCTGATAGACGCCTCAGGGCTTTGAGGTCCCTAAGAGATTCTTGGCGCCAGTCTAAGCAAAAACAATTCATGATAACACGTCGTTCCAGACGATCAAACTCACCTCGCTATATGGGGGTAGGGTTTAATATGGCTGCACATGGTGTTATCGCAGGGGAGGGTGGGACGATTGGCGTTTAAAAACAAACTCAGCTGGGACGGGTTATTAAGAGAGTAACGAATTCTTTCCTGACTTTCTAAAATTCTTAAGCTGGCTCACGTGGTCTTGAAAGATAGAGGGATATTACCAAGGGGCTTCTTCTCACGGTCGTCCTTCGAGGTCATTCCCTCAAATTATTATTATACATAATTAGTATTTATTCTTATTACTCAATTATTATTTATTAATTATTCTTATTTATTAATTTTATGATCTTAGAATAAATACATTTGATCCTCTATATTGTTTAGATAAAAGATTATAGTGGCCAAGAAGTGGTGTTTTGGACTATTTCAAAGAAGATACTGAATGCTCTATGCGGTAATGCTTCCCAACCTACTAGATCAAAGTTGATATGTTTTTCAGGTCAAAAAGCATAAGAAACTATACAAAAACCTTCGAAAATAAGAACAAATTATTTATCTAAAGGGCTATCATAGCATATAACATATCTTTGTTATCCTAGCGCATCCCTTTGATTGTAAACCTTGCTTGTTACATTGCATTATGTCTGATAAATTAAATAAGTCTGTTGCGATTAAGCGCTTTTCATAAAAATCATAATCTATATTACCTAAAGGATAAATTTATATCTTATGAGTTCATTACTGCTACAATTGGATAAACAAGATTTCACAGGCAAATTTGGTAACTACAGATGTTAACCATAGACGTTTCGCTGGAGGGCTGAGGCGCTAAAGAAAAGTTTTAAATGACAAATATTTAAATACTCTTAGAATTTTGCAATTAAAATGACTGTTTTCATCTCGCTCACAGTATTTGTGCAACTCGTCAAAAGAAAGAGTAAATGCTGACTGGGATGCTAGGGTATTATTTACGATGAACACAGTTTATTCGAAGTAATTAAATCTTAGCGTATCAAATAAGAATACAAATTTTACATGCTAGATTTACCAATGGTCACGAAGAAAAATATTTGACGTGAACTAGGAGGCATTCGTCAGGACCACACGGAAATCCCTAAACAAGCATTATGTACAATGCTGCAGCCTATTCAATATTCCAGTTAAAAAAGTGTGTGCCTTCCAAACCTCTATTTTAAGTACTCTTCATGCTGATGAAACCGATTTTGAGGTAAGCTCAGTTAAAATTTCGAGCAGCTTTTAAATCAGGTTGTCTAACTTTGGTGGTAAGGAAATTTTAGTTATAGAAAAAAACGATAATGAGTGAGCTGCATCAAATTAAAAAGACACGTGTAGAGAATAAAACCTGAAAATCTGCAAATTCTAAGGCACAATGTCCTCAGGCAATAAGAATTTGGTTGATAAAGAGACCATAGAGAATACCAGTCTCAATTTCTCGAAGATGTAAGATTCCAAGGCTTGATTAACCACTTCTATCTCTTATAGCTAATTATTCATCAACCAGTTGCCATTGTTCATTGTGACAACATGCGTCATAAATATTGTTTTAGTTATACCGCCAAGTTTGTAACAACTACGTCCGTAGGAGTTGAATTGTTAACCACGATGTTTTGATCAAGTCTTATTAAAGCACATTTATGAAAGGGTTTGTTAGTTCACTTATATATTCTGAAAACACGAACATAAATTTGTTTAAAATGTTCAAGTGCCCAATTAAGGTTAAAGAATCAAATTGGTCTATAATAGCAACCAAGAAAGCTTCAGTTTGGCCAAAAACATTATCTCTGTTCTTTTTTAACGAACGCTCCCTAAGAACATATTATTTATGAGCAGAGATTTGCTTGTTACCTCAATAGTCACTACAAGACCATAAATCTTTTAAAGTTAACTCAATACACTTTAATTCATAGTGGGGTAGAATAATTTGTCAGGTAATATATCTACAGCAAGCAAATCCTTTGCCAAACCTATCGAATTTCTACAATTCTTGTAAATTATTTGATGTGTTACTTTGGAAACGAAAAAGAAAATTAATAGGATTAACCCTTCCCGTTATGGGAGTAGTTTTCCCACCAATATAGAGAAGTTCTATTAACAGAGATTAGAAAAAGTGGCTAATGGTAGAGTTTTTTATCCATGTTGCATTATTATTTTAATAAAGGTAACGAAGCAGAGCAAAAGTCTTAGAAAACAGAAAAGATGAGCTCGCAAATGATGTAAAAAAAGCAGTTAAGAGAAAAATAAGGAGCCAACGATCTAAGAAGGCTTACCTAAAGGCAAACCAATTCAGTTTTGAAACGTATTAACGAAATTATATGGTGTTTATGAGAGTTATTTAAAGTGCTCAAAGTAGTAGTACTTGCTTTAATGGAGAACAATATAATTGTTTTCTAACAAAAATATATTAAGCATGGTTGGCAAAATGATTGTGAGATGATGATAATGAAATATTGTGTATGAACGAATCAGGAAAATGAAATTAAGAGGGGAGCTTTAGGTTCGTAGAAGATACGCAGAAATTTTAACCTGCCCATTTATCAAATTATGGTTGCTAAATTAAAATTAGTATAGAATTTTATATTTTCGCTTGGTCTTAGTAAGTAAATGGACATTAAAATATTTAAGATTTCTGTTCTATTTCATCAAAACTTAAAATAAGAGAAGATGGAAGAATAATACATGAAATTACTTTATAAGTTTATCCGTTGTTATGTTAAGGATAGGAGAAAGCACGAAAGAACTGATGTTGAAGTTCGATTAAATGCGTAATTTTAGCTACTTTAGGACATGGTTGTGCAAGAAAACAATTATTTCACTTTCTTCCTTACTTTAAAATGTCAGTTTCCTTATACGCAAGAAATTAATTTTGCACATTTAATGTTTCAGCAAATTTCGTACCCAATTTACTTCCATTTTTTTTCTTAGAACGTATGAGCAAAATGTTTTACCACTCTGTTTCAAAATGTTGGGATGCAACTTTTGCAGCAATTTGTGATATTCTAACAATAAAACTGAAAGAACAAAATATTTTTTAGGTACCAAATTACTTGTATATCGTTGGGTTTAAATAAACGAGAACTGCGAAAAATACTTTTAGAAAACTTTCAGTGACAAGAAGATAGTGCAATTTTATCGTATGGTAGTAAATACCTTTATTTTATTTCACTTGGAGATACTCTACATGAAGATACATTTTAGCTCTCATACTTCCATTTATTCTTGCTGCCAATTTATTTTCGCTACTATTCTATTTATTTTCAGAACCCTATTCTCCTATAATAGGAACTCCTTCAGGTCTATTACTCTTTAATTTTTTTCAACACTTATTAATTATATTTTATTACAAAATGTTATCCGTTGATTCGTTCAATCAATGCTAATGAGTGTTCATTCGAGATTCCATGAATTCCTTTCATTCCACGATTTATAAGCAATGAAATTTATATTCAGATGATTGAAACAGTAATGAAACAAAAGCAGTAAAAGAACCCCATAAATAAATATTCAATGCTCTTAGTATATTAGAAAATGAATTCTCATTAGTTTGCCATTAATTATGTTTGGGAGCTTATCACAAATTGAATCAAGTAAATGTACTTTCGCTGTATTTTTATGCCTCCAAGCAGTGTATAGATTCTTGAATCTAGCGGATATTAATGACCTACACATGATGTGTTTACCTTAAAAACGAAACGATTGCAAATAAGCATTAGAAGATATCGATGCGCTCTATTAACCAAAGGCCTTAACCATCGCTTTCTACTCCACAGTATTTGATTCAATGAGGTTTGTGTTAATGTGTTCCATAAATCTATAGTTCGAAGGAGTCTCCATCTTTGCAAATTTTTAGAGAAATATGTGAGATAGAGTAGACTATATTTTTTTTGTCCTTTATTATATTTTGCAGCCTATATTCACGGATGACTGTAATAAAGATGGATTTTGTACTAAATTGATCCATTTGTCGTAGGGCCTCTTTGTAGAGCATCGTTTCCTTTCGGATATCGTTGGTCATCGCACAAAGAGACTCCGCAGTTTATTTTCGACAGTTGAACCGTGTGTTGTTATTTATTGGACAACGACCTATGTTCAAGTAGGGATATTGTTATCTATGCTCTATTATCATCAAGTATGTATATATGAATAATATATATATATATATTATATAGGTCAAAACACATTTAGATAGTTGCTATTTACAATGTAAGTGAAGTAGCTATTATACTTTTGGAAATAAATTTGTAAATCTTACGTCTGTCATAGGTTACTAATTAATTCTATGGTTGAGGAAGTGCGATAATATCACTATGTAACAAAGTTATCCTTGTTTCTTGTTCTTTGTTTCAAAGTGTTATTTTCCACTTATTCCTAACTAAAGTAAATGGAAAACATTATTTTGGTCCCCAATTTATGAATTTGGCCATTGAAAAGTAATGCTATGGTAATAATAACTCAAGAAGAAAAATTGAGAATATATAAATGAGTACAGACATAATTTTTTTAAAAACATAGCAGAAAATTCTAATTCTTTTTTTAATTGAATGCTGTAGAATAATATATATTTTATGGAAACGTTATAAACTTTTTAAAAGAAATGAGAAATTTCTAGAATTTAAGAGAATTTTATTTAGTTTCAAGAAAACTTCTAGAACCTTCTGGAATATTCTGGAATATTACTCCAAAAATATTTATGCAAAGATTTACATATCTGTATGATTTCAGCTCTAGCTACCTTAGTGAACATATTAGAAGAGAAATGGCATCGAGAGGCAGAAATCGTTCTAGAGATGATTGCTGTTATATCTGGGGACAGTTCTTCAAAACAAGAGCTAACAATTTCGTGGTGACATCATCTATGAGAATGGATGAAGTTTACATACTATATTTTGGTATGCAAGTTGGGGACCAAGACAAATCCTGGGTACCTCATTTTCCTTGTGAACTCCGTAAGTAAACATTTGAGGGTAAGAAATATATTATTTTTAAAGAGTAAAATATTAAATTTCACAATTATTTAAGCTATTATCTTTGTTTGTAGGTCATAATTTTAATAAAGAATACCTTTTCTTAAAATTTCTTATTTAACCTGGAATATAAATATTGCAGTTAATATTTGAGCTATTTTGGACGTGATTATTAGAGAGACACTAATTTACATAAAAACATTTATGACATCTCAAGTCACAATGAGACCATGAGATAAATTAAAGGGTTAAAGCTTGGTTTAAGTAAGAATAAGAATTCTAAAATATAACTGCAATTTTCCATCGTTCCCTTTACTTTTGCTCTTGAAACATTAACTATTTTAGGATTTCACTAAACCTATGCCCAAAATTATGGGCAAAGTTAGGAATCAATATCATTTTAATGTAAAAGTGGATATGATTTATCAAAACGGTTCGAAATCTCTACGCTACTGATTCATATGATTGAAAAAGGTCATAATACATTGGTTAGAAGCCAACCTCCCTTTGCTTCAAATATAAGGAAAGGACATACTCGAGTTTTTGATTAATTGGCGGGTCTTTTCTATTGCGGTTGTTTTTCATTACTCGCTTAAACAAAACATAACATCTTTATAAGTTAGTAAACACTCGTTCACTAAGGGCGTAGGGTGTCCCAAACAAAGGGCTTTCAATTTCATAACTCGTTCAAGGTTTAAATACCATAATTATATATTGTTCAAATTTTTTTTTACCTATTACTTAGTTCTCAGTATAATCAAACGTGTATAAATATTTATTGTACAATATAAATAACTGTTCTTAAATACAATTTGAAAAATGTGATCAAAACAATAGACACTAGACAGAGCCGCCCGCGCCCACACACTGATCCACTCTCAATGAGATCCTCCGCGCTATGGAAACATAATTGTCACGTACTTCGCTATAATACCTCATTGAGGAACCTCTAAATATCAATCGATTACTTTCAAATTTCCTTTAGTTTTTCTTTAAAATGCAATAATTATATGTTTGGAGGTGTCAATTAAAAATTCGAATTTAATTTGTAGATATAATCCAAGAAATTCAAAATTTAGTTGAAAATCGCATTATTTTCAATAGTCAATAGCGTTGAAGAATTTTTAAAATTTATTATTTAAAAAAATCCTTTTAGGGGGTTTACTCTGACAGATAGCGCAATAAAAAATCCGTGGTGGGAAAATAAATTTCAGAACAAATATTTTTCGCTCCTAACTAGTGTGGAATAGGACGAAGGGATACTCAATTGACCTCTCCTCGGCTCCGTTACCAGATAATGGTGGTAATCTAATGAGGTGGGAAGGAAACAGTTCCCCTGTGTATGCGGGCAAATAATAAAAAGCGAGTGGAGATTGGCCGTTAATTACTTAGCTGTGGCTGAATGCTGTTATGGGTTTTTTAAAAGAGTGGTACCAAAATTATGTATATTCAATAACACAACAAAAAAGTAAAGATTTTACACACAAAAAATGAAATTAGAATAGCCAAGACTATGGGGTACTCAATAATCTGGCAAAAATAGACAATTTACTGAGCTTAAGGGAGGTAAATAACCAAACTTGGATTGTGGCTTAAGAGGCCGCGCTGAGTTGAAATACAAATAACCCTTTATGCGATGACCGAATTAAAGAGATCCGCACGCGTCTATGGCTTGCTGAAGTTAATGATTAAACGACCACGGAAAGGGAGCGAATCGAGGAGGAGAATTGCAGAAGGGTGAGATTTACTACGGCATAACTTGACGAGGGAGTACTTGCGCTGGTGAACGAGAATGGCGTTGCCAAATGACTGGGCGGAGATCCGATGGGAGAGTTTCTTGTCTTTGCGCTCGTGTAGATGGAAAGGGAGAAAAATCGAGAAGTAACCTGTCTCGTGTGTGATAGTGGGCCGATACTTACTTGACCCGGTTGAGCCTAGCGTTAAATACCGCTTGAAGATGGGTATTCTCCCAAGGTAAACATAGCACTGGGAAATGGACTCTTCCAGTCAGGAATTTCTGATATCAGATGTCTTTCCTAGTTCTCGCATGCTTCAAGATGTTAAGCGGGAGGCAAGGTTGCCTCAAGATATGCGGTGAAACCTACATGAGTAAACAGAGAAGCGTTCCCAGGAGAATTGCAGAAGGGTGAGATTTACCACGGCATAACTTGACGAGCGAGTACTTGAGCTGGTGAACAAGAACAGCCGTTGCCCCATTGCTTGATTCTTAGGCCTGTTTCTTTCGTCATATGATATCGTATTTGAGAGCCACGTGGGATTCTCAGGTCCATGTGGAGCTATTTTGACTCTATTTTTTTACAGTAATCTAATATTTTCCCGTAGGGAGAGGATGAAATTTGTGTAGCTGACACCCAAGGCCATTTCACCTTAGATAATATGTTTACGAAGTATTTCTGACTTTATCTAAATTAATATCTGTTGCGTGTTTTTAGTTTTCCACCAAATCACAGCAGCTTTATTATTTTGGGAAGACAACTGGCTCAAGCGATGGTAAACCATTCGAGATTTGCAGCATTTGGATTGCTAAACATCCATAAATGGCATGAAATATCAGCATTAAAGCAGGTAGCATTTAGTTATTAACAGAGCCATTTTTGTGAAGAGAACTCGGATGCATCAAAAGTGCACGAGGATGTTTTAATTTTGGGAAGTCTCAGAATATTATTGCTTTATATTATAGTAGTGACAGGTAGTTATCTTCAGATAAACTAACAGAAATATTATGTAAGAAAATAATATCAGATGCTAATATCGTTGATCAACTGAGGTATTACAGAAAATAAATAATGGAGAAAGTATAATAAACTGTCGTATGAATAGCACAAACTGTCAAATATTAGTGATAGTTTGAAGAAGTTTAGCAAATATTGTAATTAAAAGAATGAATTGGTAAATTCAGGATAGGGATAAATCTTTTGGATGATGCTCGACCAACATTAACATTTGAAGGAGGACGACAGAACTTGCTTTATCCAAGGTATTTATTCAACGGAGTTAGATATAAAATAATGGGATAAGAGAGGAAAGTAAAAAGCTAATAATATAGTATAAAATAGTTAAAAGAAGAATAGGAAAAAATAATAATATAGGGTTGATAAAGAAATGTTGGATAGCGAATTAAAGAAAGCGTATTATTAAAGTAATTTTTATTTGTCCATGAATTCACACTGTCCTTTTACATTGGGGAGTGTTCCCACAATCGGAGAAAGAAATTAATATGAAGATTAGAATGAAAATTACTCACCAAGTCGAGAGTGGGGAAGAAAAAGGATAAAGCTTAGAATAAATCATCTCATCGTTTTAGAAACTAATGTAAACATATAGTTTTTATAATATCACAAACACCGGTTAAATAACACAAATATGAGTGACCAAGACGGGAACAAACTCGTAAAATGGAATGAAAGGAGGCTTGAAAAAAGGTGTTCCTCGCCACTATTGGAGATGAGTTTTTCTCCTGACATACTTTGGTTTTTGGATTTTTAAACTCCGACCTTCCATTTTCTTTCAACCGCTCTTTCATTTACGTTCTCCACATCCTCCCCTCTGAAAGATAGAGTTAAGCAACAATGGGAAAAATACGATAAATCACTTAGAAACACAAACAGCACATAGTAAAAAGTATCATTTTAAAAATTTTTGTACCCTAAAAGAGCTCAATGGTAGATGGCATTGCAATATTCGAGTTATTTACATCGCTACACGCAAAAAACTCAAGCCCCTTGTAACACTTCACTACTAAGTTTGATTCTTGATTTGTTAAAAAATAATTACTTGGTGGCTTTGCCAATTTAAAAGAATAAAGTACCTAAAGATCTCTAAAATATTACGAATAATTCCATTCCTTCAAATTACCTGCCAGGTAAACAACGCATCATCACTTATCCGACTCTGTTAACCTTGAAATATACCACCACTCCATTACTAACCCTTCCTTACCAAGTTCGGCTATCCAGTATACTTCAATTGTCGGTACCAATTGTATTATCGTAATGGCCTGCGTTAACCTTCATACCTCCGAATTGGCATAATCGTGAAGGGTAAGTAATTCTCTCTTTATTTTTAAAACAATGCCAGTCCTGTGTTCAAATTATCTTCTCACTTCTGCAGCTCGCCATTGCTGTGATCATGGTCGTTTTGCATAAGATAAATAAGCCTGAGCAAAGAGAAAGGCCACTTAATGGGAAATAAAAGTGGAATTTAGAGTCTCAAGGTGACATTCATTACTGTGGTGCTTTAATTCCTTATTTTTGCCAAAACACAAAAGTGAATTGGTGTGGAGACGGATAGACCACTGGTTGAACACGAGAAGATTTCGAGAGGTGGGATTCGGTCAGATTCAAGCAGTTGAGCGCAACGCCTGTTTAGTAGAAGATAGAAATGTAATAAAGGATGATTATTTTTTTAGTTATATGAAACGAAAAAAGCATCAGTACCGATTCACGGAGCTGACCAAATGTTGCCTTTCATTATGAATTCATTTTCCTGTATAATATTCCAACGAATTTTTAAATGTAAATGATTAGAAGGAGCTTAAAAAGAGGACAGTATTTACCAAAAAAATCTCTGATCGTCAACACTCGGGTTATCAACGAGATAAATGGAGTAAGATGGGCTGCAAAGAGAAAGGACAGTAGAGAGAAGCAAACACACGCCGCTTCACAGGAGGCTTCACAGATGTTTAATGTTTATGGAAGGTGCTGCGCAAGGAATATAGAAGAAGCATAGACGCGAGTGTTTGGGTGCTAAGGGGTGAGAGTTAGTTATCCCCAAATTAGTAAATCAAATTATGAGGGGTTTATGTATTGATGTACATAGACTCTTTAATGATCTTTGGATATTTTCATAGGGACTTCGCTTCCACCAAGTCGAGATGAAACACTACTTTCCTTTTCAGTAAAGGTAAGCAACATCAGGTGTGTTACTTTGTCCGAGAGAGACATGGTTAGACGTCTGCCTTACATTTAAGCTACACTTTGCTCGAATTCCACGTTAAACTGTAGGTATTGAATAAAAAATCCAAAGCCTGAAACCGTTAACATAAACATCCTGGTGATGTGTCGTCGATGGTCCTTAATTTTAATAATAAAAATAAAAGATCAGATGAAAATAGAATCAGTACTTTCAGTTCTCGCATCTCTTCTGTAATGATGAACCTTTAGTAAGCCTAGTTTAATTTATCGAGTTGTTTCCTCTGATCTTTTGACTTTTATCTCAAGTCACACTTGTTTGATCAAGTGCCAGAAAAAACGTGTCTTTCTTGGCTAATGGTTTGTTCAACTAATTACTAACGCACAAGATACGCAGAATCATCAATTCCTGTCACACTGCTCATTCTAAAGAAAACTTCCATAATCACCAAGATACTTGAGACAAGCGTAGCTTAAAGCAAATTCCAGCATTTATGAGCACCCTCCTGGATAAACATTATACGCGATACCGGTAACATTCTTGAGGATGTTTTTTTCCAATAACGAGCGAGCTTCTGTGCATTTATCGGTGATGTTCTCTTTTTAAAACTTTTCCTTCGGTGCCTCCCTTTATTCTAGGTGTCCAGTGAGCAAAAAATACCCTTGTTGGTTTTAATATTTTCTTCTATTTTCTTGTAAAAAACCTTTCTCTTCTCCACCTTGTCCATGTATGTGAAACATCTATGACACACACTGAATTCTAGTTCATATCACTCTCCTCTCTCTCTCTCTTTCTCTCTCTCACTTAACTTTTCCGGGCATCCACTTTCTTATTAAAAAAACTTTTTTCTCTGCATTCGCTTTACTGCACACTCTTAATACCCTTTATGCCTGCCCTCAGAGAGTTGGTAGACGCTAGAAAGGATTTACAAGGGCTCTCAATATTTTCTTCGAAGGAGCAAATCTTGCTTGGAAGTCTCACTTCCTTTATCTCGGATTTTCATTGGCCATTCTCATTTTTAGTTCATAAGGATTCACATTTTTAGGGAAACAGGAGTAGGTGCAGGGGAGTTGGTCTATTTCTTTACTAGGGAACTATAGTGTTCTACACTCTTTCTAGCCATTTATAAGCTCCGGCATATTTAGATCGATTGGTTTTGAATTATAAATAAATCTAGAATCTTTTCGACCTAGTTGTATATAAGTAGATCCAATTTTTAATGGCGAAGCAAAGAGTCGAGACATCATTTGTATTCAATTTTCCAAATAATATTATTAGATGAAAAGGTACCCAGTATTCTAGTGATCATTACTCTTCAATCGCTAACGTAATTTATAAATGATTTGTTCAGGCAAATGGTAATTCAAATAAATATTCTCTAGGAGATTAACGGGAAAACATAGTTATATATCAAAGGAAATCATAAAATCAGAATATTGTTGCTCTCACTGTTTATATGATAATACTATTCTTATTTTAGAGTTAAATAAGAAAGTCGATATTTTAAGTTCTTTTTCTTCTTTATTAGATTAAATTAATTTTATAAAAAGTTTGTATTTCCTATAATCGAAAACTAATGAGAATATTCAATAATAATATATTTATTCGCAACAACTTGATTCCCAAATTTTATATTTTCATTAAAAAATAAATTTATATATTTTGAAGGTTGGAAATAAAATCCTTCAAAATATACCCTGATGGAATTTTCTATTTGAATGTGTAGAAGAAGAAGTAGTAAAAGAAATTTGCTCAGATTCATTACACCCATATAATTGGGTCTGCTTTTCCTCCCGTGATGAAAGGAAAAGGGATTCTACCAAGGAGAAATGACAGCAGCGGAATTCGTTCTAAATAAATTATCACATTAGAAGCGGAAAAGTTAATTTCTATTTAGTAAACGGAATCATTCCCTTGTATATATAAAATAAGTATTTGGAAACCTGATCCAGCACCCCTATATGTGTATATGTACCACCGTAATCCTTGTGTCATTTATGTAAAATGTGTTATTGAATATCCATTTCATTCTATTTTTTCTTTCTTTTGCTTTGTATAGCTTAGTGTATAAACATAATTTTCATTATTTATTTCTACCATAATTCTCTTATGCTCGGCAATAATTAACTCAGTTTTCCGTTCATATGAACACGTAGTCGGGTAGAATTAGCTTGTATACCTGCTCGACGTTTAGTCAGGAATTCCCTTTATTCAATTTACCCCGTTGTCCACTCGCGTGAAAGAATCCGCAATCCCACTTATTCGTCGTACAGTATGTCACTTTTCTCCCCCAACACCGAAAGTGCCTACTTTTTGGATGGGAGGGATGAAGCAGAATAAGGTCGAAGAATGACCACGTGCCATTCGGTAACCACGTGGTCCGGAGATCACTGCATAGAGCTTTGAAAGCAAGGCTGAACCAAGGTTAAGGTGCACCCTACGCCCTTTATCACACCACTTCTGTATTTGCTTAGAGACCGATTTCATGGTCTCTCATGGCCACCTTTCAGCGAACATTCCTGCCTTTCCGTTATACATCATTGTTCATTGAACATTCTACTCCAACGTTAGAAGAAGCCACCCCACGAAGGATTCACGGACTTTTCCCCAAAATCGCACGTGTGTGTGTATGAAGCGCCAAGCATCTAAATTAGCCTAGCCGAACGTCTATATAATTCTTCGAATTGGTTTACTAAGTAGCACTAATAGACTCCTGGCCTACTACTGCAAACGAGCTGAAGGACACTCCTTCCGCCCTGAGATCGGAGACAACGACGATTTCGATTTGAAAACAAAGGTTAAATAGATATTCGTTAACTCTGCCATTGTTAATCGGCGAGAGTCCAAAGAGAAGTACCATCACCGAAGGACATCTTCGTGTGCTCCTTCATCTGAAGCGAGAAGTAACCCGACTTCCCTCATCGCAGTGATTTAATATTATTAGATATGATAGGATTGTTTAGCCTAGATCCTATCATATGTAATTATATTAAATCACAAATTAAAGTGTCTAAAGAATTTCTTCCCTGTAGTTAGGGTATTGATGCGGGTAGCCGTATTAACCCTCCACTCCTTACAATTTACGATATTGTCTGTTCTGACCTTTGTTAATCCATAAAGAGGTCTTTTAGAGTAAAGACAAAAGCACTCGCAATCGTTTTTCGTTTTTCCTTTTATGTTTTATCTATCATAATTTTGACTCCCGTGCAAGTTGTGAGTTTATTTTCATATATATATATATATATATATATATTCTGGCCATTCCACGACAATAATAATCATGTAAAACTTTCACTGCTTGATCGATGAGACTTGTGTCAAAATTGTAGGGAAATCAATATGCCACCCTAAAAACAGAGCCCCTGTTCGGTCACGACAACGTCCTGGCATTTGGCGGCATAACCAGATTACTTATCCCATCTCTATCCTGGTCTCGCGGATCACCAGAAAGGCCTCGCATAACTACGACATGCACTAATCATCAGATTTCGGGTCCGGCGAGCCTAACATTGGTTAAACTGGCAATATTTCCCCTAAGAGTTGGGATTTAATTTCACTTCTTAGACGAAATTAGAGGAGCGTCGACTAAAAGCCAGAAGTTGCATTTAGGGATAAGTGAAAAATGCTTGAAGAGGCGCCGTTAGAGGAGGAAGCTTAATTACTAATACCTCAATCCCCTCTCCTTTTCCTACCCCCAGTAGGATGGTGAAGAATATAGGCGGTTAACTGCAGAAGAACGAGGGAGTTCGAGTTAGCGATCGAGACAACCAATTCCGGCTAGAGTGCCCAGCAATCCAACGAAAGGAACACAGAGGAAACTTGTATTGAGAAACAAGATTAAGCATCTCTTCTCAGAGAAACACCTATCCCGGTTTACAACAAAACCCAGAGATAGTCCTTGCCATTAAGGAACACCCTAAAGTGAACTCCCTCAAACACTCCCCATTCGTCAAAAGATTCACTCGTTTGCTCATCGCTCGTCAGTGCAAATCATTCCAAGATTAAATAGAAGAGTAAAAGAAGCATACTTTTACGGTCCTGTTGTTGAAGTTATCTGACTAAGACAACGTGCTTAACACTATCGTCGCTTGTACCGAAGTCACCTGTTAGTTCAAGCCCTTTACCGCGCCAGTTAAAACAGTTCGAGTGTCTGTGAACTCGTCCACGCGTCTGGCCACAATAAAACATTCTCGCGTCCACATAAAAATTGATGCTAAGGTCAGTCCCTAGCTGAATTGCCGTGTAGTTGTTTTAAAGGTAAAGAAATTCCAGTAGTTTTGAAAAGGTCAATTAGCTTCCAATATAAAGTAATGGATGACCTAAAGCTCACTTAAGTGGGTCAACCTTTTACTTTATATGCATTTGTTTAAATTAGTAAGTCTCACTTAAACTCGTTTAATTCATAGCTGTATAGTTTGTTTTGTTAGATTTCACTAATTATGTTTCAGGTTGTAATTAAAGATGTATTTTCATAGAAGTATTTAATTCAATCCTTGAACGCTGAGCATGGCACTAAAATTCTTCAAAGATTAAAATAACGTAAAAATATTAATAAAGCACTCCTAAAGAAAACGTAACCAAGGAGTGTTTGAAGTACGTAACAAACCTATACATACGTACACCACTACTCGCTCCTTGCAATACGATGACAAAAATGTTAACCGAAAATTTGTTTAAATGAATAATCTTCCTTGTCTGCCTCGAGTGTCAGTTAACAAATTTTGTGATATTTCTAAAACTTTGTATGTTCCAATCTGCTATTATTTGTTCCAAGAGTATAAAAGACGATTAATACACTTTAATTTGGCGTCAGGTATTTACGTTATATTTCTTAAATAAAAAGTTAAAGTGCAAAACATGATTTAACTAATGTTAGAACTATAATTTCTAAAAGATTCCAAGCAAAAAATTTAAAGATCCAAGCAGCAATACTTCTCAAAATCATAGTTGAAAATAGTTACGGTAATTAGCTTTTTTCAGGGCAGAAGGCATAGGAAAATATTAGAAAAATCACTAAAAATCAGAAAAAGTAGATTTTTGAACAGTCCTAGTTAATATTATACGGGCAATAATGTGGGAAATAGAGAAATGGTAGTGAATGACATAAAAAGAGCGAACTAAGGATCTTTGCTGTATGTGAAACACCATAAAAAGGGATGAAAAATTTGTGGTTGCTTTATAGAATTAAGTGCAACGAGGTTTAGGTTAAGGCATTGTGTGCAACAAGTGTGACATTAAGTGTGGAAAGATATCATACAAAGGATCGGTATGAATGTGTGAGCAGGTAAACTAGGTTGAGTTGCGTTTTTTGGTAGTTAACCCATTTGAGGCTGGCATGTCTTGACCATTTAAATAATGAATTGATTCTGAGTATGTGAAGTTGTGGAATGACTGGGGACGAGTTGTGGATGTAATTAAAAACGGGAATTAGCTATGCATAATTACGCTCTGGTTTTGAAAAGGTGAGGCGAAAACTTAAAAATAAGATTGAGGTGTGATTAAAGCGTGGACCTATTTGATGTGGAAAAACTAATAGTTATTAGTATGGGAATATTTGATCACATTATTATGGTGTGTGTTGTTAAACTGGCTGTTGCATGGTTGAGAAGTGGAGACGGTAGATAAGAAGAGAAAATCCAAAGTGTAGTGAATAAGATTGAAATAAGTATTTATAATGATAATAATAATAGGTATTTATAAGGCGCCCTTCAGGGCTGTTAGCCCTCCCAAAGCGCTGGTTGTATAGTGAGTGTAGAGAAAGTTTACAGGGGAGAGAAGGCAATTCTGAAAGAGATGAGTCTTCAGGAGACATTTAAAAGTAGCAAGCGAGGGAGAGTATACCTCATCCATAAATCTATCCATTCTATTTGTAAATTCCCCAAAGAGAAAGCTTCTAGCAAATCACTAGTGAGTCTATTTCATTCATCAATCACTTAACCTGTAAACCAATTTCAACACATCTCTTTTCCTAAACCTAAACTTCTTCTACTTGAACCCATTGCTACTTATCCTACCGTCTTCAATAAAAATATGAACTTTTTCTATGGGTCTCCTATTATAAGCTTTTACCCACTTGAAGACTTCACCCCAATCCTCCTCGAACTCTTTTCATTTATTAAGATTTAGTCTCTATAAGCTAGAATTAGAATATTCTCAAGTGTAAATAATAAAAGAAAATACATTGTCGAGATTTACGGCCGAGTACGTATGTACATTTGATTCGTACATGAGTTAATCCGTACCCCTTTTCTCTAAGAGTGCTCTAATTTAATTCTTTAACCAGGGAGGCTTCGTATTATGATATATCAATTGCCAATGCTGCGTTCGAGGATCTAATTAAACAACTCCGACAAAATATACTTTTAAGCACATAAAAAAACGAAATATTAAAACTTTAAATAAACTTATTCTAAAATAAGAGGGTCTAATAAAATAAAAAAAACTACATTATGAATAATACGAGATGGTTGACGCAAAAATCACTTCTAATACACGAGATTTAAGCTTAATTAATGCGTTTTATTAAGTCATTTGAATTTGAAATAGTTTGGTTACGACAACCAGAATGAAATGGTTTTGTTACGAATGCACTTCCGCACGGAATGGGAAATAACAAATGAATATTTTGGGGGGTATTTGCTTTACCTTTAACTCGGAGTGTGTCCACAGTTTGGTGAATTTGAAAGTGAGCCGCCTCGATGAGTTGGTGTGGGGAGTTTGACTGCGGCCTTCCTCGCTAAGCTGAGTTGGGTCGGGTAAACAGCTGATGCTTCTCACGGGGTGGTTGAGTCGAGTAACGATGCTTTTCTCTACTTAAAGAAGGTAAGTGAGGGTATCTTTGATAAAGGGGAGTTATCCTCATCCTGGTGTTACCAATTTGGGCTTATCGACGATGAGACTTAACCAAGATGTGAATCTCTTCTCGAATGGGAATTCACTTTGGTCTTTCTTAATGGTGAGGGGTATCTCTATGCTTTTTCAGGAAACTAAGATACGTGAATTCCTCTGGACAAGAATAGTAGGAGAGTTGGTCTCGATACCACTGGTCTGCTCTTCTAAGCGTCCAAACGAACAGCCTCGGGGGAGGGGTAAGTCGCGCTTGGTTTCAACTATCTTCTTTATTTCCTGTTTGACCCAGGGACTCGTCTTATTCTCTCGATTGCTACTTGAATTCTCTTCCAAATTTCTCAAGATCGAAATATTTACGTCGTTTATCCACTGGGGAGAGAAGAGATGAGGGAGCTTAGGAGGGGCGAACCCTCACTAGCTCAAACTTAAACCCTTCTCCTAGGAGAAGGTGAAATTTCCTCTATTTAGCGAAAAAGAGACATAAACAATCGGAGGGGACAGTGAGACTTGACCTACATTTTCTAACGACAAAGCCCTAGGCAGCCAGATTATAATGGCTCTTACACCCTGCTATTTTATATTAACGGACGAAGGGAGCAGCTCTTGGTTACTTGACTCCTGGATAAAAGTTTACGCCACTAGCCTCGTAAATTACGAAATCTGTTGACCAAAATCCCTCTTTGCGTGCGACTTCGAAGGGTTTTGAAGCAGCGGGGAAGGGGAAGTGAAAGCTTTGACACATCTGGAGCGTAACGGTTGAAGCAAAATAAAAAACTAGCGTCTGCTTATCCTCGTTATATTCATTCCTCCGCAAACATATTTAACATCTTGGCCGTTGCATCGCTTTAATTTCATAATTTCTCTTTGCTACCCTAATTAACTTTTAAATCTCAAGTTACCTAATTAAAAATGCCTTAATTGACCCTAGCTATTTTATTATTTTCCTATAGTCCAGCCACAACACTTACCTGTGAATTACCTGTGAATTACTCACAAAGCAATTTCACTCTGTAACAGAAGAAGAACAGGTGGATGAGAAATAAAAGGAGGATGACTCCTTAAGATCTTAATTAATGTTACCCTCCATCCTCCAGCTGCACAAATACATAACACAGTCTCCTAAAAGAATTGCTGCTCCATTCCACGAGATTAAAACTCAAATTCCATTTAGACAGATTAACAAAATCTTGGGCGTGAATCCAGCCAAAAGAATTATATCTCTAATCCTTTTAGGGGGATCAGTGTTCTTTTTTCAATTCGGAACATATGGATTTAAGAATTGATCCTTCAATGAAAAATGGTGGATAGGAGAGACTCAAAGATGACCTGGATTTCACAATTCGGAATGACATTCTATCCGAGGGACAGGGTGGTCAAGGATTCATGTGTGGCAAACAATGGATCATTAACACACACTCTCACTCATACACTAAATGTTTCTCTCTGATTCACACACGTTCCCACCTACATACATCTGTCTAGTTTGGAATTTTATCCGCGAGTCTTTATTGAATAAACTCAAGATTAATTAATAAATAATTTGTGATTGGAAGACCGAGTACTGACGTTGCTATTTGAGCTCCTAGTCGCTCCTTTCCTCGCCCTGGAGCTCAAAGTCGAAAGGAATTTATCGGAGCCTCGAGAACTTCAACCCATCTTCACCTTCCCTTTTCATCCGTCCTGTTACAGCGGACGTTTGTTCCCTTTTCCCACAGGAAATCTTCAAGACATCTTCAGGAACAAGGATTAATCATGTCTATCTGAGCCCGCCCCCTCCAATCCCTTTGAGTTCTACCATACACTGTCCCTCAATTGAAGAGGTGTGACCGGGCATCCTTGATAGGGGTTTGGGTAGGGGATCTAGGCCCCACACGCTGGGGGCCTGTTGCAGAAAGCGGAGGGAGAATTCGCGCTCTTGGAGGATCCAATCCCAGGTCCAGCTATTCAGCCTCACCTTCTAGAAAACCGATTCTTCTATCTAAAGGCACTGAAGAGTAAGAGGGGACTTACCCCACGACAAATGAATTAAATCTTTCTCTCCAGAAGAAAGGAAGGAGATGGAAAGGCAGCCCCACCCCCTGAATGGAGCCCACCGGCGCATCCAAAATCTCACCGAGGACAACATCCAGCACCAATAAACCAGGAGTTAACAGCTGCGCTTTACTCATTAAAGGGCACCTCCACCATTAACAACTAGCGTGCCCTCACACCTGCAAGAGTGCCTCAGGACTGAATGAATGTACAGTGACGTTGTATGGGGGTAAGTGGAAGAAGAGGGTGACTGCAAAAAGTAAGGACTGATATGGATTATGTGTTGAAGTTAAAATGTATGGAGAATTTAGAGAGAAAAGCAGAGAATGAATCAATTGTTGTGTTCCAGATGTATTTCATCTGATAGATATGGTTTTGCTTGGTGCAATTGCATATTTATATCAGTGAGAATTTACCTAAATTTAGACTTAAATCCTGGGCAATGTCATAAGAATTATTAAATGATTTACTGTTGTAGATATTCATAAAGATTGAGTGGTTGGAGTTAGTCATGGTCAATACTTTATTGAACCTTTTGGATATTGTCTTGATATCATAGATAGATGCTAAGGCCGATATTATTATTGAAAAAATATGAATATTATAGCTCGTGTAAATAGAAGTTAATTCTGTTTGTAAGTGTTACAGGCAAGAAAAGCAGTATCGCCCTTTTGACTTGTTTAAAAATGTTTGTTTATAGTGAATGCATTTAAGGAGATTTGAGCTAATCCAAAGACGCGAATTATATACATTCTAAAGATACTTTTAGGAAGTGGTTTGTTTGATTTGTCGAGATTCAACGTGCATATGGTCACTTAATTAGTCAGAAATTATATTATTGAAGGACTTGAAATAAGCTCAGCTATGTAGGATTGTAGCCAGTAAAATGTGTCGAGAGGATGCCATTGAATGAAACGAGGAATAAAAGAATTAAATGGTGGTCGGTTTTTGAGTACTAAAGTTAGGTCTAATGTGTTAATAGATATTCGAAAATGATTTTTATCATTAATAAATATATGTTAACCCAGTGTATAAGAAAGCTTTATGCGAGATCAATACTCACTTAAACAGAAGCTCTTCTTCCTCTACTAAATATGAGAGTATGAAAGTGGTATCCTCATAATATCAGGTAATCAAATTCCTAGCAACATTCTGGCGCCCACTAGCGATTAGAAAAGTCGGGTTGGACTTAAAATTGATCTCGAATTGCAAATTAATTTTGAAAGATCAAAGTTTAATTGAGGTGGAGTTAAAAAATTGGACGAATTTGCATTTGACGTTAATTTCATTTTTGGAGTTGGTAGAGAGTGAGGTGGGGAATTTTTCAGTTAAATTCCTCTGCTTATCTCTTGATCACGCCATATTTTATATTTTTATGACCTAAAAGGATTTTGAGGATATGCACCTATTCGAGAAGGGATTCGATATGATTTTTTCATGGAAATGTACTCTTTTGGGGCTTTCACTTGTTAATGTGTAAGATAATTTTTTGGTAGATCATTATATTTATTATTTTGGGGAGGTCACAACCTTTCTTATTGCTGCTTGTGGACTGAAGGCTGAAAAATAATAGTGCATAAGAACTCAGAATAAAATTTGTTGGTAGATTACATGTAAGGATGTGGGAGATATTAATCATATTAAAGTTAAGCAAGCCGTAGGACCTTAATAAACACTTATCACTTGTGAGAATTTTCCTGATTTTTGATTGCTTTCTTTGCACAAATATGGCGCCGCCTCTTTGATTTGGCTATAATTTCAGAGGGATTGATTACCCGAAGGAAAACCTGACTTACAGGGTTTTGGCATGTTAGCGAGACACTTGAATAAATTTTTTTCCTGGAAAGGTCATAGCGTTTATCTGCTATCAGAAACTGATAGCAGATAAATGCTAAGAGAAGATGAGAATTAAAATCCATGGCGCCCACTAGAGTAAAGATACTTTCTATTTGGGTGTTTTCAGGATTAATATTTATGTGAGAAATCGGCACAAAATAAATATAGATCATAGCATTTAGTTGAAATTCATCGTTCGGTTTATCAAGCATCAGTAATGAATAGATATCTCAAAGCAATTTACTGAGTGAATATTACTCAAAAGAACATGGAAATGAACGAGAACGAGACCGCCATTTAGAATAATGATTGCCATGTCTGAAACAATGACAGAGAAACAATTATTACGTTTTAGGATATTTGAGTATTTATGTTGTTAGTGTGAAGGACTTTTATAATATCTAATTTCGAGATATTATCAGTATCCTAGCGTTTGATAAATTTTCATGGTATAAATTTAATTAATTTTATTTTAGGTAAGCGACTCGTAGTGATCAACCAGGTGTGTAGGCGACAAACTTATGCTTATTGTAGAGATGAATGATACAAAAAAAGCAGCTGTAAATGACAGTTTTGCTCAAAGGAGAATGAGTAATAAATCATATGTACAACCCAAAGTAAGGATCTTTAGCTTGAGGGTCTTAGTTACCCCAGAAACGGAACATTGAAGCAATAATTAAAACAAACTATGTGCGATTTATATGCAGTGACAATCAGCCCGTTATGAATGATCTCGGAAGAAGGGTTAAACACCAGGAGGCAATCCGTGCGCAGCAGTTCATTATCCACGTGATGGTAATTGGCCTATAAGGAGTAAGGTACTGTTGGGGACCATGACAGATCGGAACAAAATTAGTTTCTCACCAAATTTAGATAAAGAAGAAACTCACCAATTTAAGTTAGCTACGAGATCATGTCTTTACGCGCCAGGTCAAAAGCCATCATCAAATTCAGACATAGAGCAAAGAAGGGCTGACTAATGAATCACCACCAACTTTGAGTGATATGTGCCGCGTTGGGTCTATATTAATCAATATACATTCACTTTGATTGAAAACTAATGTAAAAATAACATTCATCGTCACCAAATATGCAAGGATGTATGTTTTTCTGATTAACTACCAAACAGACATTTTCAACCTATTTCTATCACTTACATATTTATCAAAGTATACATTTTGAGTGTGAGGTAATTTTATGAGTATTTGAAGTAACTGATTCATTATATGAATGAATGTTAAATTATTTTACAAAAACTGCTAAGAAAATTTAACAAACTATAAACCCTAATCTTTTGACCTTCCAAGTGATAAAACACGGAAAATTCACACTATCTTATCTTCACTTCCAAATGTCCCAGGAAACCACGCGTTTTACAGCAACAGACGGTAGAGAAAGCACCGTTATTTTATTGCAAATACTTATAGTAACTTACTGCCATTTTTAAAGCAATATTGTACTGTGTATTCTAACTTATTTATATTTTAAACAATCTAGTATGAACTCTGTTCCAAAAGACAAAGCGACCTCACTTATATAATTACATTGTCAAACCCCCTCTTTGTGTATGATCAATGTAACCATTGTTTTGCTATTATAACCTTAAAAATACTTCAAAGCTTTAGAGAATAGTGTCTCTAAATAACTGCTTGTAATTACATGTGCTAGAGACATTCCTTTGGCAACTAGTTCTTCTTTTCACCTATGGGTTCAGGAGTTTCAAATAAATGAGGGTCCTTATCTGGTGTTGCGTTTCATTATCTATACATTAGGTATTGGGACAGAAAAAGCCCTGCATTGCTGTGTCTGTGTGAAATTGTGTCAGCAAATAAAAGTAAATTTGCATCCTATCGGTGAGTTAAGATCCACCTTGTCTATTTGTCCTCATAAAAAATGGGAAAAGTTTGGATTTTTTTTTACGGTTACAGAAAAGAAAATAATGAGGAATGGGTAAAGAATTTTTTTTTTTAAATCTACTAGAAAATATAGATAGGATTAAGTTATATTGTAGAATTTTAACGGATAATTTTCACGATAAATTGACCAGGGCAAAAAATTAGATTTCCCTAAATATTTTGATATAGGTACGTTTTATATTTCAAATCCGATTTTCTATACGAATTCACTTATAAAATGAAACATATTTTTCCTACTGTCGCACATTCTGAGTAATTTGACTTGATTTTTAAACAGAAGAGTGAATGAAACCTAGAGTACACTGCAACTTTTTAAACATTGACATCAGCATCGGGGAAGTATGTGTATCAGTAACCTTCTGTCTTCTCCGTGGTATCCATCATAGGCAAATGGAAACCTCTTCTTACCGTAACATTAAAGTTAAGCCATTTGAGCTTTGCTAACTACAGAGTGGAGTCACGAAAGCTCTCGCATCCCAGAGGGTTTTATAAGCTGTTTATATCCGTCATAATAATCCGATCCTAAGCTGCAGGACCTTACTGTAAAAAGCCTAAATTTAGTGCATATCCGAACTATAAACAATACAAAACAGTTTTTTCCTATAATGATATCCTATGAAAAGTGGTTTTGTGTCGTTTGTCTTTTTTGATTTTGCTAAGGATTACTAATATGGGTAGTTTGGTAGCTATTATTGAAATCAGCCCTAAAACTAGCATAAATAAAGATCGTTGAGAGTCGACTGGGACGGCAGTCACTAAACTTGGCCGGAATTTACATAGATATTATAATATTTTCAAATGTTCCCTTTTTTCTAGGCATCAAATTGAGTTTTGTATAAGCGATTTCAAAGTCATATTATGCTGAATAAAAGTTTAATCGAAATATTTTAATGTATTCTTTAAATCTTTATCAAATGATAAATTTACTGAGAAAGTAGGATGAGAAAAGGTAGCTAGGACATTAAAATAATTATATGTATGTATTTTAAATTGACTTTAAATTCCCCTAAAACAAAGAAAAATCTGTATTTTTGCCCAATGTCTTGCATTTTCCTTAGACGAGAATTGCACACTTATTATATCTTGACAGGATTTGCATGTGCGCTATTTGACCTTGCAGGTAAGGGTAAGATACATCAAATGCCTAAAAATTAAGGTATTAGACAGCAGTTTACAAGGGATTTTAATAAAAGAAACTTATGAGTTGCCATTGAACCCTTTTTTATAATATCTTTTGATTACAATTAAAAAAAGGAGGAAAATTATGCTAATCAGAAACCCTTCCAATTTTTTTAGATTTCTCGATTAGTTATATTTATATAAAAATCTCTGCAGGAATTATGAATTTTATATTTTTATTTTATTTATCAATACCAAATTCATCTCATTCGACTTCTGTAATCCAAATTACTTAGATTAGAAAGGTTAAAGAACAAGTTGATGAACGTGCTTCCAACCGTTCTCGATTAAGCGAAAGCTGGAAGAGCACTCCTATGTGGATTCTTTTTTGGCATCGGAAATCATTCGCTGTCGAGCGTTGGTATTGTTGTATCTATATACAGAAAGAGATACAATACCAAAGGATGAGGAAAAATAATCCACTACATCCAGAACGCAGACCCTATCTAAATGTGTCCCTCAAATTCTCATCACTGTTTCTCTCCTTGCGTTGATTTAGTGTTTGGACCTTTTTTGCCTGAATGACTTATGAAGCATCACTTATTTCCGGTTTGACGCCAGACTGCCTCTACCTTTCGCTCACCCGCCTAACGTTTTACGACAAAGTCTCATCTCGTTAATTCTCTCTCATCTTTCTCCTGTAATGCTCAAACACTCTCGAAATTTTACTATAATTTGTCCTTTTGGTAAAAGATACGAGATTTATGACCTACCTCTTAATAGGATTATTATTTACATGCCAATTCTAGAGACAGTGTTATTAAACATCTAAACTTGATGGATTATAATTACATCACTAAATTTCATTAAATTGCATTTAAGTGCGATATAGTTTCCATTCATGTATTTTCTTTGCCTCTTATTCACATGACAATTTCTTTTTGCTTTAATTCATATTTCATTTGTCTTTACATGTATATTTTATCATAATCCTTCCTTAAAATCTTCTACGCTTGTACAAGAGATTAGGTATACGTTCTTCTTTAATCATCATATTATTTTACAAATTGTTCGCTCTTGATAAATATTCAATATTCGGTTGGAATATAAATGATTCCGAAGATTTTTTCCATTCAAATTTTATTTCTTCTGACCATTGAAAATGTGGTCGGTGAATATATTTTACCTATTAGTTTAGGGACCCCCGCCCCCACATACATTCTTGTGGGTTGGGGTACTCTAAAAATGGGAGGGAGGACTATTTGTTAAAGGTAAAATACAGTCGAAGAATATATACTTGCCCGGAGGTCGGGCTAGTCAACACTTTACAAAAAAGTACAATTACTTTTTAGAAAAATATTAAATTGCTTATTGTTTATTATTGTTTCCCGTTGATTATTAATATGTTTTTGCAACAATAATTTACTAATGTTATAGTTTTTTTCTATAAATCTCAGGTTCTAGATTTTTTCACACACTGTTAATTTACTTTACTATGTTTATATAAATTTCACATCTCTTAGTTGTATTTTCGAAAATATATTCTCGCCCGCAGTCATCGTTTTTTAAAATTGTCACCTAAAAAAATATGTATAAATAAAATATTGACTATTCTCCTTATGAAAATCACTCTTTTTGCTATCTTTCCTCTTTTGCTACTAATGCTAATTTTCATTTTACGATTAACTCTTATGACGCTTGCTTTAAATTAAATTATTTATGCTAATATTCACTGTTAATACACTTTTATAACTTTTGAGGTTTAGTTCACTAAGCTTTTAATTTGATCTTTAACACTTACATATATATATATATATATATATACATATATATATATATATATATATATATATATATATATATATTCAATATGTCGAGAGTTCTAGGCGTATCTATGAACATTGCTGATTTTCTTGTAATTGAACATGCTGACGACGCTGAATCGTGTATGAAGAACGATGATTGCTTCATTCCACAACATAT
This sequence comes from Ceratothoa steindachneri, assembly GCA_963969495.1. Classification (NCBI taxonomy): domain Eukaryota; kingdom Metazoa; phylum Arthropoda; class Malacostraca; order Isopoda; family Cymothoidae; genus Ceratothoa; species Ceratothoa steindachneri. Next base: position 65,381,494 of record OZ018331.1, on the reverse strand, counting down.
CCTTAACTTCCTTTGGAAAGTACGGCCTCTTCAACGTCCATTTGTATTTCCCTCAGCGTATGCCGTCGACTAGAATACGAGTGTGACCACTTAGTGGTACGCAGGGCGGTGTTCCATACACTCTTAGCGACAGCTCTCTCCATCAAAGAAGAAGTCTTGTTTTCATTTCTGGCTTCTTAGTTTGCGCTTTTTTAACGATATTTTCTTCTTCCACCTCTTCCTCCATCGTTGGGCGTCTAGCTCTACTTCTTGTACGTTATTCTTTTTTTTCTTTCCTCTTTGTTTATAATTCTTCTTCGAGTTTAACTTGTGGGTTTTGTCAGTTCTCGTTTCTTCGTCTGCGGGCTCTTCTTTTTCTGTTCTTTTTCCACATGTGGAATGTTGGTGAGCTGGGGTTTCATGACGTCTTGTGAGGCAGGATTAGGCGGAAACCACAGCTTCTTGATAGTCCCGTTCTTGAGCAGGAGGCACTGAAATTTCCCGGCACTTTTGCCGGGATTTGCCCGTTTTCTAAGTGGGCAAAAATGACCATAGCCATTATGCCCCTACCCTTACTTGGCATCACCTGCTTCGACGCTGTGATTTAATGATTACGCTGCGTGCCATTGCTTCCGCGCCTACTTTACCTTTGCTTCCTTTTCCATTTTGGACTGTTGCCTCGTTGCCCGAATCCTTTCCTTGCGGATGGGACACTTCATGGCTAGCGCTCTGTGTCCCCCTCCGCAGTTACTATATTTTAAGTTTAAGCCACGCATTGTCTTCAGTCGTGACCAGACTGAGCAGAGTTGGAACACGTGACTTCCATTTCTTTGTCTTCAGGCGTCCGGTGGTTTTCGATGGCATAGCACCTGTAGCATCAGTTCACGTGAACCGATTCCTCTCCCTCGACTTGCTCTGGGGCCACTTGAAGGTGGATGCCCAGGAGGCCATGCTTCTTGGCTCTGTCACTCATCCCAATGGTCTCGAATACGATGTTAACAACTCCTTTTCTATGCCGAACTTCTCTAAATGGGGATCTTTGCCTACGTCATCTGCCTCATCATCTATTCCCTGGCATCCGACTAAAATGGGTCGAACCTTGTGTGAATTATAGTCCGACGAACGAGGATATCCTGGGGTACAGACGCTTCCAGCCTGATCTTCTGAAGCTCTTTCTTCGCTTTTCCAGATACGAGCTGCTCTACGTCCTCCATCGAGTGGCAAATGGCGGGTCTCATTTCAGGGTGTCTATTAGCCTCCTAATAATGAGATTAAAAACTCCGAACAGAAGTTCTATAACGTCTGGTATTGTAGGTTTTGCCCGTATATATAAGGTGGAGGGGAATCCGTCTGTTGTCTTTAAGGGTTGACCCATGGGACCCCCCACGGGTAGCGGAATTCTACCCTTGTTAAGGCACTATTCTGTTTGTGTGAAGAGAGCTTCCCCAGAATACTGTGTTACTGTTTGGAGATAGCATTCCCCGTACTTGGCATTCACTCTTCCTCCTTTGCTCCGATCAGGCTTGAAGACTAGCGAGAGCCTATATCTTCATTAATAAGTGGGAAATACATACTTCGTCCAATAAAAATAGATATGACGAAAGCCCTGTAAAGGAGTTTACCATCCGCAGAAGCCTTTAAATTGTGAGCGAGTAAGATGATATGGCATAAAGACTGCAAAGAATTCTTGGCAGAACAGGTGTAGCAATTACCTGACCAATTCGATAAAGAAGGGAACGTTTTCGCTAAATCATTAAAACGCATTCAAAATCTGGTTCTCTATTTATAGAAACCAGTTTTAAGAAAGAGTAATACTGTAGTTGTTTTCACCATCACTACCATCATCACTAATCCTCAATTTTTTTATTCTAACGGCCACACTTAGGCAGATGACTGCTTAAGTCCACGGCCCACCCTCGAATGAACTGGTATGTTGTTATGCGGTCACGATTAACGCACCCTTGGGGGCCGCGTTATCAATTCGTCTGCCATACAATCACACCCTCGAGAGGATCTCCCCGGATTCATTTTATGTATCTGTCATTCATCACAAAGGCAATTCACTCGTTTATCTAGACAGCAGATAAACGAGGGGGGGACTTTATCCCCAAGGAAAATAATAAACGAAACCATAAAGGAAAAGTAAAATTAATACTCACACACCAAATATTGAGACCGTGTAATTGTCCCAAGTTAAAACCCAATTTTGTTGGCAGAAATCAAGATTTGCACCCCCTTACGCCAGTAGGGTTGCAAACAGTAAAACCGCGTCCCACCCCGCCACACAAGTTTTTTTAAGGACCATAGGTGGGTAGCAAAAGGCAGATCGAGGTAAAATCTTTTAGACGGTCTTTATTAAGCTAACAGTGGCTATCTTTAGGCTAATTGAGACACCCGTCGCTTGCGTAGCCATCTGCCAGAGGGAATTAGACGTTGAAACCCTAACAAAGGAAACTGGGCGAAGTATGCTTAAGTTGATAAATCTCCAGCCAAGCAACCTACCTTAGATCTAAGCACATCGTAGCGTGATCTCTATACAACTAGATCCCTGGATATGGCAGCAGACGAGGGGTTAATTACCTGAAGAAATATGCAGAAACTAGGAATTGGCCAAAAACGTGGAGGTGGTGACGTTCCGTAACACATGGGACAACACCGGAAATCAACACGTTTTCACACGTGAAGAATCGTACACAGACGGGGACATACTCAAAGACTCTATAAACCTATTCTAAAGAAAAAGGGCATGTTGGTAATGTGGACCCTGGACGATTCCACATCGGGAGATGTCCTGCAACTGCAGTTCATTCCCAATGACGCGTTAGAGATAGAGACACCGGCTACTCCATTTCCAACGAAAGAGAAAACATCAAACGCTGTGACAGTATCTGAGGCTAGTCCAGGACTCAAGAAGTCCGTCAGGAAGCACCCAAGAAACATCCACGGAGATATACCGTGCTATCCGAGAAAATAGATACAAATGGACCTACTCAGCATCAGTACAAGAATCATTAGTTGAACAAACCCTCCACGAAAACAAAATATAAATCTATAACGACTTCTGCTTTCCTCTCAGTGAAGCATAATACAAAAATATCTAGAATTGACAAACACGTGACATTTATTAAAACAACCCAAACAAAGAAACACACCCAAGCAAAAGAGACAAAATGGAGAACACAAACATATACTAAGGATACTTAGCTGAATGTTGACGGATAGAAAGGAAAATCCATGCCTTATGGAAATATCTTCCGTACAGTGGACCCGGACATCATCCTCATTTCACATCATGGTATTAAAAATACAAACATGGACACGATAAAAATACACAACTACACAGTAATACAGAAAAATCATACACAGGAACGATTTGTTGGCGCTGCCGAACTTAGACGAATCGTTCGTGGCTGTCAAAATCCCAACCCTAGTTGGAGGTCTAACAGTGGCGGTTGCCTATCAACGCCCTAGACGCTGATACCTGCCAATCAACAACTTGTTCATCTTCTTGGGCAAAAGAGGCTGGCGTTGCTAGGAGGCGACCTAAACGCCAGATGCAGAGCTTCTAGCTACAGGCGCGCCGACGCAAGGGGAAGTAACCTGTAGCTATTGTTCGAAAGAAATAGGCTCCTGAGGTTCGGGCCAAATTTCCTGACCTACCTAACCCATCGTTTGGCGACAAAAAGAACATTGTTTTTGCGATTTTGTAATTCCCCTTTAACATCAGAAACGAACCAGGCCCTGTGTTCCTGACGGATCACATCACTATCATCGCAAACAGATCGCTTGATTAAATGCTCAAGCCCTATCTACCTAAGAAAGGTTATGCGAAAGCTAACTGGAAGCAATACAGAGAGATGCTCAGCGACTACGATCCAGCTGATTTGAGAGAAACAAAGCTCGAAGAAATCGATGAGGAGATAGATAAGATCACCAATCTCCCCACGCAAGTAGACGAGAGATGCCTAACCAGAATCTTTTACCAATTACTTCCACAACATAGGTGGACGGACGCTATGAGAAATTTCGCCACGGAACAGAAAATCTATGAAGAGATCGGCGGGACAGGAAAAAACAGGGAAAGGACAGCTACAGTAAGGCAGCTCAGTGAGGAACTTAAAAATATCATCATTTTACAGCGAAGAGAAATTTAGGACGATATCGTGGGCAGACTGGAAGGGGAAAGCAATGCTGTAACTTTTTGGAATAACATGCTAAAACTTAGGGGATTTCCGCCTAGGCCTGGAACACGAATCGAGATATGAAGAGGAGGAATAACTAGGCTGATGAAATGAGGGACGTGCCTTTGGGAATTGGCCACTTCATTAATTTTTTCTGACGATTAAAGGTTTGCTACATTTCATGACCATGGATGGCTATCGAGATTATATCATCAGGAAACACATAAAAATGGTTAGAACCAACGGTCAAAAATGGTAGCTTTTCTTTTATTGTATGATAAACTATTTGGAATAATGAAAATTCTGAGTTGGTTGAGTGTGTTGGCAATATCAACTCGAAAACGTACATTTACCTTCATAAAGAGGGAGCTCTAGCAATGTTTTCATGTGGTTGGCTTAAAAAGGAACGTATATACATAAGAAAGATACGATTGCCTGGCATACCTTACTAAACACAAAAAGGATGGACCAAAGAAGCATCAAACCTTTTTCTTTGATCAAATAATTCTCTTGACATGCATCCTAAAAAACATGTTAAAGAGAGGTTAAATGTCAAAGCTAAAAAAAAAAATAAAAATAGACACGAATGCGTTTAGAATTTTTAAATGTCACACACCAAACAAGGTCAGAAAATTAACAGGATATAATTTCCAAGCTTAAATTATCCTCCTAAATGACGTGAAGCTGTAAAAGGCCGCTAAAAGTAAGTTCACAAACTATTAATTAAGTAATTTCTTTGTTATAAATATATACCATTTTTTAAATTTAAAAATAGATGTATTTGAGAAAATATCTTTTTGTCTACTTATCATACGCACCTTTATATAGTGGAAATAATACTGAATTTCGTTTGGTTTGAATCGGTACAATTAGGCAAGAGTTTTGAAGTAGTTTTGATATAACTATGTATTATACTAAGATGCCAAATTATCACGACTGCATCATATCTGGCATCCTACTAGGTTGTTATTTTTAATTTTCCTGTTAGTTTGGATGAGTTTTTGAATCTTTGTAATAACCTTGGTCTCTTATTTGTTTTTTTCATTTTTAACCAACATATAAGAGTTCTATTTAAATTATTTTTAAGAAAAGTTTCTTCAATTTTTATTTTAGTTCAAAGTACAGAAATATTTTTTTTTGCAAATGCTTTTTTTTTCTTATATAGGTTTATCTAGGATTCTGTTTGCAATGCTAAATTATTTTTCAGTCGCGTGTGAGACTAGTCACTGGCGACTATATATCATAATATGTTAGTCTGTCGGTCTGTCCCCGTTTTTCTTTTTATTGCTTTGGTAATAACATTGTAACTATTCGGGAAATTTTAACAAAATCTGAAAATTTGATGTTGTTTTAGATTTTCTTTAAAATTATATTAGTGCCATAGTCCTCACAGGCTAGCTTGGGAATTATATTTTTTGGACATTAACGTCATAACTATTGGGCCGATTCTAATGAAATTTGATACCCTTCTGTTGTTTTACATTCTCTTTGGAATGAAATAATTGTCAAAGTAATCATAAATAATGTTGGAATTATTGCAAGTTTTAAAGGTCGTAAGGTCATAAATCAGACGAGGGGAGGGCAAGCGACTTCGGTCAGCAGACCTTTTTTTTTTCCCCCATGGGTACAGTTGCCCAAAACAGATTATAAGTTACTCAAATAATATGGATAAGTGTACTTATAATTCCTCACGAAACCCTTCTTCGGCTAAAACAATGGCTTTCCTTCAACCATAAGGGAGCACACACCGTAATCCGAAGTGGTTACGCATTGAGTCATCTGACTCAGAGGCAGCCCAGCAAGTTGCTCGTTCAAGTTACTCTTATCCTATTCCTTTAACTTTTACTTCTGACTATTTTCCCTTCGAAAATTAATTAATATAGGGGCAAGTCAGTGGTAGTGTATTGCTCTAATCCTTAAGGTGAAAGCCTATTTATTGAGTAAATCTTTTCTAGTAATTCGCATCTAACCTGTATTTTACTTCCTATTTCTGTACTTTCAGGAAATGATTGCAATTATATGTGGTTGCTAATTTAAGTCAAACATACAAAAGGAATTACATTTCCACCGGATTCCATTTCTTACCTTAAGAGACCTCCCTGGATTGCCCAAATGAGAAATAGTTAGGCATAGTTGTATGTATGTCCTGTCCTGCTATTTGGTCCCAAATATCTCGAAGTCTGGGTTATGTTTCTATGTGTATGCCTTGATTTGACACTTTCTATTAATGCCATACTTTATTTACAAAAACACTTGGAGAGAAAGACCTATTGTTTTCATTCCTTATAAAATATATTCTTTTCTTATTTTAACTCTTGAATGAAATTCTGATCGCTCGAACCGCAAAAAATTGAACCTAAATCTTATTTGCCAACTGGAGTTTGTTCTCTCTTTCCTACTCTTTTAGCCAATGCATATTTCTTTTGGGTTTCGTTCCATCAATATTTTAAGAGGCTGATTTCAAATTAATGGAATTCACAAAAACAACTTTGTTGTTTCTTGGTTTCCTTCTGTGGCTTTCATTAAGCCCTTCTATTGGAAGAAGAGTGGAACTTTTGCCTTTGAAAAATCCTTGACGGCCAATATTAATCTTTTCAAGAAAATTATATTTTCTTTCAAATTATTATTGTTAGCGAATGTTCGCACATGATGCAAATGTTCCCTCAATTTTTTTTCTCTTCTTTTAAAGCTTTCTCTTATCCTATTTATCCTATTCACTGCGAAACTGCATCATTCAACGAATATTTAATGTTATCTTTCTCTTACAATCCTGGAGTTTAGCTGAATCCTTTTTCGGGAAAATTAGTTTTGGATTGTGTTGCAGCAAACAGAAACAGTTTATTTCAGATTGAAAGATAAAGCCTTATTATGTTGCGTGTGTGGGTGGAATAATAGGATGATTGCTATCGCTTTTGCCATTTTGTGATATTGAATCCTGCCTGAGATTCTTTTATTTTTTTTTCGAGAATTCGTTCCTTTTCTTCTTAAATACACTTTCCATGTCAGAATAATTGAAAGTTTTCATTTGTTTTACTACAATTTAATCTTTCCGCTGACCCAAGAATCTCTACGCTCTCAAATAACCTTGTCTTTATTATCATTAATTAGGATTTATTTAATTACCTTTATAATAAAACCAGGCAATGGCTTCGCCACTCTCCTCTAAGCGTGGAGCTTGCGCTCACTTCCCTACTAAGATTAAACTTTAAAATAAAAAAAAGCAGCCATGGTTAAATTTTTCTAAATTCGCTAAAATTCGCCAATTATAATAGTTTTAAAAAGCAACTCTAAACTAAATTTATCCCCTTATAAAACATCAGGTTGCTAAAATATGGAGTTATAAACAATACATAATAATAAACTTTGTGAACTTCACCATTTGGAATTCTTTGGCTTTTAAAAAATTCACAAAACTTTGTTACTTATATATATTTTCTGAACATCACCATTTTGTTTTTTGATATTATAAAAGAATTAGTAGAAATATCTTTGATAAACAAACAAGTCATAACCAAACTAAGATGAAATTATTATTTAAATACCCCCCAAAAGCCACTTCTTTAATTATAGAGTTAGTGACGATGATGATGATGGAGCAAATAGTAAGAGTGAGAGAAAGAAAGAGAAAAATTAAGCCAATAATTTGTTAATATAAAGGAAGATTAAAATGCTCAAATAATTTATATTAAATCATGTAGGAGAGCAAAAATTTAATCTTCGGGTTATTTGAGATCGGTTAGGAGGTTTCCTTAGATAGACAATGTTGATTACTTCATCAAGGGTGAAATAGCAAGTTAATAGGTTCTGTCTGGTATTGTTATGCAAATCACTGCATGTTTTTAACATTAGAGAAAGAGTTAGCGATATACAGTTCCCCGCGTGGGGCTCTGGACATTTCTAGAGAGCTTAGAAAAATGTTTACCGGGTTTTCAACCTTCCTGAGTTGTCTTTTAACTTAGGATAATATAAATTAGGATTAATACTTCTATACGCTTGGAGAAAACGACAATATAACGTTTTTTGTTTGAGAAAGCATCGCATTATCGGGAATGAGGCCCAACCCTGATCGGTGTGCTATCCTGTGAGAGTCAAAGAAGAACCTCGTTGAGTCTTAAAACCATTATTTTGTAGGAATTATTTTGTAGGAGTAAGTTTTAAAACTCATATTCATTTGTAAAACGGATAAATGGATGTTGTGTTGAGTCCGTTATTTAATGCGTCGAATTTGCTTTTGTCCTGGACCAGCATGAAAAGGATTTATTCATGTAGATTAAAAGAGTTCTTTAGGAGGAAATTTGTAAGGAAGGACGTAGTAACCAATTTTTCAAGGATGAGTTAAATCGAAGAGTTCTTTAGGAGGAAATTTGTAAGGAAGGACGCAGTAACCAATTTGTCAAGGTTGAGGTAAATAAATCGGAAAATCGGCGTTGCTATTACTTAAGGTATAGTTTTTTCTTCCAGGAATATGCTCGTTAATAAAATTCAAAAATAAACCTCGATAGTTATCAAAAAGTATTAATTGGCGTAAATAAAAAAAGGTGACACACATCTTCTGCATTATTTGTAAAAACTGCATTGACACATATTACATATTAGCTCCTTATTGTAATAATTGGCTTTAAGGACTCTATTTTTTTAGTAGTTAACACGTTTATTTTCTAATAAACACAGATTTTTATTATTGTTTTTAATGTTTCTTCATAAGAAGACAAAGAAATTTATACGAAGAAGAAAGATTAGAATAGCTTAAAGCAGAAGAACGACAGAATACTAGTTGTTGGGTTCAAAGTATACATAAAAAATACTATAGATGTCACATTTAGGAATGTTGCTTATGGTTTTATATGTAAAACATGAGACTTACATATAATGGAAATCACTTGATGTTAGATTAAGTCGATCAAAAAATGGAACTGCTGTTAATATTTCAAATTTGACACTGAAGAGATTTCTAGAACAAATCAAATCAGTCACGTCTCTTGGCTAGTATTAAGCCATATGTATGTTCTTAAAATTACCCCGTAAGAAGGTTAAAGTTTGCCAAAGATCCCTTTCAGAGGTCCTGAACCCTTTGGAAGAATCTCTTTTGGCTCGATGAAATGAAAAATAAACTATTCGGTTATAATTATAGAAGGGATGTTTATTGACAAGGTGAGACAAGAGGGAAATGCTTACATATATACAAATAAGATAAATGATAGAAGATATTGAAGCTTGAGTCTATTTACCAAACTTACCTAGTGTTAACGAACTGATTAATTTTTAAGGGAAAGAGTGACTCCAGCAGTGTCTAAATTCGCTAATGTCACGACTCTTGCTTACAAAAGGAATAAAGGTGATCCTTATTAGTATGGACCAACTTATTTAACTTACATTTTTGTTAAACACTAAGAATCGTTAATTAGAGATAGCATGATGCAAACTCGCTACTAGTATAATCTAATTAAATGCACCTAACTTGGATTTTGGTGAAAACGATAGTGTAAAATTTATCTGTGGTAAATTTTTGATATCATGATTTTATCCGCACTTAGCATTAAACAGTAGATATTATGTACATAACGATAATTTTAAGAGCCTGTAGACACTGTACGAAAAATCCGACATAGATAAACCATGAGCGCATGGAATAAAAAGAAAAATATTGAATATGTTTAAATATTATTTCTAATTCGTTTGCATCAGGTTTTCATAAGTGGGACTAAGTATAAGTGTGGTCCTTTAGCATGGATCAATACCTATCCGACTCTTTTTTCACAGTTTACATGAACGTAATACGATTTTACGTATTAAGATCTTTCTAGTAGCAGATCACACCTTCCTAGTAGACACAAACACTGTTCCAATAATATGGGGAATTTACAGCGATACTTTGATAAAACTAGGAAGGGCAGATAAATGTCACGTGAATTTTACCATAATTGAATAACAGGGGTAGCACTTAGAATATTGAAATTTACCAGCAAATTATCAAATAATTGGCCAAATTTAGAGACAGTTAACATAAAAAAGCGGATGAGCTCTTAAACAGGGGGACATCAAAGTTTCTAAATAAGGCATAGAAGCTTTTAAGAAAGTTGCATGTATGGTGAGATAAATCTGCTACAACTTCACATTTAGGTCAAGAGATATCGTTCTGTCTCTATAAAAATCCTCTCTCCGTTGTCAAATGAAAGACCCAGTTTAATTTTAGGCTCGCCAACTGAATAGTTGTATAATCAAACATACGAGAACACTCTGTTCTATTGAGTTGTGGGAAGTAACTCAATATATGATGTTAAACAATTCTTTGCAAAGATTTTTTATTATGATTTTTCTACTGTTTATGAATCAATTTTCTCCGCTTAATTAAAATATGTTATTATTTCTAAGGTTCCAGCAACCATTATAGAAATATATTTATATTTTATTATTAAAATTGTACCTTAGATGATTTATATATTCGACAATTAAGTATCTTTTGCTGTTTCAGATTGTTTCTTAGGACAGAATTTTATCTTTCTTAAGTATGGCTCGTAGAAGATGACAAAATTCTCCCGATATATTTTGCTACTTGTCTGAATAATTTATTTCGGAGAAAAATATGTCACATAAAATCGTCAAAGGTGCCAAATTCTGGATGGCGTAGATTCTCTACTTTAGAACGCCCATGGATGAAGAAGAAAAAGCCATGGCACGCCCAAATGATATGTGGAAGCCCTCGATCTTATCACGAATGATGATTGAGAGATACAAAAAGGAGCATGGATTTTTCTATCCCCAGAGTATGGAAACACCTAAGGAACCACCACGATGAAAGTTATTTAAAAGTGAATTGGATAATTTGATCCAGAACATGAGACTCAATAAGTTAGGAGCTGAACTCTTAGAATCCAGGCTGAAGAAATTGAATTTATGTACTAAGGGAATATTGCCGGTCATCTACATATGTACCGAAAAATAAATGGTGCATTTGAAATTTACTTTAATGTTAAAAGAGGTCTGTGACACTACAAAGGAAGTTACTGAGTTTTTTTTTGTTTTTTGTCTAAAGAAGGATCAGGCCGAATGGTATCTGTTCCTAGACAGCTGAACGTCAAATCTCAAAGCAGTCTTACTACACAATAAAAACCAATATCCATATTTGCTTCATGTACACCCCGTAGGGAAGAAAGGAGACTATGATAATGATAAATAGCTGCTTGATCAGAGCAAGAATGCATCATTCAAATCGAATGTTTGTGATAGGGACTTCAAGATACTTGTTTTCTTGCTTGGCTTGAAAGGTAGATACACAAAATATTTATCTTTCCTTTGCTTAAGGAAGAGTAGATCTGATGATGGTTTGTCCCGTATGTTCAGTGGCTTCCGCCATATAAATTCTATCTAGGGAATTTTACTGTTTCAGGCAGCAACATGTGGACCTCGCCAAGCTTTTTATTTTCCGATTTCTTATAAAAATTGGATTATTGAAGTAGTTTATGAATTCCTTAGATTTTGGAGGAGAGGCTTTTTAAAAAATGCGTTCAAAGCTTTCAAGGCTTTCTGAGGCTAAGATAAAAGGCGGTATATTTGTTTAACCACAAGTAAATGCAAGTTTGAAGTCTCAGAACTTCGAAAGAGTGATGAACAAAGTTCAAAGCGAAGCATAAAGTTCGTGGTATATTTCATGCATTCTTAAGAAATCACAAAAATACAAACTACAAGCAACTGGTAGCAATTTTATTGAGAGCTGTTGAGGTTGTGGGCTATCGTATGTCATATTTAGCCTTTTTTCGTAAACAATTCGGTGATGAGAGTTAGGAGGAAATAGCAAAAATGGAGAGAAGATAATATGGAACATGGGATATTACCATGATTAGGGACTTTATTCAGAAAGATGAAAGATATATAACGATGTTCAAATAAATTCTAATGCACATATGTTTGGTAGTTTTTGCTCTTATTTTCTTTAAAGTTTTTAAATATTTTGTAGGACTTGAAAATACTCTTGTCTTTGTATCAATATCTTTGGAAATTGAAATATATTTAACTAGACATATCGCCCTAGGGCAAGGTTGCCTATATAAATGTCAAATGTAAAACTAAAAAAATCTTTCAAAATCTGGAATATGCCCAAGTTGATGTAAGATTTGAACTCAGCGGTAAATATTACATATAAAACGTGAAATAAATGCATATGAACCTAATCCTGTTACGTAGTGTTTTTTAGTAATGGATTTGAGGAGTACAGTGCATTTCAGTCAAATATATTTAAAATTTAAATTGTGAATATGGGTTAATTACCGATTGAATATAGGTTATTTGATCTTGGACTCGCTGATTAAGAGGTAATTTTCATGTGAGTAACAACATATATATGCAGTTCCTTCAAAGAAAGCGAAATCAAACGATAAACGCAACGCTATACTCGCGTCTCTCCGTGCCCGGAAAAGCATTAAGGAGATAGTGATTTAACTCCCTAAAGAATTCAAGAACAAAGTTAAACGAGGGTATGATGAAGCTGAGAATAAGCATGGAAATTATTAGGTCATGCAGAGCAAATTTTCTTTTTTTCGGTTCTTCTTTGCATGGTGAGCAGAGACGGTCACGTTAAGCCTCCGTACACCTTCACCACGTGGCCTCAAGTTAAATACAGAAGTTTCTTTAAGCTGGTATATGGACCACGTAACCAAAGGAACACTATACATCTTCCAACGGGACTCTAATCCCACACACAAGCCGAGAAGGAGACATACGTGGTTTTTCAACTAGATCCCGCCCTTTTGGTCTCTATACGTGTTGCCACCCAGCACCCCTCGACTGCTACCACTTAGATTATTTCAAGTGTGGTTTTGTTGAGAAGGATTTTAAGAAGGGGTTTCACAACCCTCTAGAATCTCAAAGCGCTGCCATTGTGGAGATAATATCATCCATTGCTATGGAATCTGTAATCAGGGAATGCGACCAGTTCAGGTCCGGCCTGATGACGGTCGTAAAGGCAGGTGGTGGTCATTTTGAATGATTTTGCACTCATTTTTATTGCATCAGGAAATTCTGATGAGAATCTATCGCCTACTTTAGTACATAATTTCTTTCCTTTTCCTGTGAAAAATTGGTATAGATTTATCTGAAATCCCTTGTATTTTAAAAAGTAAAATATTAGCTAAAAGAAAACTCAGATGCGACCAATCAAACAATGTGAAAGAAAAAAAAGCATGCTAGCGATTAGTCCCACGAATTTGAACATCATAAATGCACTTTCCACACTCCTTTGGGATTTTTCTCTCATTGTGTCATACTTTCACTTGAAACAACCAATAATGTTTCTGCGAGATGATGCTAAGTTTTATTTTTGCCTTCCTCCTGAATGTGTAATTTAGGTAGTAAAACTAGCTTTGAAAACTTTTACCCTTATATAAATCATAGTACGTACGTAGAAAAGTGCCTTTCCGTTTTTCAAGACTCATCATTGTCAGAGGGAGAGATAGAAAAGACGAGCGCGGTCCCCCTTTCAAAAAGACAAAGAGAGAAGAAAGTCCTGGGTTACTCTTTAAACCTACACTATCGAAGGAACAAAAACGAGAAAGCAGTGATGTGCTGAAGGCTTGACTTCGCAGAAGACTGAGATGTGATTAAGAGCACGAAGGTTTCCGCCGTGGATTATTATGCGATGTCGTGAAACGGGCAATGTCTACCTGGCCCGCTGACGCCTCTGTCAATTGGAACCGTCCCCTTTCGTGCGCGGGGAAAAGCTCCTCCATCTCACCCCTAGAAAACATCCGACGCCAGATTTGTCAGCAGTAACCGCCTGTGTCCAAGAATATCCACGAGTATCTGCCATCTTCTAGTCCTCCTTAGTTCCCCGCGAACCCTTGCAGAAACCGTCTAGCTCCGTGTATTCTCCTAGAACTCACAAGACTCAACCCCGTTAACGTTGGTATCCGTTACCCGAACGCGACGCGTTAAATTCTTGATTCGGTATTCTAAACATGAAGGCGAGTTCTAAGTTCATCTCGTTTAATAGTCCTTCGTCAAGAGGCTACTATTTTGGACCTTACGACGATTTCTTGGATCAAATATTCGAGGTATGCGCAACTCGCAACTCTCCAGTACAGGCCTTCACCCCCCTTTTAATCTCCGTCATTCAGGCTTCCTGGGCTCTCAAGGTCATGCGAGCGCCCGTTCGTGTGTATGGTGGTTGATACCACCTAGGTGGCACTTTCAAGCTGAGACTCATATACGTCTCTGATGCTTATAGACCTTAAGTTAATTTCCTTTTAATTTGGAAAAGGTTGGGATCTAACTTCAACCTACGACAATTGTGATAATATAATAGGAAAGTATGGTTTTATTTTTTATACACATGTAAAAGAAGTGCATATCAGCAGTTTTGAACATTAGATTCAACGGCATGAAAAAAGGCATTCAAATATAGGGTACACTACTCTTGTGAATCTTCTAACCTAGTTTATTTAGAGTATTTTATATATTCTCGGACGAACCTTGGATGTATCATGGGTCCTTTGCTGCCTTCATTCTTTAATTCTACTCCTTTATCATAATGTCCAAAATTGCTCCTAACTTTGCTTCTCAGCTCATTTCAAGCCTCAGTATAGGTTTGTTTAATCGTTGCATATGACGTGCATCTAATAATACGTTAGGAATCTTCTAGTTCTCACCATAGTGAAATATTGAATTTATTTATTTGTTTACTTTGAAGAATCTTTTATTTTCCCTATTATTTCAGGCCTATTATAACACCGCCGTCTCAGCCATGAGATTACGTGGTATATATCGGTGACAAATATTCAAAGTAGAGCGAAGTTATCTCTCTAAAAGCTTTATTTCTTAAGAAATTCTCCAATTTTATATCCATTTGGATGCTCCAATCTTTTCAGAGTTTTTAAAAAGTTAAGTATTTGATTTAGCAAAGTTTTGGCTAACAAATCTGCCAATAAATAGCCATATAAATTTCCGTCAATTTAGCGTCATACATTTGCACTTAATATCTAAACAAGGTATGTGTTAGATTTTAGGGAAATTGGATTTCTCTCCCTCCATGCCCTTTTCATAATTTTAGCTTTCTGGTTCCTCTTTTAAAATGATGTTGTTTTTTAGCATGATAGGCAATGTGAACCACTTTAAAAGGAGAGATAACTAACAAGGTAAGGTAAGAGTGAAGTTCGCTAAACCAGTAAATGACTTGGATCTTAAATGCTGCGATCGGCCGAATATATTTTCAGACCTACAGGGATAGAGGCATAATTACTTTATACTTACACATATGTGATCAAAAAATAAAATATTATTGATCGTTTGAAGACAAAAGGTCACAAAAAAGTATAGTAACAAGAGTTAGAGTGATAAACTGAATGGACCCAAGTTCTTTGCCTACATTGGAAAATTCCCACCAGACAATAATGTTGTTTGTATGAGTTTGGACAGCCACACCGACGCATAGCTATATAATCACATTTGTCTGGTGACTTAATAATATTCTGATTGTAGGGCAAACAGTCTGTCGGAACAAGATAAGGTTCACGTTGATTTTTTACTACTAAAACGAGTTATTTTCGGCTAACAAAGAAATATTATTTAATTAAAATGTGATTCAAAGGAAATTTACCATTTATTGTGGAATTTAATTAACATTTAATGAGAGATACAAAGGCACTGCTAAAAATAAAAAAAGTGGAGGCGGAAGGAAAGGAAGGAATCGGAAAAAGAACTGCAAAGGAACATAAGGATTCTCGCAGGAGTTGAATTTCTAAACCCAAGGTTTTAGAAGGAGCGGCTCATGGCCGCTTCTTTGAACCCCTTGTCACAGATAAGCCATAAAGACGGGTTAGGAAAGTGGAAATCAAATCCCCAGTCTAATTAAGTGAGAATCGTGCAGATCATTAAATACAGTCGCGTAGTAATGGTTCGAATAGGCCATGGTAGATGGAGAGGTCTTTTCTTCTTAATGGGGTCTCTAAGTGGAGCGTTCGTCATACTTCTTATTGGCACCTCTAAGTATAAATTAATGGAAACTTTTGGTCGAGAATAATAATTGGTACGAGATGCACGAATGTGTATCAGTGAAAAACAGTCAAACTCTAAGGGTATCAGTGCCAAGGCACGGGGGCGTAAACTCTGGACCGCCTGTTGACCTCGCTATTGAGATACGTGGTGGGGCAGCGACCGGCGGTTGTCACTGCGTTCGGTGCTGCGCCCCAGCCATTATTCAAAGCCTTTAGCTTTCATTTAACTATTTATGACGAGGTTCACAGAAAAAAAGGCTCTAAAAGAAGCAGTTTCTTTTGTTTCAGGAAAGCGATGAAGTATTTTCTTTTTCTTATAAACACACCCATAAATACGAGGCGTCTTCAAAGATTCGTAGAAAAATGGACTAAAATAAAAACAAAGAAATTTAATATTTATCATAAACTCCATGGTTGATATCGAAAGACTTTTAGAGGCAATGATACCCTCCATTTAAATCATTTCTATAAAACTGAGAATTAAATCAACTTAAAACAGCTGTTTTAACACCATCAACAGAAAATAAACGAGGACCCTTCATTTTCTTTTTTCAAGGTAAGGAAACAAAAAGAGATGGATAGGGGTCAGTCATTCGACATTTAACTGTTTTAACTTGATTTAATCTCAGATTTCTCAGTTATATAAAAATTGATTAAATCGATGGTATCATCGATCGCAAAATTGATTTAACTTCAATGTAGCTTCGGTAGAAAAATAAATTTTCTACCAGTTGTATTTTAATGTTATGCCATTTTTATATGAACATTTTGAAGACCCCTCGTACAATATATATATATATATATATATATATATATATATATATATATATATATATATGAAAAGAAACTCACAACTTGCACGTGAGTCAAAATTATGATAAATAACACCACAAGGATAGTTTAGCCTAGATCCTATCATATCTAATTATATTAAATAACAAATCAAAGTGTTTAACGAATTTGTACACCCTAGTTAGGGTTTTGATGCAGGTAGTTATTTTAATGCCCCACTCCTCACTATTTAAGACTGTCTGTCCTGACCTACATTATTTCATGAAGAGGTCTTTTAGAATGAAGACGAAAGCGCTCGGAATCATTTTTCCATTTTCCTTGTGGATGTTATTTATCATATATATATATATATATATATATATATATATATATATATATATATATATATATATATATATATATATATATATATATATATATATATATATATATATTCATCGTAGCAAGTTTTTTCAAGGCAACAGAAAATTTCGCATTTGTGACTTTCTTTTCACATCTTTCAATTTGTCCTATATTTATGTGCCTTTACATATGGGTTGAGGCCGTGGATAAATTCCCTGAAATTCATTAAAACTCTGATTTTAAATATAAAGAAAGGAATAGGAGAAGAATCTTTTAGCAAAACACTTTATTTATCTGACGCACTTTGATAACTTTGTATCATCTTCAGAGATAAATTAAACAATATAAATAAAAGACTAGAACATTGGTTTTTTTATCAATGAAAAAACACAATTATATAGAAACAAACAAAGGACAGCAAGTTCAAACATACTGACAAACTTGTAAGCATGTTAGGACAAGGTCAAATTCGCGATCACATCCAAAGAAGTGATAGACTTTTATAGGGGGAGTTTAATGACCTCTCGCATTTAGGCTCCTATTTCAACCACTTGGCAGTGATGCGTTCAAATTAAATTGAATGTTAAGCATAGGTTATTTTTCTTGTATATGTATGGCTTCTAGGAAAAGTAGTTACCGGCAATCTGGTGCAAAGTCAATAATTTTGGTGTTTTCTTCCAATATTTTTGTGTTGAATAGTTCCATGCTTTGACTTGTTTGGTTTTAGGTTGATCCGTCGCTTAGTTGGTATGTCTTTCTTCTTGATAGTTTAGTTTCCGTCATTCCAATATATGAATTGAGGAGGAGCTGATAGTAGCCTAGATTGCATTTATACTGGTATATCAGATGGTTCCTTTGTTTGGGTTTGGGTATGGGCTTTCTTATTGTTTTTCATGATAAGGCTGGCGGTGTTTCTAAATTGATAGTATATAGTTAACGATTTTATACGGATGGCAGAATTTATACGGAGCTGTGAGGGAATAAATTCAACTCTAAATCTGTAGAACACTTGTCATTGCTCAAAACATCTAATAGTTTCATGTAATAGTTTTCCCATTTAGGTTTTGGTACAGCACCATTTCGTCTAGAAAACTCTTTCTATTTAAAAGTGTATTCCTATCCTTTGCTTTTTATTATTTTGTAAAATTGTTTTTACAAATTATAGCCGGTTGTTTTCTCATTGTTTCCTCACCTGTTGTACGGCCTACCTCATATTCAAGTGAAGACCGCTTCTGACATGAGAGAATTTGTTGACATCACTAAAATTAACTGCTTGATCGACTCCAGATTTTAGTTGAAATTATGATTGGTGCGATCCGTTCTTCTGGTTTGTGGTTGAGAGAGCAGGTTAAGCTACCTCTCAATTTTTTCATTATTAGGAATTAATATTGGAAATAAATTGCTGCCCGAAAAAACATTTGGCGCCATAAATCATAAATTTTCCCTTATAGATTCCAAACTAATTCTTCAGGAAACTATTTATTTTAATTTATTTGCTAATATTTTTCCTTTGAGTATTTAAGTAAATCTTTGTTCCAATAACAAATTAGCTCCCTATACTCAAAAGATTCACGTGGTGTTTTTACAATAGTTGAAAATATAGTGGCATGTTTTTAGCATTGAAATGGGAGAATCAGGAGGATAGTATCTGTGAAGTGGATGATGGTATTCATAGATTTTGCAAGGGGGTTAAAGTTTAGTGCGTGTCTCGTACGCTGTGTAAAATGGAAGGCAAATCAGATGCTACTGTGGCAAACAGACAATCCTGTGAAGTTGGTAGCGAAATTTTAAAGTGTATCTAAGCCTACGGTCATACGAGTATATAGTAATTAGCAAGAAACCCGGTGTAAAGGAACTTTCGGCCAGAATTGTTGCAGAAAAACAATATTAAAAGACGGGACACCGGAGTATTTCACAGCATGTGGCTAAAGATCCTTTCGATTGAAGGCAGGAATAGAACCCTGTGATAGAACGAGTTCAGAGCTGCATTCATTTCAACTTCTATCACATTTTATTTAAAACCATGAGGCTACCCACGTGCATCTTCGATTCGAGGCTTGGAGTCTTATCAACAGCTACCGGACGCCAATGTTTAAACAAGGAGGTTATCGTCCCCCCCCCCCGTTCGCCCCCATACGCCGACCTCGCCAGATCGAGTTAGGCTTATGGACAGATAAGGCATTTTTCTCCGGCCCAGCTGTGCGTTCCCTCGAAGCTTCCACCCCATTCTCCCCCACGCCAAGGAGATGTCCTGGCTATTTATATGGAAACTTTACCACTAAGATCAGATTGGAGATCCAGATTTTCGTGGTGAAACATCACCACGACCCTCTCTCCCTTTGTGCGCCAAGGGACCTCGACCTCGAGATTCACCATCACTTGTCCAGAAGGAGGACAATATTCCTTGAGTGCCAAAGGTTCAAGCCTTTCCGACGTCAAGTCCCCAAGGCTTCCCCCCCTCCCTGTTGTTCAAGGGAGAACAACATTAGAACAGCCATTGTTCGTTTTGAGCCCTTCGCCAAGAAATGGTTCTCATCCCCCCCCCTGTTGTTCAAGGAGAACAGCATTAGAACAGCCATTGTTCGTTTTAAGCCCTTCGCCAAGAAACGGTTCTCATCCCCCCCTGTTGTTCGAGGAGAACAGCATTAGAACAGCCATTGTTCATTTTGAGCCCTTCGCCAAGAAACGGTTCTCATCCCCCCCTGTTGTTCAAGGAGAACAACATTAGAACAGCCATTGTTCGTTTTGAGCCCTTCGCCAAGAAACGGTTCTCACCCCCCCTGTTGTTCAAAGGAGAACAACCTTAGAACAGCCATTGTTCTTGAGCCCGTAGACAAGAGACGGTTCTCATCCCCCCCTTTGTTCAGAAGAGAACAACCTAGAACAGCCATTGTTCGTCAAGCCGTTCGTCGAGTAACGGTTCTCCTTTCCAAGACGCCACGTCAGGATCCTTTTATCCCCCCCGTTCGGCTGGAACTCGCCAGCGGACCGAATATTCCTTCAAGTACCTTCCACTGCACCCTAATGAAGTTACGTAAGCCAAGCGTCACCTTTTGAGTATTGATCCCTTATTTGTCAATTCTATCCTGTGCTTTAAATGGTTTATCGAACCATCCCATCTCTTTAACTCCATATTTGTTTTACCTTTTTTTGATCCCTTAAATCCTTGGATTAGCCCGAGTCTCCACGACCCTTTCCATTCTGTTTGTCAATATTTTCCGTTTTTGTGTTTTGTTTATAGTTATTATTAATAAAACTATTTTATTAATGATAGCAATATTATTATCCTTGAGCTCAGTTCCACTTCTTAAGCATTTTGAAGATACATAATATCGGCCGCCAGACAGTAAAAACGCACTCTAAAGATAATTAAGGAAGTTTCCTCAACGAATAGTGATATATGGTATATCGTCGGGAGTCATTCTACGACATATATATATATACTATTTAAATTTGGTGTCAGGTATGGGGTTTAACGCTATATCTTTGCAAACACTAGTCTCAGTCGAGTAAAGCATAGTGTTATTCGTTATAATAATAGAATATAGTAGTTCCCTTTTGTTTTAACGATTGCTATCCCCCCCCCTTTTTTTTTCTTTTTTTTTTTTAAACTTAAGAAGCTGGAGTAGCTCAAGGAACTGTTATAATAATTTGTTTGTGTTTTTTTTTGGTGATTTTAGTCAGTGGTTATTTAGATTGAGAAACCAAGTACGAATAGGTCAGTGCCCATATTTAGGTAGGCTAATTCTATAGAGGCATAATTCTTGTTGCGAGGAATTTTAGTTGGTTGACTAGTGCGCCCCCAAGTGCAAAGATGACTCCGTTCGAAATCTTTAAAGCGCAAGGAGAGTCCTGTGGACTTTCCGGAAAAGAACTAATTGAGTACATTCAAGAGGAGCAAAGAAAAGAGGAAGAAAGAGAAAAACAAAGAAAAAAGGAAGAAAGAGAAATACAACGAGAAGAAAAAGAAAGAGTAATCCGACAAGAGGAACGAGAAAAAGAAAGAGAAAGAGAGGAACGGATAAGACAAGCTGAGCTTCAGATTGAATTAGCTCGGATTAAAGCAGAAGTTCAAAGAAAAAAGGTAGAAAAAGAAAGGGAAAGAGTAATCCCACGAGAAGAACGAGAAGGAAAAATCCAACCAGAAGAACGAGAAAAAGAAATCCAACGAGAAGAAAGAAGGACGGACTCGCGCTCCTTCCCAGGAAAGCTGACAAAGTTTCCGAGCCCCGTAAAACCCCAAAACTTCTTTCCCCAAAACCAACAACGGGACTCCAAACCTCCCGTTAAGACTTCTCCTCCATCTCTCTTCCCGAAGCGACCAACCATATGCTTCACCTGTGGTGTAGAAAACCACATGAGCTGGAATTGCCCCCAAAATTCTAGGCTTAAAAGCGGACCAGCCCACCAAGTTCACCAGATTAATGCGACCCCGGCTCCCCCGGTGGTGCAGACCCAAGCAGAAACTTTTCCCCCTCCGTCAGGCCACCAGGTAAATTTTGTTTTTGGTAAAAGTTCATCGGAAACTTTGAAATATGAGGAGGGCAGCGTGGACAGCTGTCGAGTATCGACTCTCGTCAGGGACACAGGATGTACATGCTTCATCGTGTCCGACGAACTCCTCCCAGTGGCCTCTAACCACGAAAAATTTGCGGTGGTACATGACCAACTTGGGCGGGCGAACAGATTCCCCGTCGCTAGATGTTACCTGCAGTGTCAATATTATAATGGCTGGGCTGAAGTCATTGTAGCACCCATAAAATGCTGTTCTGTACTTATAGGGCAGAGCCCCAAGTAAGTTTCGACCCTGTGTTTCAGGCCGCCCTTCCTCAAGGCCGAGATAAGAAAGAAGCCCAGGAGCCCGTCTCCATCAGAACCCCGATACCGTCCGATTTCTTGGAGACCCCTAACCAGGACTTTAGGACGGCAAAAGAGGAGTGTGAATCACTAAAACCCTTAGGTGATAAGGCCCGAGACAAGGACACGGAGACTGTCCCTGGACCCCAAGAAAAAAAGAACCCCCAACGCGCCCATGGAGATACCTTCGTAGAACTGGACGAAGCATCGGCGCTTGAAGAGGACTGCCCCGCGGAGTCCTTTAATATAATCCAGACAGTGTGCATCCAACCTAATGCCGATTACCCTCCTCCTTCCCTACCAGGCAAGTCTTTGGAACCCTCTGACCTGGATAGTGACGCGCAGCTGACACCACGTCAGAAGAGTCAGCTCCAAGAACTAATTAAATGGAATCACCATTTATCCACCCTATTAGCTCTTTTCGAGCAACTGCGTGAAAATGGCCTCACCATTGGCCCCAGCAAAGGCCAGTTTGCCCACGAAACCATCAAATATTTGGGTTTCAAAATAGGACAAAGCAAGTCAGGTCCCCACGAGAACAAGATTAAGGCAATCGCCGACATGCCCCTCCCGATTACAAAGAAGCCATTAAGATCGATCCTAGGATCAGCTTCTCCCTATCAGCGATTTGTTCCGAATTTCACTGCAATTTCGGCCCCCCTATGCCCCCTTCAGGAAAAGAATTTCTCCGATCGTTTACGTTGGAATGATGTCGCTGTTTCCCATTTAAATCAGCTCAAAAGTAAGTTCATTTCTGCCCCCATTTTTGAGTTGCCCAACCCGGAAAAATCCTTTGGGGTTAAGACCGACGTGATCAACGAGGGCATTGGAGGTGTACCCCTTCAATACGTGGATGACAGAACGAGTCATCCAGTTGCATATGCTAGTCGTCAATTATTACCACGCGGAAAGAGATATGCCACTAGAGAAAAGATAGCTCTATCAATTATCTGGGTAATAGACAAATTCAAGCTGTACTTGATATGTAAAGATTTTCAAATAGGAACCGACCACCGTCCGTTAGCCTATATTAGGAATTTGAGACACTCAAACGGCCGCATCATGCGCTGGAGTTTACTCTTGCAAGAGTATCAATTTAAAATAAATTATATCAAAGGTTCCGATAACCAGGTCGCTGACGCACTCAGTAGGAATGCGTTACCGAATAGCGTAGAACAATTGTATTCATAGGATTAGTCTCTCCATGTAGGTATATACCGTCTTGTACGACTTAATTTAAGATTCTTTTGTAATATAATTAATTAATGTATATGTCTGAATTTTGTAACACTCAATGTCTAATTTTTTTGATGTATATATATTTGTTCTTATTAATTTACGTATAAATTATTTTGTCCCGTATGTACTAAGTTTATATCATTTCATTGTTCCATGCTTTTTTTTTTATTAAGTTGTATTAAAGGTTATTTTCCCCTGTAATCTAAAGATCAAAATAATCATGTATTGAGGTAATAATAGTTAGGTGCAGGAAGATACGGTTGGTACAAGAAAACGAGTTCCCTAAAACGGAGCTCTATCGTTGTCCCTTCTCTCTTTTTTTTTCGAAGTGACAACTTCCCCTGGAATGGAGGGGTGTGATAGAACGAGTTCAGAGCTGCATTCATTTCAACTTCTATCACATTTTATTTAAAACCATGAGGCTATTCACGTGCATCTTCGATTCGAGGCTTGGAGTCTTATCAACAGCTACCGGACGCCAATGTTTAAACAAGGAGGTTATCGTCCCCCCCCCGTTCGGCCCCATACGCCGACCTCGCCAGATCGAGTTAGGCTTATGGACAGATAAGGCATTTTTCTCCGGCCCAGCTGTGCGTTCCCTCGAAGCTTCCACCCCATTTTCCCCCACGCCAAGGAGATGTCCTGGCTATTTATATGGAAACTTTACCACTAAGATCAGATTGGAGATCCAGATTTTCGTCGCGAAACATCACCACGACCCTCTCTCCCTTTGTGCGCCAAGGGACCTCGACCTCGAGATTCACCATCACTTGTCCAGAAGGAGGACAATATTCCTTGAGTGCCAAAGGTTCGAGCCTTTCCGACGGCAAGTCCCCAAGGCTTCCCCCCCCCTGTTGTTCAAGGGAGAACAACTTTAGAACAGCCATTGTTCGTTTTGAGCCCTTCGCCAAGAAACGGTTCTCATCCCCCCCCTGTTGTTCAAGGAGAACAGCATTAGAACAGCCATTGTTCGTTTTGAGCCCTTCGCCAAGAAACGGTTCTCATCCCCCCCTGTTGTTCAAGGAGAACAGCATTAGAACAGCCATTGTTCGTTTTGAGCCCTTCGCCAAGAAACGGTTCTCATCCCCCCCCGTTGTTCAAGGAGAACAACATTAGAACAGCCATTGTTCGTTTTGAGCCCTTCGCCAAGAAACGGTTCTCACCCCCCCTGTTTTTCAAAGGAGAACAACCTTAGAACAGCCATTGTTCTTGAGCCCGTAGACAAGAGACGGTTCTCATCCCCCCCTTTGTTCAGAAGAGAACAACTTAGAACAGCCATTGTTCGTCAAGCCGTTCGTCGAGTAACGGTTCTCCTTTCCAAGACGCCACGTCAGGATCCTTTTATCCCCCCCGTTCGGCTGGAACTCGCCAGCGGACCGAATATTCCTTCAAGTACCTTCCACTGCACCCTAATGAAGTTACGTAAGCCAAGCGTCACCTTTTGAGTATTGATCCCTTATTTGTCAATTCTATCCTGTGCTTTAAATGGTTTATCGAACCATCCCATCTCTTTAACTCCATATTTGTTTTACCTTTTTTTGATCCCTTAAATCCTTGGATTAGCCCGAGTCTCCACGACCCTTTCCATTCTGTTTGTCAATATTTTCCGTTTTTGTGTTTTGTTTATAGTTATTATTAATAAAACTATTTTATTAATGATAGCAATATTATTATCCTTGAGCTCAGTTCCACTTCTTAAGCATTTTGAAGATACATAATATCGGCCGCCAGACAGTAAAAACGCACTCTAAAGATAATTAAGGAAGTTCCCTCAACGAATAGTGATATATGGTATATCATCGGGAGTCATTCTACGACAAACCCATTAATGAAAAAATACTCCTAAGGGAACTGGATAGCAAGAACATATGGAAAATACTGCACACAAGAGGACCTTGCTCACTTTTACTTACAATTTACCGGGAAACAGTGGTTGAGAAGATGCAAAAGGTGGACTGTTAAGAAATAGAATTGCATTATATGGTAAGAAGGATCACGTTTCTAATTGTATGTGAATGATTCCTAGTTTCGTGCCTATCGTCGACCTCAAGAGATCTTCAACAATGAATGCGTGCAAGGTATACAGTAAGATGGAGTAGGCTTTGTAATGAACTCTCCCTGTTTACTTATAATTAATTGGGTTTTTTGGTTGAAGCGAACAATTCGACCTTGTATTTCTACATCGAGCTGATAGAAGGCTCGGTTTTGCCGTTTGCCTTTAATATTTACGCCAAACAAACCATGCAATTACCTGTCGTCCAGGATGACCACTCCCGTGTTCACCGGGATAGATCTGACATGACGGTCTGACATGAATAACATTTAGAATCAATCACCCATATGGATTGGCCAGCAAAATCATCGGATCTGAACCCAATCGAAAATCTATGGGACTACCTCAAACAACCTATTAAATGTCATGAATGGTAGCCACGCAATCTTACATAAATGCGAAATTCTTTGTTTCAGTTGTAGCTGAAAATTACTGTTTCATACTTTTAGAATCTTATTCAATCCATGCCACGTCAAATTGCAGCTGTTTTGCAAGCTCGTGGTGGATTACACGCTATTCGATGCGCTTTGGTCCAAGATGACTAATTTTTTGCCCAGTTAGCTTATTTTATTCAATATATGTTAGACATTTTTTTCTCAATATTGTACCAATTATTATTCAGATTTTTCATTTCGACGAATTTTAGAATTTCGCTTTCTTAAATTGTCGCTTATATAAAGGCATTTTAATTATCTATCGCATTCTTTGCTGTGAATTACATAACCTACATTTTCGTCATATTTTGTCCTGAATTATGAATTTTCTGTGGTATGGAATTGCTACATCTTAGCTCAAAATATCATACTGGGAAAATAATATAATAAATAAAGTGACGATGCCAAAAATTAGCAGATCCATTTAAGATTAGGACTTGTACGTGATATTAACCATCATAACTCTTCGACAAGATGTTTTTGTGCTCATTTTTTATTTTACTAGAGTGATGATTCTAAAATACGTCGATTGGTGAATAAAGTAAGAAATAATAGATCATTTGGTATACGTAGAGAAAATAAAAATACAGAGATATTGCTATGATTCTTCGCTAAAAAGGACTTCTGTTTGCAGCAAAGACCTTAATTCAGCAAACTGATGTACACTAGTGCACATGGTATTTCCAAATAATTGAGTCTACTTAAGGATCTGTTTGATAAGGTCATTGAAGGAAAATATAAGTTGAAGCTTATGTGTGATGCGCAAGTGGTAAAGGTAGGAATATAAGAATATAGGAAGTTGTGAATGCTCTGTTTAATATTAAATTGGTTTGTATAGATGAAAAACTCGGGGATGGTATGAAGGAAGGCAGAATCCAAATGCTATTAAGACTGAGTGTGGAAAAGTAGTTAAGGTAGTGCATATAGTGACAAAAAGGGTGAAAGCTGCGATGGCTGTGTTAAGGAATAAGGCCAGTGGCTATGTAATAACAATTTTGAAAATAAAGTGAATTTAAAGAATGAGGAAATTTTATTAGTTATATTTTACATATTAATGACAGAATGATAAAAGGTCATGGAAAGAACTAGAGTTAAATAAATTTCCTGAGGCTTCTACAAATGGGGCCTCGTAAGGGGCGCCGAGATTTGCCATCCAGGACCCCGTGCTGAAGGGACTCATCACACCGTCTGACCCCAGCTTAGCCCCTTCTCCTTCCTTCAAAACACTTGTGTTTTCCCCCTGTATCCTTCCTTTTTATATAAGCTCTCCCACAAATTTCTTTGGCCAGCCTCTAATTTCACAGGGTAGATGTTGACCTTTTTCTCACCCAACTATCCCGAATTGGAGCTGAGTGGGGAGGGGACAATGTTCGCTAACCCCTGAATTCTGGTTTGGGATAGTGGAGATTTAACAGCCTGCTTCATCCCAACCCATACCTTCATAACATCAGTTTTATGCCTTGTCTAAGGTGGAGCTGAAATGCTGAGGGAATGCCAGGTGACCAAGCGCGAGAGGGCGTCCGAAATAAGGACCCTGGCTCTCCCAAGCATGTAGTTACCGTTCGCAGAGCGGGACACTGCGGGGGGTGATTATAGTTTGCATCCCGTACAAAAAAAGAGTCACCATTCCCATGATTGAAAACTTGCCAAAACCCAAACTCTCCCCATTTCTCCTTTAAGAACAACTGAGCCGCCCTCAGGTGGCTCCACAGAAAAAATATAGGTTCTCCCGCCTGTGGTTGCAAAGCGAAACATGCATAACTCTTCAACCGAAGCGGAGGCTTACTCCTTTCCAATGCCTACGGGTGCAGGGGGCTCGTCCTCACCCCTTTCTTGTAGTCATCACGTGACTCCATCTCAAATCTGGCAGTCGTTCCTTTGCTTTCACAGCGGGCTGCCAGGAAAGCCAGCAGGCAGCTCATAACCAGCCGCTCACAGGCGAAACGGCTCGGTAGGGCTAATCCCCTTAAGGGGGGAGAGAGGGAAGAAAGGCCCTATCGGCCACTTTCCTATAAATACCTGCTAGCTAAAATATTAAATCTATCGGGGTCACCTGAAGTCTGTGTAAATTTCTCCAAGGCCGCACACGATATGTCCAAATCGTGTGTGGTCGTGTTTCAAATAAGGAGAGCCACATCAAGCTTCTTCGAAGCAATGTGGTGCATATCTTCTTGGGAAAGAATTCCTGGCCGTTCAGGCCCAAGATCGACTATCATTCCGCGAGCCTAAAGACTTGTTCTTAGCGCGTCCGGCTCTGCCTGGGACGTCTTACACCTCAATGCTTAGAAAGACATCCTAAGCTCCTGACCCATCCAGTCCAACAAACAAGGTTATATCTGAGCCCATTCGGAACTCTTTTGAGGGGTCAACTCAACCCGGGCGCTTCCCTGGTAAAGCTGGCGGCATAAAAGGTTCATACCCAGCCTCGGCTAAAACCAGGACTCCACCCATTTTTCCAGCGTGAGCGATTCCCGTAAGGCAAAACGGCCACGCGCCTCCACCGATTTGTTATAATCACAGTAGGCAACACTTCTGAAGTTGGTCGCCAGGCCATCTTCCAAGGTTTCTCAAGTTCACCCCTGAAGGAGGACAGCAGGAAAGGAGCCTCGACTCCTTCGCTCACGTATTGTTGTGGGATGGGTGGCTCAGAGACTGTTGGTGCTCGACAAGAGGTCCCCCCGCTTTCGAAGCCGCAACGCCCCCCTAAAGTTTCCAGGGAGAGGGAGGAAAAGATTCGCATGGCAAGTCCAACCTACCCCAATAATTCTTTGAAGGCGATAGCGATTGTCTGACCAACAACGACCGAGGTTCTACCACCGAAAAGCGGTGTTGTGTACGCCGACCACTCCCGTGGTGGTTGGCCAAGTGTGAGAGGGGCTTCAAACAGAAGCGTTAAGCCAAGATGCGCTATAAGAGCTATAAGCAATTTTACTGTCGGTGAATTTCGTCTGGCTCTGGTTAGGTTCCGGTATATTTCGAAGCACGCCAGCCGCTCTTCTTGGCAGGCATACGTGTATCCCACCTAACGGGAAGACCCTTCTGGCAGAGGTGAGGAGGCGAGTCAAAAGGATTCTTTGCAAGTTCTCGCAGGACCGCCCTCCCGTTCTCCAGGAGAATGGGACCGAAATCACGTACCCCGCGTCCGTGGTGACATCCTTCGCAACCTCTATTTCCGCATTCCATAGCCGGGATGCTGTTCCGACAGCATTCAATGCACATTGTGATGTCGCGGAAGGCCGCTGACTTAACTTTACCTCCACAGGCGGAGAACCCTTGAACGACAGGTTTACTCATAGAGAGTTGCGTTTTGTTTTCGCTTCGTGCGGACACCACCGTTTGTTCGACGATGTCCCCTACGGCATTCTTCGATACCTGGGTGAGCGAGGCATTACTTTTTTGTTAGATTCGTTCAACAGGATCGGGCTTGAAGATTTTCTCCCGGATTACTTGTGAATCGCTACTGTGCTCGACTTTATAAATGCGCGAAGAGATAACTCTGCTCCGGCCGGTTTCTAGCCAATCTCTCTAACCTCTTGCGTATGCAAGTGGATGGAAAAATTGGTTACTGTTAGATTAGCATTTTTTCTGGACAGCGGAGGCCATCTTTTTTCTGCCCAGTGCCTTTTCCGCACTTCCATACCACGTGGAATCCTCTGCTCAGAATGGAATATGACGTATGCGAGGCTTTCCTGCGTAGACAGCAATACGCCACGGATTTTTCTGATCTGCAAACGCCTGTGATACCGCATAGCGATACGACATCATGGAGACTTTCCACAGGAATGGGGAGATGGGATGCTTGCCAATGTTCATATCTGAATTTTTGCGAGATCGTCGATTCCAGGTAAGGATAGGGAGAGCCCACTCCGGCCTAATAGAGAAGGAAGAGGGTGTCCAGCAGGGAAGTGTTCTCACTGACACACTCTTTGCCCTGAGCAGCAGCGGCATCACCTCGGTGCTGCCAGGAGGTGTTCTCGCTACGCTCTACGTTGACGACCAATCAATCACTTTGCTTGTCTCAGAAGCTAACACTGGAGTGTCGACTCCGAGAAGCATTGAGTTGCGTATATCGCTATACCAAAGCGCACAGCTTTTAGGTTTTGGGGGCCAAGACGAACGTGATGCACTTCATCCGCCATTCATGCCTCTACTCTGACCCAGAGTTGATACTTAATGGGGTATGCATGGAAGTGGTTGAATTGCACCGTTTCCTTGGCCTTGTATTTGTCCGAAGCCTCACCCGGTAGGCTCATATTTGCAGCCTTATGGTCTCTTGTAACCGCCGCATTGATAATCTCCGTTCCGTGACTTTCAGCGCTTGGGGTGCTGATAGGGGTACTGCCTTACTTTTTTATCAAACTTTTGTTCACTCGAAGCTCGACTACGGATGGGAGTTTTATGCATACGCTCTTTAGCGTGTATTGCGGAAGGGGCACTCGATCCACCACACTGGTCTTCGCCTGGAGAGATGTCACTCTCTCTATGCCGTGTACAGTGCATTGTACGCCTGTGCATGCGTGCCCGGTCCCTCCTCCTGCATCCGCAGCTGATTTCGAAGGTGCTAAGGCTGCCGAAAGACGCAAGTCATACCCTAGCCCTTTGGGTTTAGGGCTAGGAAACTTTTTCTAGAGCTAGGTATAGCTCTCAGGCCAGTAGCACTCCTGCCTCTGCCCAGGATCTCAACCTGGAGAGTACCACATTTGGCTATTTGTCACCATGCATCTGCTCCCAAAGCTTGTACAGGGCCAGGAATATTGCGTTAGACTTTGTTGGAGTATACACGCGTCACGCTGAAACGGTGACAGTGTATACGGATGGCTCCAAGTCCCAAAAGGGGGTCAGCTTTCTCGCCGTATTCCCTCTGTTTTAAGTCAGTGGAGTTCTGCAAGGCACTGCGTTTGTCTTCACGGCCGAGCTGGTGGCAATACACTACTCGGTACGGGAGATTACGCCATGTGCTTGGTTTATATACCGGCAAGATTTTGGAATTATCTTCTCCTGAGTTCCTGGACATGTCGGAAATGCACGTAATAAGCGTGCCGATGAGGGTGCCAAAGAGTCCGCGAGTACCATGTGACCGAACAAGCGTTTCACTCTTCCTCACTCCGACTACATGGTAGGAATAAGGGCAGCTCTTTGGGCTGCTTGGCAAAAAAGATAAGAAACGGTGGAAGGGAACTTAAAGTTGCGTGCCATTGCGCCGCAACTGTTCCCATGGAGCTTTCCCTCAATGCTGCGAAGGCTTTAGGTTGCTTTCTGTCGTCTCCAAATTGGGCACACTTGTGGTACGCACCGCTGTTTGATGGAGCGCTCACCAGCGCCCTGCTGTGAAGACTGCGTTGTCCCCCAGACTCTTCAGCACATTCTTTTTGAATGTCCTAGTCTTGGCTTTCTCCGCACACGTTATTTGTCCCGGTATCGAGATGAGCGGGGTAGTTACCGCCTGTCCCTTGTACTCAGGACGAGTTCGTACACATTGACTGGTGGACCTATAGACTTTTAGGGAACGGCCGGCCTTCTCCCTTTTATTTGACTAGGTTTTGTTTTTTTGTTATTGTTTTTCCTTTGTGGGTCGCACAATCCTGCGCCGGTGGGAAGTCGATCACCCACCAACGCCGGAGCTTGCTTCCTAATTGTTGCCATCTTCGGTTTTTATTGTTATTGTGTTTTCATATTCTAAATTTAAAGTAACCTAGTGCTAGGCTGTCGTTATTTCGCCAACATATGCCCAGGTGGGCAGTTGCCATATAGGCTCCTAAAATAAAAAAAAACAACTTCAAATACGATTTGCTCTCCTGTCGTCTCTGCACTATTAATGGCTTGGATTAATTTTTCACTCTTAAATCCAACTCTATTAAAGAACTTTGCATTTTTCCAACTTCTTTCATTTTTATAAGTTTTTCCAGCCTAATCTCCCTCAAGTTCCTTGCTCTGTTGTGAAAGTCTCCCTGAAGTCTTCATAAGTCTGCTCAGGATTTCGTCCTATATACAATTTTGATTTAATTTCACTAAATATTTGAAATCTTTATAAAAAAAAAATTCTTGAACAAATAATGTTCCGTTGAGTATATCATCCATGTTTAAAAAATAAATAAATGGCATTCTGAGATATGTTTTTATCTTTTCTTTTTACTTCAATTTATCCTTTTTACTATTGAACTAAATTAAGGTTAAAATGCCTAATAAATCCCCTGAATGTTTCATAATGATCAGAGTAATCCTTTGTACTCTATCAGTTATGAGATAAAAGTGTTTTGTCATTTTATAATATCATGGTTGACGTAATCTCCTTACGGAAAGGTAAGATTTTTCGAAGAAATAATAATGTTTCTCTTTCAACCGCTGCCTTAGGACAATTGTGGCTCAAGACTTTTCTCATTTTTTATTACGTGTCATCTTCTTTCATATTTTCCATCATAACTCCCCTCTTCAGGGCATACATAATTCCCCTTAAATCTTTGCGGCAAAATTGCAAATTTTCTGCGATTTTATCTTTCTGAACAATTAGGGTCTTATAAGTTGAAGCATTCAGAATAGTTTAATAAAATAAAATGTAAACTATCAACATGGAAGGCAATTACAGAATCAAAATATAATAATTGAAGGTATAATACATAGATCCCAAAGTATTTTATTTTTTATTATCTGTGGTCTAGTAGTCTTTTATCCAGACGCCCAGGAAATTGGGTATCAAAGAAACACATAGAATAATACGAATTGTTAACCATGATGGTAGATAATATTGATAATTCTAAAAAAATCCATCAAAGGGTGTTCTGAAGTCAAAAGATCCTTTTAACAAAACTTCTAATATCGAAAATTAACTAAAAAGACAAATGCGTTTCTCTACATTTTTCAGGGCAAATAAAGACAAATTTCTCCACTGGAATGGAAGGAGAAGAACGAATTCCACAATTTTTCACAGAAATCCTAAACGGTAAGGAACCGAGGATGCATTAAGTCCAATGAGAGATAAAATTACTCAATTCTAGTGTTCACCTTTTGACTGAGGGGCATTTAATTACTTTTATGAATAAATTATTGCTTATTTAATTAATTTTATTTGCATGTGAGGAATGCGACAAACCAGAAAATGTTTGAAAATTTACATTTACAATAAATTGGATTAAATCGGAATTTAATTTTCATCGAAATTTTAAGATGTTTTTCCCTGATCAATTTTAGACAAAAGTAAATTCAATGTTATCTTTCTGTTAAGTCTTCTGTTATTAATCTTAAACAATTATATTTAGTTGCTACACAGAATAATTACTGAAATAGATACTCATACATAATGATAATGAAACCATTTAGTGCTTTAAATAATTTGATGAGTTGAGTAAGAAAAACGACATTTCCCATTGAAAACAGATTAAGAGCCCTATCTGAGTTAAAATTATTTATTTCTAACACAGAGATTAATTTTCCTCTTATTTTCCTTGTAAGGGGCGCAGCCATTTGCCATCCTGGCCGCCGTACTAACGGGACTCAACACGCCGTCCGATTTCAGCTTAGCATCTTCTCCTTCCTTCAGAACACTTGTGTTTTTCCTCTGTTTCCTCGCTTTTCATACAACCTCTCCCACAACTTTATGTGGCCAGCCTCTAATTTCACAAGGTAGATGCTGACCATCTTCTCAGCCAACTATCCCTGATCGGGGCTAGGACCGTGGAGGGGACAATGTTCCCTAACACCTGAGGTTCAGTTTCAGGTGGTGGGTTTTTAACAACCTGCATCATCCCCAACCATAACATCTTCACATCCCTTTTCCTTCTCTCTTCACACTCTATGAATTTTACGTTGCTTCCAAGGTGGAGCCGCCAAGCTGAGGGACTGCTAGGCTACAAGGCGGGAGGAGTGGTCCAAAATGGCAGCCCTCGGATATGCCAGGCCAGTTCTCAACCTTTGCAGAGCGGGCCACTAAGGAGGGTGATTAGCGTTTGCATCCCGTACAAAAAAGGGTCACCATGCCCATGGATGAAAAATTAGAAAAAAACAAAATCTCTCCCCATTTCCCCTTTAAGAACAACGGAGCCGCCCTCAGACAGCTCCACAGAAAAAAATGGAGGTCCCCACGCCTTGTGGTTTTCCAGGGGACCCTCCATAAATCTTCAACCGGAGAGGAGGCTTACTCCTCTTCACTGCCTACGGATACAGGGGGCTCACACTTAACCCCTTCCTTGGAGTCACCACGTGACTCCATCTCAAATCAGGCAGTCCCGCCTTTGCTTTCACAGGGAACTGCCAGGAAAGCCAGCAGGTAGCCCATTACCAGCCGCTCTACGTGGTAATGGCTCGCTAGGGCAAATCTCCTCAGAGAGGGGATCGAAGAAAGGCCCTATCGGCCGCTTCCCTCTAAAGACCTGAAGGCTCAAATATTAAATCTAGCTGGGGTGAAGGCCTATACTCCAACAAAGAACAGGGACAAAATTGAGGCGAACTGTGATGTCATGGGGGGCTGAGGGCCAAATAGAGGCCCATCTGAGATAGAAATGCTCCCTGACACAGCGCAGCCTCAGATGGCTGTGCCTTCCATGGGGGCAGATTCGTGCTCAGCAGATTCTGCTCCTGTGCGGAGCCCTTGCCAGAGAGATCGAGCTGCTAAGACATCAGAAGGATTGGAGGGATCTCCTTCTCCGGTCTCTGCCCCTTTGATTGCTAGGGACCTTCACCATCTAAGCGAAGGGCCTTCAAGAGGCGGGCCCATCTGACCTGGTGGCTCGAGCTGGGGGAGAGGTTAAGCTGGTCCATTCCCCGCCCTATTCTCGAAAAATAAAAGGACTAATAAAAAAAGACAAAAATGACTCCGGGCTCTTCTCTTTCCAGTGGGGCCGCGGGGACCGACGAGGCCGCTATCATTGAAAGCGACCAAACTAAGATCGTCACGTCCGGACTCGATGCTACCCTAGCCGGGGAATCTAGAAATAAGACCAAAAGTGTGCAGAGCAGAGCCTCGATTGCGTCGGAGCCCCTCATTAAAAGATTACCTGACGTTTTCTACCCCGCTGGCTTCAAACGCATTTTAGTTCTTTGCTCTACTGATGGCAGCATGTTGGCCAAGGGCAACATGATCCATTAAGAAGAGTTTTAGCTAGTATGGTTGGTAGAGAGCCGAAGGTGACCTGTTTCTCGAAAGGGAGCCTGCTGGCGAATGCGGCTGGTTTCTCCGAGGCGGCAAAGATAAGTGCTCCTCGGACACTTGATGGCACCCCGCAGAGTATGACGCCGCACTTACCATGAAATTTGTGAAAGGTGTAGTTTTCAAGAGAACTTGGGTAAAACTCCATAGAAAATATCACTCTATAGCTGGCCGACCATGGGAAAGTCAAGGTCGAGTGTGTAATGAGAAAACAGGGTAGAGTCTCGAAAAACACACTTAAAACCTCTGTCTCATTTGAATGTGACAAGCTTCCTGAATCGCTGCGTGTGGTTTGGTCCCGCCCCTGTGTGAAGCATTCATTCCACTGCCACGGAGGTGATATTAATGTCACATCTTCGGCTATCCAAATCGCTCATGTAGACGTGCAAAGTCGGGGTCACCCGAAGTCTGTGAAATTGCTCCAAGGCCGCACACGATAAGTCCAAAACGCGTGTGGCCAAGTGTGATAATTGGGGAGAGCAGTACCCCAATACTTCGAAGAAATGTAGTGCATAACTCCTTAAGAAAGAAATTCTTGGCGTTCAGGCCAAAAATCGGCTAA
Organism: Ceratothoa steindachneri; assembly: GCA_963969495.1. NCBI lineage: Eukaryota > Metazoa > Arthropoda > Malacostraca > Isopoda > Cymothoidae > Ceratothoa > Ceratothoa steindachneri. The sequence goes on along the minus strand of OZ018331.1, from coordinate 65,345,932 downwards.
GTACTTGGTCCTAGAGGACCCGGGTCTGCCTCGGACGTCTTAAACTTTGATTCTAAGAAAAACACAAACTGCTCCTGACCATCCAGGCGAACGAGTAGGGTTGTTTCAGCGCCAGTTCAGAGCCCTTTGCGCGTTTACTCAACCTGGGCGTTCCCCTGGTAAAGTTGGTGGCAAAAGGGTCCACACCAAGCCCCAGCTAAAGACAGGTCTGCCCTCTGCCAGGGAAAGGCAGAGGGCAGACCTGTCTTGATTTAACGGAAAGACCTCTCTAGCAGATGTGTGGAGGCGAGTCAAAAGGATTCGTTGCAAGTTCTTGCAGGACCCCCCTATTTTTCTCCTGTAGAATGGGACCACAATCTTAAACCCGTCTATCTGGCAGAATCCTTCGCGACCGCTTTCTTCGCATTCTCTAACCAGGATGCTGCTCCGTCAGCATTCAACGCACGTCGTGATGTCGCGAAAGGCCGCCGACTGGACTTTACCTCCAGAGCTGGAGAACCTTTCAACGACAGGTTTACTCTTAGTGAGTTGCGTCCCGCTCTTGCTTCATGCGCGGACACTGTCCATGGTCCGGCCAATGTCCTTTACGCCATGCTTCGACACCTGGGTGAGCGAGGCATGGCCGTTCTGTTAGATTTATTTAACAGGATCGGGGTTAAGCGTCTCCTCTCAGATTCCTGGCGAATCGCTATTGTGTTTTTCTTTCGCAAACCTGGGAGAGATCATTCTTCTTCTTCCAGCTTCCACTTAATTTCTTTAACGTCTTGCGTGTGCAAGTTGATATAAAAATTGGGAAATGTTAGATTAGACTTTTTCCTGAACAGCGGAGGCCATCTGTCTTCTGCGCAGTGCGGCTTCCGCAAGTTCCACTTTACGTCGTATGCTCTTCTGCAACTGGAAAATGGCAACTGTAAGGCCTTCCTTCGTAGACACCACTACGCCACCGTGTTTTACGATCTGGAGATGGACTCTAATACTGCATCGCGATATGGTATCATAGATACTCTCTACACGATGGGAGAGAGGGAACGCCTCCCAATGTTTATATCTAAACTTTTGCGAGATCGTCGATTCCACGTACAGGTGGGGGAAACCCTCTGCGGCCTAATGGAGCAGGACGAGGGTTTCATGCAGTGAAGCGGCCTTAGTGTCACACTCTTTTCCCTAAGCATCCAGGGCATCACCTTGGTGCTGCCGGAACATATTCTTGCTACGCTCTACGTGAAAGACCTTTGGATCAGTTTTGGCGCGGCTCAGATGCCAACTCTTGGGCGTCGAATCCAACAGGCATTGACCCGCATCTCTCGCTATTCCAAAGCGAACAGCTTTCGTTTTCTCTAGCCAAGACTACGTTGGTGAACTTCTGCCGCCATCCACGTCTCCCCCGGACCCAGACTTGTTTCTTAATGGGGTACGCCTGGAGGGGGTTGAATCGCACCGTTTCCTCTGTCTCATATTTAAACGACGCCTCATCTGGGAGGCTCATATCCACATTCTTATAGTCGCTTTTACGCGCGCCATGGATATTCATCGTTCCTTGACGTTCAGCGCTTGGAGTGCTAATAGGGCTACCGCCTTACTTTTTTATCGATCCTTTGTCCGTTCGAGGCTCGACCTCAGGTGAGAGTTTTGAGCATCCGCAGGCGAACGTCTATTGCGGAAGGTGGACACGATCAACCACACGGGCTTTCGCTTGGTGACCGGTGCCTTCTACACTTCCTATAATGAGGACCAGTTTGGCGATCCTGGACAGATGCCATTATCAATGCACCTTGCACAGTACATTAGTGCCTGTACGCACGAGCGCAGCTTCGCCCTCTTTCGTCAACGGTTCTCAAAGAATCCACAGCTGATCTCAATGGTGCGACGGCCGCCAGTTGACGCAAGTCATACCCTAAGCCCTTCGTCTTTATGGCTAGAAAGCTCCTTCAAGAGCTAGATATAGCTCAAGGGAGCTGGCCCCTCTAGTTCTGCCCAGAAAGCCATTCTGGCGGGCACCACATTTGGCAATTTGTTGCCACGCATCTGCTCCAAAAGCCTATAGAGCGCCGAGAGTATTGCGTTCGACCTTTTTGGAGCAAACCTCGTGTCACGCTGGAACCGTTCTAGTGTATAAGGATGGCAGTAAGTCCCAAGAACGGGACCCTGGGTTCCACGCCGTATCCCCTCTGTTTGAAGTTAGCGTGGCACTGCCAGGCGCTGCATCTGTCTTCACGGACGAGCTGGTGGCAATTTCCTATTCATTACGGAAGAGTACACGACGTGCCTGATTCTGAGACCGGATTGTGATCTATTGCTACTCACAAAGCACCTTCAGTCCTCTCGGGGCATTGGTTCGCGATATCCGTGACGGCATGGTTTTGGCAAGCCCAGGGTATGTCGAGATTTTCTTCTGCTGGGTTCCTGGAGATGTAGGAATTGCGGGTAATGAGTGCGCCGATGAGGGAGCCAAAGAGTCCGCAATGACTCTGCGACCGGACCAGCGTTTCGCTCTTCCTCACACCGACCCCATGGCAGTGTTACGGGCAGCTCTTGGGGCTGCTCTTTGGAAAACGGTCGAAGGGAACATAGAGTTGCGTGCTATTGAACAACGACAGTTACCATGGACCTACCTCTAATGTAGCGAAGGCTTTAGGTTGCTTTCTGTCCGCTCAGAAACGGACACACTCACGGGACGCACCGCCATTTAATTGAGCGCTCACCTCCACTCTACTGTGAATGCTGCCTTGTCCCCCAGACTGTTTGGCACATTCTTGTTGAATGTCCCAGTCTGTGTGAACTCCGGTCACGTTTCTTGTCTCGGTACCGGGACAGATTTTTCCACACCGACCTGTGGACTCTTAGACTTTTTAGAGGAGGCCTGCCTTCTCCCCTTTATTTAAATAGCTGGGTTTCTTCTTAATTTAGTAGGTCGCAGGTTGCTTCGCCGGGGGGAGGCGGACCTCTCCCCTACGCTTAAGCTTGCTTACTGCTTATTATCTTTTCTTTGTTTTATTTTATTGATCTTTTTTTATTTGTGTTTTAAGTATCCTCTTATAAAGATGCCTAATTCTAGGTAATGTTGAATACGTCTACTAATGCCCAAGTAGTCAAAATCCAGATGAGCACTTAAAAAAAATGAAAATTCTCTTATTTCTTTCTAAATACAGAGATTAATTAATTTTCGCCTTTATTTATTTCTAACTACAGAAATAAGTTTTCACCTCAACTACAGGGATAAATTCCATCGTTTTACTTTGAAAGCGTTCTAAATTCGAAGCGATATTATCAGTAAGTTCTAAATCTAACCTTATAAAGAATTAAACTATTTTGTTTGAAATACCAAGTCTTACCCATCTGACCCATAAGCTGTCCCCCTTAGACATGCCTCAACAGTTTTTAAATCTTTAGGTCACTCCAAAATAAGACATCTAAATCATTTTACAATGTGGCCAGGTTTATATTATGCCCACGAATATTATTGGCATTCTGGTTATTTTGGAGTAATAAGTACAGTACCTCACACTATAGCGAGCCAAAGGCAACACTAACCCCAAGTTCTAACCTATTCCAGAATTGATGAGACTCGAGAACCCCAATGAAGTATTGACACGATTTTATATACAGTCCTTTACTTACGAGAAAATTACAAATATATTTCCAATTTTGTCACTCAAGCGTATTTACAAAGATAATTAAATTCAAATATTTCACGAAATTACAAACAGGTGCGAGCCGAAATAAATAACCAGGGCCCCAAATTAAAAAATAACATATATATATATGTATAGATATACACATACACTCAACAAGTACAATATGTACATAAACCAAAAAATAATCTATGATTACAACTCTCCCAACTGAGACTTTCCCACAAAAATAAATGTAGTACAAAAGCCCAAGTATGCGCAATTTGGGGTAAGTGGGGGTATCCTTGTGAGTTGAATGGGGAGTGGTAGTAGGCTAAAATGGGGATATGTTTCTCAGTCAAATGCAGGTGGGCAGTGGGGTTGGCGAGCGAAGTAGGAAAAGCCCTCCCTGGCAGGGCTGGGCGGAGCACTCACGTCGAAAACTCCTCTCGCAGCCCGTTAGTTCGCTTGTATCCGCACAGTCTGCAGCGCGCCTTCTGCGAGTTGGTGCCACACTTTGTTCCACCCGTCCGATCACCGTTAACACGTCTGATCACCGCTAAAGCTTCCACTCTTTAGAAGAAATGTATATTGCATTTTACAATTCATTTACAATAGAGGGATGGGAAACAAATAGGTGGGCATTTCACCCGAGGAAATACTATTAACTAGCTTACCTAAAGTGAATATACAAGTGCGGGCGACAAATTCTATGAAAATTCTCTCTGGTAACCAACATTAACAAAATTTCACAGCTTTATTAATTTTTTTCCACTATTCATAGACTTATATTTATATACTGAAAATAGAAAAAAAATTATCAGAAATTCAAACAATCGGTTAACAAATTTGGTATCAATAAAAAAAAAAATTTGGAAGGCAATAAAAAAAATTCTCAAAACACACACTCGCACAGGAATAGGGAAAGGATATATGAAAAGGGGGTGGAAGAATGGCCCTACAGACACAAACACACACACACATAAACATCACCCTCCCACAACACTTATATTCATTGAACCTTAACTCACATTTTGCTGTCCATTTCAGTACTCTAAGTGGCTTTGTAAATTCACTCGATCTCATCAATATTTTTCTCCATTTCCTAATCTAATTGCTTTAATTGGTAGACAAGTACACTTATACCGTCCAGATAGATAAGCCTCGGAAAATAAAATGAAAGCTATCAGAAACTGTTGATAAAAAATAAATAATCTTAGAATGACAACATATTGATGTTAAAGTTCATATAAATGTTTCATGAATAGCGATAATTATGACAATCATAATATATATAAATTTCAAGTTAAAAAAAATCATTTAATCTGGCTGGAAAACAATTAGAGGTGAAAATCGCTTGAAGGACCAAAGTAGAGAATCGTATATTCCAAATGGAATAAGCAATATCCTTAGCCCGCTCTTAATCTCATCTTTCTTGAATCCTAAAGGGATCTGCCGAGTTAATAGATAGTATCCATTTGAGTCGATTAATCCTTCTTCTATTAGTTTACTGAATAGTAGGCAGTAATTAAAATTCGTATTTTCTGCAAATTTTTCTCCTTAATTAAAAGGTTTGATAAAAATTAAATTTTCGCTTCGCTTCAATTTCAACATCCATTATCTAATATAAACAAACCACTTGAGGAAAAATTAGATCCCTCAAGACCCGTTCATTTTCTTTTAAATCTTGCAAACATAATCATCATCATCTACACTAACTCTATAATATACGATCGGGATTTTTGGGAGTATTTGAGATATAATTTCATCTTAGTTTAGTTATGACTTAAGTATATTTTAAATTTTTAACATGGTAATTTCTAAGAATTTGTTTAGAGTTTTAAAAACAAAAGAGTTTAGTTCAGAAAAAATAAATATGTTTATCCAATGCTTTAAAAGGTTTTAAAAGAAAATACATTACAATTGGTGAAGTTCAGAAATTTATTCAATTTTAAGTAAAGCTGCTTTTAAATTTTATTTATAACTATATTTTAGCAACGTGATACTTTGAAAGGAGGACAATATTCTAGAGTTTATTTGTAAAATTATTATAATTGGCAAAGTTCAGAAAATTTATAGAAATTTAACCATGGCTGCTTCTTTTTAGATTTTAGATTTTAATCTTAGTAGCGAAGCGCAGGCTCCTCCCGTAGGGGGCAGTAGCGAAGCCATTGTCTTCTTTACTTATGTTTTTTTCAATGCGAAAACGTCGAAAAAATGATAAGCATTAAGACCATGCACAAAATTCGGTTTTGCTTCCTCGTTCGCTGCTTCATCTCCTCTTTCGGGTTTTCTGGCGATACTACGACATAAATCAGTGTTTGTTTCGGGGTGAGAAGAGTATCGAGACACATAAACACAATCTCTGAGTGGTTTAAGTTTCTATAAATTATTCTGCGCCACAGGGTTGTTAAATTTTTAAGAATTATCTAAATTATCAAAAGGTATATTTTCTCTGAAGCCTCATTTTTAGTCGCGTGCGAGTCGGGTCACGAGCGAATCTCCTTCTAAATATGTCGCTCGGTCAGTTCCCGTTTAATGCTTTTTTATTGTTTTGCTAATAACATTGTAACTATTCGGCTGGTTCTAACGAAATTTGAAATTCTTATGTTGTTTTACATTCTCTTTCCAATGCTATAATCTCAAAGTCTTCCCAAGTTTAGCCCGGGAATTATTTTGTTTGGCAAGAACATCATACCTATTCAGCCAATACACTGTAAACTAGAGTAGGCTAGGCTATACTCTGTTAGGCAAGCCTAGAATAGGCTTTGCTATGCTAGGCACTTATAGGTTAGGCTATATTATGCTAAGCTATGCTAAGATACAGTGTACAAGGGTAAGATATACTATGCTAATATAGGCTATAATATGCTATGCTAGCAGAGAATATAGTATGTTGGGCTAGGCAATAATAAGCTATGATAGATTACGATATAATACTATATTATATGATATACAGGTCTAGGATAGTTAAAGCTAGGCTAGGTTGTGCTAAGCTAGTCTAAGCTAGGTTATGCTAAGCTAGTCTAGGCTAAGGTAAGCTATACTAGTCTACGCAATGCTATGGTATACTAGGTTAGTCAATGATATACTAGTCTTCGCTATAACAGGCTAGGAATAGTGAGACTTTGCTAGGGTAGGCTAGGCTATGTTATGCATGCTATCCAAGCTTGGGTTAAGATCTATTTGTCTAGTCTAGGCTAGGAAAAAATATGATATACTATAATTTACTAAATAGGCTAGGGTAGGGTAAAGTAGGCTAATTTATACTATACTAGTCTATGCTAGTCTAGGCTAGAATATGCTAACTAGGCTAGGATAGGATATAATATACTAGGCTAGGCTCCATAAAACTAGGCTGAGCTAGGCTTTACTAAGATATGCTCTACTAGACTAAGGTAAGCTAAGCTAGCCTAGACTTAGTGTTAATATACAATTGTAGGCTGCGCTAAGTTAGGTTAGGTTATACTCTGCTAGACACGCTAGGAAATACTTTGATAAGTTATGCTAGGCTAGGCTAGGATACACTGCGTTAGGCTCAGGTATACTATAGTAAGCTAGGTTATTCTAATATATACTATCTAAGCTAAGCTAAGCTATATATGCAAGTCTACTGCTTGGTTTAATCGTATCTTTTCATTCCCAACTTCACACTCTCTTTCCCCAAAATAAAAGACTCTATTCTTACATTCTTTATCATATATATATATATATATATATATATATATATATATATATATATATATGTATAGTCTTTCAACTTTCAATTAATATACAAAAATTTAATCTATATTTCTCTATTCTTGCTTTCAAAACTTGATCGCAACTTCAAATAAACGAAACCTTTTATTTACCTCAAACCATCCACCATACTCATTTTCTGTTCCAATCTGAAAATTACCTTCATTCTTCTTTCAAACTTTACTACTGAGAGGGACAAAGACATCCCAATGTTTACTAACTAGCTCTTAGAATGATTTCTTCAATGCATATAGTAATATATTTCATCCTCCGTTGCCCTCTCTATGCAGTGTTCAAGTGTTTTATTTTCATTCTATCGTGCGCTAATTAAGATTATTCCGTAATAAAATGACGTTATGGAATTGTAGCGCCCTAGCTGAGAGGGTGAACTCTAATAGTTTCAGTTCGCAAACATCTAACATAACATAAAATCATTTTACGGTTGACAAAGTCACATGGGCATATCAAAGATCATCCGCATCTCTCAAAAGCCCACCCACAAAATGCATCCATAAGATTATGTCAGTCTTCCGCGGTCGCCCGACAGCTTTCGTAAAGAACATATAAGAAAAATACAAACTAAGGCAAATTAAACTGTTTTGCCTTGGAAATAAGTTCGGCGATTTGAGAATCTGAACTCTTTAAAAACGTTTCACATCCTAAACATTTTACCAGTTTCTATTTTGTAGTTCATTTCTTTGACCTTTCTTTGATACTCCAAAGTTTTATACTCATTTTGTTAACCAAGTTAAAAGGTACGCTAATAAAATAAGTTTATTTTGGTCTCAAAATCTCTAGAAAAGCTCATTAAAGTGTAGATTTGTCACATAATTATTTAACAGCTGCCAAAATTAGTAAAATGTTACTAAGGTACTCGCTCATTTATATTTTTGAGTCTTTTGTTTATTCTATGTCAATTGTTTAGGTAATGTTAGGTAATTTTGCATCCATACCCCTAATAAATTGAAATTAACATAACCTAAATAACGTTTTATGGAGCAACATTTATATATCAGAATATAAGAGCTCTGTCACAAAAGTACACTGATCGCGATATAAAATGCCTATATATTTAGCAAAGCAACATCAATAACAGCAGTCAAGAACCAAAATGCTAACGAGACAAGATTAGCAATTTTTAACTAATTTTACGTCGCTGATATTGAATATAATGGTTTAAATTGTTTTTTACCTCTACTTTTCAAGATACACCTACGAGTCCCCACAGATTTCAACAGGTTTGCGGCAGTGTGTTTCTTACCACACTCACAATATCACTACGTTTCAGTATTGTTCTAGCAGTCGTAGAAGCTGGTTATGCAGTGCAAGTTTACATTTTGATGTGAAAGGTAGGTGATTTTCCTAGTCAACCACTTTTTAAACCTTTAATTTATATTCATTAAGCATACTATTAATATGCATGTGAGGCATTTTTTATTAATATTTTTGCTACTGAATGATATAAATACTTCTGCTAAGTTGTCTTTCTCTGTATTATAATGATAAATTTTCTGTTTATCTTCTAATTGTTTGCCGTTTTCTTCCTTCAGAGGCCTGGTACTTGTGTGAATAAGGCAGACAATATCGGCTACTTTTGTCGTGGTGTGACATTTGCATCACGGAAGCGCCGTATAACTGCTATGTTTAGAAACGCATATCAATTATATTTTGGATGCAAGATTTGTGACCAGGATAAGAACTCGGCTCCTCACATATGCTGCAACACTAACCTTGTCCAATGGTTGAAAAGGAAGATGGAAGGAATGTCTTTTGCTGGGCCAATGACGTTGGTGGGAGCCAACAGACTATACCAACTAATGTTATTACTGAATGGTACCTCCAATACAAAAGAGCTTTTCTTAGAATAAAAGGAGTCTATTGAATATCCGAACATTCCATCAGCTTTTCGTGTAATTCCACATGGCGAAGGTCTACCTGTTCCTGATGCACGAAATTCGATATCCTTCCAGTCAGATCAGCAAATTGGTGAGGAGAAAGCACAGAAGAATGACACTGCTGGATTACAGTTACCCAAATTTTGATAAGGCCCATCCTCTAGGCCACATATTCAGGGATCAGCAACTACCCAAGAATAAGGCAGTGCTGGTGTGCTCTTGTTTTCAACAGTGAACTCTTGTAGCACCTGATTTGATAATATCTAAATTTCGTGACCGTCAGCAGCTGTTTTACGATTTTTCCGTAATTGCTGGTGATTTAGTGGCATGCAACAATAGTAAGGGTCTGATGGAAGCACCTGACAACCAGTACAACCCTAGACACTGGAAGTTGTTCATTGATTCTTCAAAATCGAGTCCGGAAGCTGTCTTGCTGCACAACGGCAATTGTAAACCATCAATTTCTGTAGGCTATGCACCACTTATGAAAAAAACTTAAGAAAATATGAAGCATATGTTGCAATGCATTAAATATGATGAACATCCCTGAGAGATATGTGATGAGTTAAAGGTTGTTGCTCTTGTGATGGGCTTGCAGAACGGATAAACTAAGTACTCATGCATTCTGTGTGAATCGAAATGCTTTGCAAGAAGTTCGTCATATTTTAGGAGAGACTAGCTATCTCGTCAATCATTGTAGCAATATCTTCCATCTCTACCTTCCAATGTCGAAAACAAAATTTGGGTATCACAAACTTAAATAAAAGTGGGACTCATTTAAAACTTTGTAAAAGCTATGGACAAATCTGTTCAGGGATTCAAGAATTTCACATCAAAACTCCCCTCGCTGAGTGAGGCTAAGATAAAAGAGGGAAGTTTCATTGGTCCTCCCATTTGAGAGCATCTTAAATATGGTGACCTGGAATCAGGCCTACGTGTGGAGAAAAAGAAGCTTAAAAAGCATTCAAGTTAGGGACTTAATGATTTCTCGGAAACAGAAAGGAAGGAAACTATGATGAAGAATCGGTGGAAATCCTTATCAAGTCTTATTTATACATAAATAGGATGTAACGTCACTTAAAATTCTCTCTTTGGATTCAAATTTAGGCTTCTTCCAGGAAAGCAGAGATGAATATTCAGCCCAATATAAGGGTCGAGCAAAGTGACACATAGTGTACGTTGTAATAAAATAATCAAATATTACATGCAGCGTATTTTTAAACCAATAAGCCAATAAACATTTGGGATATTTGGGTTCAGTGTATGAAAATACAAAAGAATTAATTAATCTCATTTAAGAAGCACACAAATTTTAAAAAATTGTTGACCAGTATAATCAGTGGTTTCTTTATTTTTCTTCCTCTCAATTATATTCCCATCTTTTTCAGGTCTTTTTTATTATAAAAACGAGAAAAGCCTTTAATAGCTGGGTTTTTTCTTTGCTTGGCGACACAATTTTGGCATTTGGTTTTAAGTGTACATCAGAAAGCATTTTAGATGATTCTCTCAAGGGAATGTAAGCTCTTAAGTGTCCTTCAGCCTTTCTTTTGCCAAATTCATTTGGTTCCTCTCTTCCTCGGCCACTCAAAGACATTCTCGGGTTTCATCGCTGAAGAATGCTCTTGGAAGCATCATAAAACGATAAGTAGCTCACCATTATCGGAAGAGCCTAGATAGGATGAAGGTTTTTCACCTGAGGGAGCCCTTCATTAGGGCAAGACTTTGCTCGCAGCATATTTTCATGTTTACCTGCGCTACTTTTTTCTCCCTAGAAAAATTTTTGAAAATTATGATTATTTACAAATATATTGTTTATTCATACTAAGGGAAGGATCTTAAGTAACCACAAGAGCATTTGCATTGAGTGAAGGAATCAAGTACAAACCTAGAGAAATAAATAATTAGAAAGTACAAAGGTAATCCTGTCAACACGGTTGCATTTTCACAAGAAATCTATAGAGTGGGACATGACATTTAACAAAGACATTTATTGCTTTGCGAATGGCGTTCATTGGAGTACGATTCCTTTAGAATTGAACATGAGACAGCCGTAATTTCACTACCTATGTGACGCTGATTGTTCTCCGTTCTCACAAAAATCCTCTTACTACATACAGTTATTTTGGGGTGACGTGGCTCTATATTAAAATGATTTTCTGCTTCATGAGCTGAGAATTAAGAAAGCTGATTTAGTGGGTGATACGAAATTTTCAGCGCCTGACAAAATTTATTTGTTGAAAAATGAAATGACTGTTTGCAGTAGAAAGTAGTAAACAGAAAAGGAGAATCGAAATGGTTGTTATTTCCAATAAACTATGCAGGTTGAATCTTTGTGTTCGAGCACAAGTAAGACATTTCCACACTTACTGCAACTAATTTTATGAGTAATTATATTTTCTTACTGCTGAGAGTTTTGGTTCACTGAAAAAAGCCAAAATTTGAATCCAAAGAGAGGATTTTCGCCTATAATTGTTTTTTAACCAGATTAAATGACTTTTTTTAACTTGAAATTTATATATATTATGATTGTCATAATTATCGCTATTCATGAAACATTTATATGAACTTTAACATCAATATGTTGTCATTCTAAGATTATTTATTTTTTATCAACAGTTTCTGATAGCTTTCATTTTATTTTCCAAGGCTTATCTATCTGGATGGTATAAGTGTACTTGTCTTTCAATTAAAGCCATCAGATTAGGAAATGGAGAAAAATATTGCTAAGATCGAGTGAATTTACAAAGCCACTTAGAGTACTGAAATGGACAGCAAAATGTGAGTTAAGGTTCAATGAATATAAGTGTTGTGGGGGAGCGATGTGTGTGTGTGTGTGTCTGTAGGGCCATTCTTCCACCCCCTTTTCATATATCCTTTCTCTATCCCTGTGCGAGTGAGTGTTTAAAGAATTTTGTTTATTGCCTCAGTCCCTACCGTCTGAGGCTGGGTTGCCTCAAGGACCATGTCTATCTCGGTCTATCACAGGTCCTATGGCAGTAGTGTCGTTCGTCTCGTCTTAGGCGTACAGGCCTTGACCCCCGTATGTTTAGTATTATAGCCAGCAAATCTTTTGAGAAAAGCAATCGAAGGGCCTGGCTTCCCTCTCTGCCCTAAGGGGGTTTGCCCTACCGAGCCGCTTCATTGATGAGAGGTTGGCTATGGGCTGCCTGCTAACTTTCTTGGCAGTTCCCTTGGAAAGTAAATGGGGGACTGCCGCTGAAAAGAGGGAGGTGCCCGAAGGCATCTCCAGAAAATGAGGTTAGAGGGAGTCCCCTCTACCTGTCGGCGAAGGATAGGAGTAAGCCTCCTCAGAGATATTTGGAGGGGCCCCTTTGCAAGCACAGAAGGGAACCTCCCATTTTGGGGGGAGCTGCTTGAATGCGGCTCCATTGATTCTGAGGGGGTGAAAGGAAGCTTTTTTTTATATTTGCATCATTGGGCATGGTGACCCGAATTTTCTCACGGGATGCACACGCTCATCCCCCTCGTAGTAGCCCGCCCTGCAAGGGGTGCGTACAGGCCAGGGAGTGCTAAGTGCCGCTATTTAAGTCCATCCCTCACGCCTGATGGCCTGGCAGTTCCTTAGCATGGCGGCTCCACCTTGAAGACGGCGTAAAATTGATAGAGTGTAAACAGAGAAGGATAAGGGATGTGAGAAAGGTATGGGTGGAGATGAAGCAGGTTGTTAAAAATCCCTCATCCCAAACCGGAGCTCAGGGGTTAGGAAACCTAGTCCCCTCCCCCCTCTGCTCCGATCCGGAATAGTTGGCGGTGAAGAAGGTCGGCATCTACCCTGTGAAAATAGAGTCCGACAAGAGAAATTTGAGGGAGAGGTTGTAGGGGAATTGAAGAAGTAGGGGAGAAATACAGGCTGTCTGAAAGAAGGAGAAGAGGCTAAGCTAGGGTTAGATGGGTTGCTGAGTTCCGTCAGTACGGTGGCCAAAATTGAAAATCGCCCCGCCTCTTACGGGGTGCTTGCTAAACAAATCGTTAGTTGTGAGGCACTATTATGTGTCTACACGAGTGATATATTATGTGTTTACCAAAATAAGGAAGAAAAAGTCAACGATGTACTGATTTTGGTGCTTTTTGTGGCTTAACTGTATAAAAAAATTCCCGACTCATATTTTTAGCGAAATAATGACTTGAAAACGCCTTTTATTTTCATAATTCAATATATTATTTCTCGATGTATCATTAATAAAACAACATTCTTTATGCTACAAGCAATAAAGTACCAGATTTTTTGTTTGCTGTTTATATATCATTTAAATATTCCACCGTCTTACACCATATATTCATTCACCTTTGCTTTAAAAAATTTACCTTCAATAAGGTCATTAGGTACCTTTTCGAGCAATCAGACCTTCCGCGGTTGTATTGGTTTACCAGGTGGGGGTCTTAGATCAGGTTTTTGAATGGGAAACGATAGTGGTATGGTTCCTGGTTGTTTTTCCATTTCTTGGTCAATCGGGTCTTGGAGATGCTCATATCATTTGCACTAATAGTCTCTTGATTTACTCAGTTTCAGTACTATGTTGCACGACGTATGAAAAGGTTGTCCCTGGGTCTATGTTCATGTAGTATCTGGAGTTTGAGGCTATGTCTCCGATCATTTATGTTTAGTTCAGGTTGTATAAGCATCCTACCACACAAACCGCAGGGTGCAGGGTTAAACTCCTCAAAGCCGTGAGTCAGTTTGAACATCTAGATCATGTCACCTCTTTGTCGTCTAAACTCTAGAGTTAGTAACACAAGAGTTAAGAGTCCCTCTTAATAGGATTTCTTTGAAAGGCCTGTGAGTAATCTTGTTGCACACCGTTGGTCATATTCTAGTGCGTCTTTGTCCCTTTTTCATCTTTGTTGACCAGTTGAAAGATGCGTACTCTAGATTTACGCGTACCAGTAATTTGTACAGAGGAAGGATTGTAATAGGGTCTACAGCTTTAAAGGTATGCTTGATGGCCTCGAAGACACTGTTGGCTTTATTTACTTGGTTTTAGATCTGCATATAGAATGTCAACCTCGAATCCACAAACACGCTTAGGTCTTTTTCCTTCAATGTGTACTCCTCAAAGCCGTGAGTCAGTTTAAACATTTTGATCCTGTCAGCTCTTTCTCGTCTAAACTCTAGAGTTAGCATCCCCAAAATTAAGAGTCGTTTTTAATACGATTTCTCTGAGAGGCCTGTGACTAATCTTTTTGCACGCCGTTGGACATATTCTTGTGCGTCTCTGTCCTCTTTAATCTTTGGTACCCAGTTGACAGATGTAAACTCTAGATTTGGGCGTACTATTGATTTGTACAGAGAAAGGAATGCAGTAGGGTCTACAGTTTCAAAGGTATGCTTGATGGCCCCGAAGACACTGTTGGCTTTATTTACTTGGTTTTAAATCTGCTTATAGAATGTCAACCTCAAATCTGCAAACACGCTAAGGTCTTTTTCCTCCAATGTGTACTATGATGTACTAATTACTCAAGGTAATTAATTATTTAAAAGATTACAATGATTAACTACGTTAGGCCCTAAACTAAATTAAGAAATGCGTTCACAATAAGCACTTAAGCAAGAAAGCTAGACAAGCAAATTTTGGCACGAACAAATAAATAACATCTCTAACCTAAATCAAGGAATATACAGTCATGGGAAAAGGTTTTGAGACATAATTTTTGTAATTATTTTTTTACAATTTTTGTCATAGTGACAATTATTCTAATATTTATATTAATACAGGCTTATTTAAGACTCAGCATTTAGATAAAATATGAAAAACTGCATTCCTTCGGTAAATCCAAAATCAATCTTTGGTCCGGTTCCTTTAGGAGGTAAGTTTCAATCCTTGGATATTTGTGTATTCGATTCAAAGGGCAAAATGAGGAAAAAATGGGTTAAATAAATGAAGTGTAATTACATTATAATTGTAATAATTTCTTGTAAAATATATATACTTAAATCTTCTTTGATTCAAGAATTTTTTTTTCTAAAGCAAATAGTGTAACCATTGTGGTAATGCACCAGTTGCTAAGAGTGTTTCTCCATACATAACTATCTATAGGAACATTACTGACTTCATTACAAAAATGGTTACACTTGTGTGAAGGAGTCTTTTTGACGCCCAAAGCTTCAAGTGCCATGCTTGGTTACAATTAGATAGAGCAGGTGTACACTTCAACGTGCAGAGCTCTTAAGTTGAGAAGGGCTGCAATGAAATCTCATCTTACCCAAAGAAATCCTATGGATAGGCTAAACATTTGTTATAAATTTACTGAATGGACTATTGAAGAACGCGATAGAGTGATATTCCCTTAAGAAGCTCCCTTTCGTTTGTTTGGAACTTCTGGAAGATCCCTCACTAAGAGGAGAAAAGGAGAACAGTTTCAGTGGTTCCGTGTCGTGCCACGTTATTGTCACTCACTATATTTGGGGCTGCTCATCATCTAAGGGAACGAGATGAGTAAAAATTAAGCCAGAGGACAGTGCAATGAACTCAAAATTCTATAAGAACGTGCTTCATTTCCCCCATTCCTCAACATGTAAGGACTCATTCGGGCATGAGTCTGAAACTTCAACATGATGGTGCTGCTTATCAGAAAGAAAAAGAAATATTAAATATTTGTTTGAAAATAACATCCAACCTTCTAGGATCTTGTAGGGGAAATTTGCCAGATATGCCCAAAATACTAAATTGTTCAGCGATAACACTAGTGAACAACAAAACTGCTTCCGAAACCAGAGTAGCAATTAAGAACTAATTTTCGGTCGCTGATAATGAATATCATAGTTAAAATTGTTTGTTCGCTCGAATTTTTAAGATACACATACGTGTCGCAGCAGGTTCCAATAGGCTTGCGGGGTGTGTTTCTAATCACATTTACAGCCCCACTGCCTTCAGTATTGTTACAGCAGTCATAGATGGCGGTAGTGCTTTATAAGTTTATATTTTGAGGTGAAAGGTAGGTTATTTTGCTATTCAAAGACTTTTAAAGTTATAAATATTCATTGAGCAAGGTATTGATAGGCATGCGAGGCATTTTAAATTAATTTTCTTTTCCAAACAGAATGATATAAATACTTGTGATAAGCTGTCCACCAATGTAAAATAATGATAAATTTATGAATAAATTTTCTGTTTATCTTATAATTGTTTGCTGTTTTCTTCTTACAGATGCCTCGTATTTGTTTGAATAAAGCAGACAAATTCTGCTATATTCGTGGTGAGATGACCTTTGAATCACAGAAGGGTCGCATAATTGCTATTGTTAGAAAGGCATATCACCTATATTTTAGATGCAAAATTGGTGACCATGATAAGAAATGGGCTCCTCACATATGCTGCAACACTTGTGCTACTAACCTTCGCTAATTTTTAAACAGAAAGAGGCATGTAAAGCGTTTTGCTCGTCCATTGTCGTGGAGGGAGCCAACAGACCATACCAACAATTGTTATTTCTGCATGGTTTTGCCAGTACAAATGGGCTTGTCATAGAAGAAAAAGGAGTCCATTGAATATCCAAACATTCACTCAGCTAATCGCCGAGTTTCACATTTAGAAGGTGTACCTTTTCCTATTACACTTACTTCGATATCATTCGACTCAGATAAGAAAAGAGATGAGAAGGAATCCGAGAAGAATGCCAGCGCTGGATGACAGAGTGACCAAATTTTGATGAAGCAGATTCTTTCAGGCCACATCTCATAACACAAGGGGAACTCCATGACCCTGTCTGGGATCTGCAACTACTCAGGAATAAGCCAGAGCTGCTAGGCTCTCGTCTTCAATAATGGAATCTTCTAGCAACCGATGTTAAAATTTTAAAATTTCATGACCGTCAACAACAGTTCAACAATTTCTTCGTAATGGAATGGGATTTAGTGTCCTGTAACAATATTATTGGTAAACACTTGGCATCAGATTTGAACCCAGGCAGTGAAAGCTGTTTATTGATTCATCAATGATCGACGCTAAAGTAAAAGAGGGAGTTTTCATTAGTTCTCCTATCTGAGAGTTTTCTTAAAGATGGTGATTTTGAATCAGCCCTTCATGGGGAGGATGCTGCTGCTTGAGAGGCATTCAAGTTAGTGGCAAACGAATTTCTCGGAAACAGGAAGGAAGGAAACTATGAAAAAATGGTGTAAGGCTCATCAAAGGTTACAAGAAAATGGGATGTTACATACCAGTTAAAATTAACTTTTTGGAAGTCACATTAAGACCTTTTCCAGCCAACTGTGAAGCAGTTAGTGACAAATCTACTGAAAGTTTTCACAAAGATATTTCAACCATGGAAAGTTGGTACCAGAGTAAATGAACCACAATAATGCGTGCAAACTATTGCTGAACATTGGCAAGCGATGTTTCTTCAGCCCACTATAGGCGTCAAGCCAAAAGGTACAGAGTGGATATGGATTAGAGTTTACAACATAATGACGCATACTGTACGTTTTAATAAAATAGTCAAATTTTATATGCTGGGTATCTTTAAACCTGAATCTAATAAGCATTTTTCAATGTGATATGTGGATTCATTGCATGAAAATACATAAGAATCAACTAATCTCATTTTAAAAGCACATAACATTTTTTAAATTGATGACCAGTGTAATCAAACTAGCCTTTGATAAATATAGCAATTGATAAAAGGAGCAATTTTAATTATGGTATCATCACAAATTTGATATCTCAGGATCCAAAACGTTCAAATTTGAATATAATCATATTAGAAACATACAAAATATATTGTAGTCTCAAAACTTTTGACCATGACTGTATCGATCAGAAATTTTCTCGGACGCCATATTGGACCTGGTCCTGATTATATTTTATGGGGTGATCTACAACTTTGTCCTTTCTAAGGAAATATGGGTTTTATATCCTTCTTTGAGTTTTACGAACGTGACATGTGTCCCTCCACTCGAAAGAGTCCAATTTATTTTGGATGGCGGAAATTAACATATTCCCATATTTTGTACTTCTGGGGCAAATTGAAACCAAATCGGCCTAAAAATGTGTCCATAAATAGTAACTGCCTTAAAATGTTTTCTCTTTTACAGATAAGATATAACAATAGAGGTGGGGTATGGTTGGCACCTAGAGAGGAAATTAAAGAGGTAAAAAGAGAGGAAGTTAACGGGATGGTGTAGAGTGGAAACGGCACTCGTCAATCGCTAAGACATAGTCTTTATTTACTCAGGATTATATAAATACCTTGGTTTTGAGGCTGGTATGAACACCGTCTCAAAACTTTCCTACACAGATCATTCATAAGCAAGCAAACAAAACCCACATGCTCGTATTCGTATTTATTCACGCAAATTGTGTCTTTAGTACTTACATCTCCAATCACCGTATTTTTCTACGTATTGTTTCTAGCTTTTCTGCCTATATTTAGTACACAAAATTCAACTTCTCCCTATTTTAACAGTTTAGCAAATCTAAAAAAAACCCCGTAGAAATCACTTCGTCGGGGAATTTGGCTAGTTAACAGTATTTAACAGGCCATTTTAACACTCGTATTTGTCCCATTGCATGGGTTTGTTGAAGTGGATTGAATTAGTTTAATAGAGCAAAAAAGTAGAGTGAGGGAAATTGAATAAAAATAGTGAATAATTTTTTCTATATATTATGTGAAAAATAAGAATGAGTTCGATAACTTATCTTTTATATCATATTCTAATGCGCCATATGTTTAACTTCAATAATACATCGACAACCACTATTCTACAAATGTAATATTTACGTTTCATTTTACATACCTTCTATGATGTAGTCCACTAAATTTTCCATATAGTCCTCTCTCTATATATTGTATTATTATTATATATATATATATATATATATATATATATATATATATATATATAGGTTTATATATAAGTATATATCTGTTATTATATACATATATCGTATTACGAGTTATCCCTAAAAATGTCATATTGGTCGTAGATTTCAAATGAGCAAAACTCATTAGTGTGAGCTTCAAAGGATCATCAGTAAACGAAAGAGCCAAAAATTTTAATGTTTAAAAATATGTTGACACATAAGAATGTAACATGGAGCCCTCAATTTGGTAGAAAAATAATGAGATTATGAGGAATATTATTTTGCGATCAATTTTGTTCCTAGAAACGTTCGAAAGGAAATTAGTGTTAAGATGTCTGAAAGATTGAAATCCTCCTCCTGAATAAAGATTTATCTTAATGTTTTATGGGTTTATGTGGGAGCATAATAGAGAATCTCGTTTCATTTATATAACTTAGTTTCAAGTAAAATAATGTAGAAGCTGTATCGTTGTAAATAAAGTTGGCTTATTTCCTTTTGATGCTGTAGTCATATGATGTAAATAAAAAATACAGTCAGATAAGCAAGCAGTTAGTTATATACTGAGAAACAGATTGATGGTTAGCATGTAAAATTTCCATGCTAACTTAATTTATTGGTTTTTACTGAAATATATAGATTGATATATTTAAATTGCATCAGAGCATGAAGATATTAAAACTTTATTAGTAGAAAATCTCATTAAAAAATTATATTTGGGTTGAACAAACTAATTGTCATAAAATAATATCAACCTTAAAATGTATGGATTTCAAAAGAATTTTGTACGAATCAGTAAACCATATTAGCTTTTACTATTTCAAATTACATAAAGTAATTTTAATCAATATGTGACTTTTTGCATGGTTATGTATTTTTTGGAGGGGAAAATGGAGAATTTTTCAACGAATTAAATTTAAAAATAAATGCCATAAAATCGTGTTAAAATAATTAAAATAACTTATCTTATATTATGTGAAATGGTTTTTGATTCTACTAACTGCAACTAGCCAATAAGTGAATTGATTAGTTATAGCACAGCTACTTATTTGAATGCCATTTGATTCTTTTGTATCTATTTGTGAATTTCTTGGCTGTTAGCTGTACCTCAATATTCTTCGAGCCTTAATATATTAGTTGGCATCTGTCACTGGAAGTTTTAATGTCATCTTTTGCGGTAATCAACCCTGATCTTATAACAATTAAAGAAGATAATTGAAAGATAAATTTGTTTTATTTGTTTTAGAAAACCTGTCTGATTCGTTATTTTCTTGAGACTGATTTTTTTATTATTTTTTTTATTTTAGTTGCGAATCTAGCGACTGCCCAGTTGTGCATAAGTCGCCAGAATCACGACATCTTAGCACGAGGCTACTTTAAAGTAAGAAGATGAAAACACAACAACGATAAAAAGGGAAGATGGCAACAATCAGGAAGCAAAATAGTTGCCTCTTGACGGAGGACTATTAAACGAAATAAACTCAGATCTCGCTAACAGGTTTAGAATACCGAATCGAGAATTTAACGCATCACGTTCGGGTAACAGAGACCAACGAGTACGGGGTCGAGTCTTGCGAGTTCTATGAGAATACACAGAGCTTGACGGGTTCTGCAAGTGTTCACGTGGAACTTACGAAGACGAGAAGATGGCAGATACTCGTGAATATTCGTTGACACAGGCGGTTACTTCTGACAAATATGGCGTCGGACGTTTTTTAGGGGTAAGATGGAGGAGGTTTTTCCCGCGCACGAAAGGGACGGTTCCAATTCAGAGACGCTTCACCGGGCTAGGTAGACTTTGCCCGTTTCACGCCATTCCATGATAATCCACGGAGGAACTCTTCGTGCTCTTAATCACATATCAGTCTTCCGCGAAGTCGGGCCTTCATCACATCACTGCTTTCGCGATTTTGCCCCTTCGATAGTGTAGGTTTAACGAGTCGCCTAGGTGTTTCTTCTCTTTTTCTTTCCTTGAAAGTAAGACCGCGCTCGTCTTTTCTATCTCTTCCTCTGACAATTATAAGTCTATAAAAAACGGCACACACTTTTCTACGTACGTACTATGATTTATTTAAGGGTAACAGTTTTCTAAGCTAGTTTTACTACCTAAATTACACATTGAGGAGAAAGGCAAAAATAAACTTAGCATCATCTCGCAGAAACATTATTGGCTGTTTCAAGTGAAAAGTATGACACGATGCGAGAAAAATCCTAAAGGTGTGTGAAAAGTGCATTTATGCTGTTCATATTCGTGGGACTAATCGCTAGCATGCTTTGTTTTCTTCAAAATTGTTTGATTGGTCGCATCTGAGTTTTCTTTTAGCTAATATTTTACTGTTCAAAATACATACCAATTTTTCACGGGAAAAGGAAACAAATTTTGTACGAAAGAAATCAATAGATTCTCATCATAATTTCCAGATGCGATATATATGAGTGCAAAATCATTCAAAATGACCCCCACCTACCGTTACGACCGTCATCAGGCAGGACCTGAACTGGACGTATTCCCAGATTACAGAGTCCATGCCAAAGGATGACATTATCTCCACAATGGCGGCACTTAGAGATTTAAGAGTATTGTGAACAGCCTTGTTAGAATCCTTTTCAACATGACACTAGACGAAATAAACTAAGTGGTAGCAGTCGAGGGAGCTGGCCAGCAACACGTCTAGAGACCAGTAGGGCGGGATCTAGTTGAAAAACCACGTATGTCTCTTCTTCGGCTTGCGTGCGGGATTGGAGTCCTGTTGGAAGATGTATAGTCTTCCTTTAGCTACGTGGTCCATTTACCAGCTTAATGAAAACTTGTGTATTTAACTTGAGGCCACGTGATAAAGGTGTACGGAGGCATAACGTGACCGTCGCTGCTCACCATGCAAAGAAGAACCAAATAAAAAGAAAATTTGCTCTGCATGACCCAATAATTTCCATGCTTATTCTCAGCTTCCTCTTACCCTAGTTTCACTTTGTTGATGAATTCTTTAGGGAGTTAAATCACTATCTCCTTAACGCTTTTCCAGGCACAGAGAGACTCGAGTATAGCGTTCCGTTTTTCGTTTCATCTCGCATTCATATATACGTTGTTCTTTACATAAAAGTTCCCTTTTAATTAGCATGTCCAAGGTCAAGTAACCTACATTGGATCGGTAATCAACCCATACTTACACTTTAAATTTTAGAAGGGATTTGACTTAAATGCACTGTACTCCTCAACTCCATTTTTAAAAAACACCCTGTAACAGTTTTAGGTTCATATGCATTTATTTCACGTTTTATATGTAATATTTACCGCTAAGTTCAAATCTTACATCAACTTGGGCATATTCGGGATTTTGAGAGATTTTCTTAGTTTTACATTTGATATCTATATAGGCAATCTTGCACTAGGGCAAAATGTCTAGTTAAATATATTTCAATTTCTAAAGATAGTGATACAATGACAAGTGTATTTTCAAGTCTTACAACGTATTTAAAAACTTTAAAGAAAATAAGAGCAAAAATTACCAAACACATGTGCATTAGAATTTCGTTGAAGATCGTTTAATATCTTTTATCATTTCTGAATAAAGTCTCTTATCATGGCAATATCCCATCTTCCATAGTATCTTCTCTCCATTGTTGCCATTTCCTGATGGAATCTCTCCCCATGCTTCTAACTCTCATCACCGAGTTGTTTACGAAATAAGGCTAAATGTGACACACGACAGCCCACAACCTCATTAGCTCTCAATACAATTGCTACTAGCTGCTTGCAGTTTGTATCTGTGTGATTTCTTAAGAATCCATGAAATATATCACGAACTTTATGCTTTTCTTTCGACTTTGGTTAGTACTCTTTCAAGTTTTGAGACTTCAACCTTGCATTTACTTGTGGTCGAACAAATATACCGCCTTTGATCGTAGTCCCATAAAGCTTTGAAAACTTGACACGCATTTCTTGAAAGGCTTCTCCTCCAAAATCTAGAGAATTGATAAACTACCTCATTAATCCAATTTATATAAGAAATGGGAAAATTAAAAGCTTGGCGAGGTCCACATGTTGCTGCCTGAAACATTAAAATTCCCTAGATGTAATTTATATTGCGGAGGCTACTGAACTTTCCGGTAACGATCATCAGGTCTACTCTCCCTTAAGTAAAGGAAGGATAAATATTCTGTGTATCCACCTTTCAAGCCAAGAAAGAAAACAAGAATCTTGAAGTCCCTATTACAAACATTCCACTTGAATTCAGCATACTTGATCTGATCAGGAAGCTATTTACCATTATCATAGTCTTCTTTCTTCTCTACGGGGTATACATGAGGCAAATATGGATATTGGTTTATATTATATAGTAACACAACTATGAGACTTAACGTTCATCTGTCTATGAACAGATATCATTCGGCATGATCATGCTTCAGTTGAAAAACAAAAAAAACTCAGTCACATCTTTTGTAGTAACACAGACCTCCATCAACATAAAAGTAAATTTCAAATGTTTCTTTTAGTTTTCGGTACACAGATGTACTGCAGTATTCACTTAGTACATAAATTCCATTTCTTCAGCCCAGATGTTAGAGTTCAGCTCCTGACTTCTTGAATCTTATGTTCCTTATCAAATTATCAAATTTACTTTTAAATAACAGTCATCATGGTGGTTTCTCAGGTGTGTCCAAACACTGGGGATAGAAAAATCCATTCTCCTTCTTGCATATCTCAATTAATCATCATTCGTAATTAGATCCACAGCTTCCACATATCATTTGAGCGTCCCATGGCTTTTCTTGGTCATTCATTGGCGTTGCAAAGTAGAGAATCTACGCCATCCAGAATTTGGCACCTTTCACGATTTTATGTGACATTATCTTCTTCGCAATACATTATTCAGACAAGTAGCAAAGAATATCGGGAAAATTTTGGCATCTTCTACGAGCCATACTCAAGAAAGCTAAAATTCTGTCCAAGAAACAATCTGAAACAGAAAAAGACACTTAATTTTCGAATATATAAATCATCTAAGGTGGGATTTTAATAATAAAATATAAATATATTTCTATAATAGTTGCTTGAACCTTAGAAATAATAACATATTCTAATTAAGCAGAGAAAATTGATTCATAAACAGTAGAAAAATCCTGAAAAAAATCTTTGCAAAGCATTGTTACATTCTATATTGACTTACTTTCCACAACTCAGTAGGACAGACTATTCTCGTATGTTTGATTATACAACTAATATATTTTACCTACCATCTATCTCGAAGAGTAATCTATAATTAATATTATGAAGTCATTTGTTTCTATGTTCCTAGTTTTGCTTTTTTGCATCTGTTTAAACAAGATTTCTTCTTTATTCAGTTGGGGGATACCAAAATTGAACTGGGTCTTCAATCTGACGACGGAGAGCGGATTTATATAGAGACAAAACGATATCTTTTCACCTAAATGTAAAGTTGTAGCAAATATATCTCTCCCAACATTTAACTTTCTTAAAAGCTTCTATGCCTTATTTAGACACATTGATGTCCCCCTGTTTAAGAACTCATCTGCTTTTTTATGTTAACTCCTCTAAATTTGGGCAATTATTTGCTAATTCACCGGTAAATTTCGAAATCCTAAGTACTGTCCCTTTCATTCAATTATAGTATAATACATGTGACATTTATCTGCCCATTCCCAGTTTTATCTAAATATCGCTGTAAATTAACCATATTATTGCAACAGTGGTTGTGTCGACTAGGAACGTGTGATCTGCTACTATGAAGATTTTAATACGTAAAATTGTATTTAATTAATGTAAACTGTGAAAAAAAAGTGAGATAAGTATTGATCCATCCGAACGGAGCCCACTTATACTTAGTCCCGCTTATGAGCACCTGATGCGAACGAATTAGAAATAATATTTAAACATAATAAATATTTTCCTTTTTATTCCATGCGCTCGTATTTTATCTATGTCGGACTTTTCGTACAGTGTTAACAGGCTTTTAAAATTATAGTTATGTACATAATATCTACTGTTTAATGCTAAGTGCGGATAAGATCATGATATTAAAAGTTTACCACAGATAAATTAAACACTATCGTCTTCGCCAAAACCATGTTAGGTGCATTTAATTAGATTATACTAGTAGCGAGTTCGCATCATCCTATCTCTAATTAAAGATTTATTAGAGTTTAACAAAAATATAAGTTAAATAAATTGGTCCATACTAATTAGGATCACATTTATTCCTTTTGTAAGCAAGAGTCGTGACATTAGCGAATTTAAACACTGCTGGAGTCACTGTATCCCTTAAAAATTAACCAGTTCGTTAACACAAGGTAAGTTTTGTAAATAGACTCAAGCTTCAATATCATTTATCTTATTTATATATGTAAGCATTTCCCTCTTGTCTCACCTTCTCAATAAACATTCCTTTTATAATTATAACCGAATAGTTCATTTTTCATTTGATCGAGCCAAAAGAGATTCTTCCAAAGGGTTTAAGACCTCTGAAAGTGATCTTTTGCCAACTTTAACCTTCTTACGGGGTAATTTTAAGAACATATGGCTTAATACTAGCCAAGAAACGTGAATGATTTTATTTGTTCTAGGACTCTCCTCAGTGTTAAATTTGAAATATTAACAGCAGTTGCATTTTTTGATGGACTTAATCTAACATCAAGTGATTTCCACGATATGTAAGTCTCATATTTTACATATAAAACCATAAGCAACATTCCTAAATGTGACATCTATAGTATTTTTTATGTATACCTTGAACCCAACAACCAGTATTCTGACTTTCTTTTGCTTTACTTAGTCTTAATTATTATAATAAAATAGTACTTGCTCGTAGAAAGTTTATCATTTACCATTTGCCCATGCATATGGAGCTATACTTTGATTACAAATCATAACTGCAGCAGAAAAATAGAGCTAAATATTCGTAATCAGCATCAAAAATAGGTACAAAAATTTGAACTGAATCTGTCGTGAAAAAGAACTTGAATTGTGTTGACTAGTTTTAGTTTTTATATATGGCATGTATAGGCTTAATAGAATTTTTTAATGTTGACTTAAAAATACAAAATTAGAGTTCCAAAGTGCCTTAATAGGTCTCTTAGCAGCTTAATATGTATGGAAGACGAAGTTAGACAAATATATATTTACATATGAATAATATGAATATAATATCACATAAGTCAAAGAGAGCGCATTTTATGTCTTCAAAGGGAGAGATATTTGACAAGTGAAAAGGCCAGATAGTCGGCTTTCTTCCCTAAGCAGAAGGTACAAGCTTCACTTGACTTGTAGATTTTTTCAGTAAGGGGACCATCTTTGTGACTGCTACACAAGCATATGTCGTCCAAAAAATTGCCATTTCTATAAATTAAGGTGTATTAAAATAGCAGAAAAAACAACAGAGATTAATAGGAAAGAGACACTCCCCCATCCTACAAAAGCACAAAAGAAACAAGTAAATGCAAAAGGAGTTCAGGCTCCTCCGTCGGAGGGAATCCCGCTTTTTCCCGGCACAAGATTATGCGCCTAGCGCTTAAATCAGGGAAATATAATGGATGAATCAAGCATCCTCCTTAAAGTCAAATAATCCACAGTCCGTTGTACACGAATCCGTTTCGAGTACAAATAGAAAACGCTAAGCGACCAAACTTGTCTTGGTACCGTACAGGTAACGTGCACGATCTTCCAGATTGGAACACTCAACAAACTATGCCAAACTGACTAATGGACTACACATCATGACAATAAGATTTTGGGCTGCATCCATGTGAACCATCGCGATACGATGGCACGCAATTTTAGCTTCACCGCAGCCGTCTCCCATCTTCTTTGTCAGACAGGGCTTTCGTATAAAAACTTCAGAAAAGCCCGAAAGAACACGGTTTAAGAGACCAAAGTAATAAATGAAACAAGGATTATCTATGACCAGTAACGAGTTATAACCAATTATCCCAGGCGATATTTGGCTATATCACCAATCCTGACTCGACAAACTTCGTCCCATTTAGCGAGAGGGATCACTCGAGTGCGAGGGTAAACTTTAAAAAATCTGCGCAAATCTACATAACGCAATAGCACAAAGCAAAAATCAATAATGTAAAAACCAGAAAAAATGTACGAATGGATTTAAAAGTAAGCTTTTGTACGAATATAACTAAACGGTTATTAAATAATCAATACATTTAGAAACCATATGGCTTAAAATATATAACAAAAACGTGAGAGTAAAATCGAAGAAGAAGGCAATTAAACTTCCTAAAATGAAGAGAAGACGTGCATTTCCCGGACCATGAAATGTCATAGACTGGACTCAAAATGTAAATAGGTTGAAGTTCTGTGAAGTAGAAACTGAAAGAGTGAAGACTTAGGTAAATGTTCTAGATTTAAATAAAAACTATCTATCCTCAATGAAGAGTACCTGACACCGTAACACCAAAATAAGATCAAATACGTCACCTGAAGCAATAGGTTGTTTCCTGAAGCAATCAACGGTGGATTGCGTTCAATGCCTCAAAGTGAGAGCAGAGTAGGCTTCAAAGGACTACGATAGCAGGTTCCCAAATGCAGGACAGGTATTATAATTTCATCTGCACATGACCTGTATATTAATCTAGCGTAAGTGTAGTCATTCTACTGTCAGGTGTCGGATTCTTAAGAGATCTGCCAAGCAGTATTTTGCAAAGTGATTGAAAAGCTGCACCACCAAGATGATCTTTCAATTGAAGCCTTTGCAAAAATGCAAAAACTTTCCAACGCTCATAATTTTAGACTATGATAATGTGTGAACACATGAAAAAACAGGTTCATGTGAGGCTGGTAAATCAATAGGAATGCCAAGCAAGACCTCACAAATGGAAGACCGAGACAGTAGACGAATTGTGAAGAAAAAGAGTAACCAGGACTATACTGAGTACTGTAACCAGATTTTTTAATAGTTTTTAATATTCCTAAATATGGTGCTAAATATGGATTCTTAAGAGATCTGCCAAGCAGTATTTTGCAAAGTGATTGGAAAGCTGCACCACCAAGATGATCTTTTAATTGAAGCCTTTGCAAAAACTTTCCAACGCTCATAATGGTAGACTATGATAATGTGTGAACACATGAAAAAACAGGTTCATGTGAGGCTGGTAAATCAATAGGAATGCCAAGCAAGACCTCACAAATGGAAGACCGAGCCATTAGACGAATTGTGAAGAACAAGAGTAACCAGGACTATACTGAATACTGTAACCAGATTTTTTAATAGTTTTTAATATTCCTAAATATGGTGCTAAATATAGATTCTTAAGAGATCTGCCAAGCAGTATTTTGCAAAGTGATTGGAAAGCTGCACCACCAAGATGATCTTTTAATTGAAGCCTTTGCAAAAACTTTCCAACGCTCATAATGGTAGACTATGATAATGTGTGAACACATGAAAAAACAGGTTCATGTGAGGCTGGTAAATCAATAGGAATGCCAAGCAAGACCTCACAAATGGAAGACCGAGCCATTAGACGAATTATTAAATAATCAATACATTTAGAAACCATATGGCTTAAAATATATAACAAAAACGTGAGAGTAAAATCGAAGAAGGATGCAATTAAACTTCCTAAAATGAAGAGAAGACGTGCATTTCCCGGACCATGAAATGTCATAGACTGGACTCAAAATGTAAATAGGTTGAAGTTCTGTGAAGTAGAAACTGAAAGAGTGAAGACTTAGGTAAATGTTCTAGATTTAAATAAAAACTATCTATCCTCAATGAAGAGTACCTGACACCGTAACACCAAAATAAGATCAAATACGTCACCTGAAGCAATAGGTTGTTTCCTGAAGCAATCAACGGTGGATTGCGTTCAATGCCTCAAAGTGAGAGCAGAGTAGGCTTCAAAGGACTACGATAGCAGGTTCCCAAATGCAGGACAGGTATTATAATTTCATCTGCACATGACCTGTATATTAATCTAGCGTAAGTGTAATCATTCTACTGTCAGGCGTCGGATTCTTAAGAGATCTGCCAAGCAGTATTTTTCAAAGTGATTGAAAAGCTGCACCACCAAGATGATCTTTCAATTGAAGCCTTTGCAAAAATGCAAAAACTTTCCAACGCTCATAATTTTAGACTATGATAATGTGTGAACACATGAAAAAACAGGTTCATGTGAGGCTGGTAAATCAATAGGAATGCCAAGCAAGACCTCACAAATGGAAGACCGAGCCATTAGACGAATTGTGAAGAACAAGAGTAACCAGGACTATACTGAATACTGTAACCAGATTTTTTAATAGTTTTTAATATTCCTAAATATGGTGCTAAATATGGATTCTTAAGAGATCTGCCAAGCAGTATTTTGCAAAGTGATTGGAAAGCTGCACCACCAAGATGATCTTTTAATTGAAGCCTTTGCAAAAACTTTCCAACGCTCATAATGGTAGACTATGATAATGTGTAAACACATGAAAAAACAGGTTCATGTGAGGCTGGTAAATCAATAGGAATGCCAAGCAAGACCTCACAAATGGAAGACCGAGACATTAGACGAATTGTGAAAAAGAAGAGTAACCAGGACTATACTGAGTACTGTAACCAGATTTTTTAATAGTTTTTAATATTCCTAAATATGGTGCTAAATATGGATTCTTAAGAGATCTGCCAAGCAGTATTTTGCAAAGTGATTGGAAAGCTGCACCACCAAGATGATCTTTTAATTGAAGCCTTTGCAAAAACTTTCCAACGCTCATAATGGTAGACTATGATAATGTGTGAACACATGAAAAAACAGGTTCATGTGAGGCTGGTAAATCAATAGGAATGCCAAGCAAGACCTCACAAATGGAAGACCGAGCCATTAGACGAATTGTGAAGAAGAAGAGTAACCAGGACTATACTGAGTACTGTAACCAGATTTTTTAATAGTTTTTAATATTCCTAAATATGGTGCTAAATATGGATTCTTAAGAGATCTGCCAAGCAGTATTTTGCAAAGTGATTGGAAAGCTGCACCACCAAGATGATCTTTTAATTGAAGCCTTTGCAAAAACTTTCCAACGCTCATAATGGTAGACTATGATAATGTGTGAACACATGAAAAAACAGGTTCATGTGAGGCTGGTAAATCAATAGGAATGCCAAGCAAGACCTCACAAATGGAAGACCGAGACATTAGACGAATTGTGAAGAAGAAGAGTAACCAGGACTATACTGAGTACTGTAACCAGATTTTTTAATAGTTTTTAATATTCCTAAATATGGTGCTAAATATGGATTCTTAAGAGATCTGCCAAGCAGTATTTTGCAAAGTGATTGGAAAGCTGCACCACCAAGATGATCTTTTAATTGAAGCCTTTGCAAAAACTTTCCAACGCTCATAATGGTAGACTATGATAATGTGTGAACACATGAAAAAACAGGTTCATGTGAGGCTGGTAAATCAATAGGAATGCCAAGCAAGACCTCACAAATGGAAAACCGAGCCATTAGACGAATTGTGAAGAAAAACAGTAACCAGGACTATACTGAGTACTGTAACCAGATTTTTTAATAGTTTTTAATATTCCTAAATATGGTGCTAAATATGGATTCTTAAGAGATCTGCCAAGCAGTATTTTGCAAAGTGATTGGAAAGCTGCACCACCAAGATGATCTTTTAATTGAAGCCTTTGCAAAAACTTTCCAACGCTCATAATGGTAGACTATGATAATGTGTGAACACATGAAAAAACAGGTTCATGTGAGGCTGGTAAATCAATAGGAATGCCAAGCAAGACCTCACAAATGGAAGACCGAGCCATTAGACGAATTGTGAAGAAGAAGGGTAACCAGGACTATACTGAGTACTGTAACCAGATTTTTTAATAGTTTTTAATATTCCTAAATATGGTGCTAAATATGGATTCTTAAGAGATCTGCCAAGCAGTATTTTGCAAAGTGATTGGAAAGCTGCACCACCAAGATGATCTTTTAATTGAAGCCTTTGCAAAATCTTTCCAACGCTCATAATGGTAGACTATGATAATGTGTGAACACATGAAAAAACAGGTTCATGTGAGGCTGGTAAATCAATAGGAATGCCAAGCAAGACCTCACAAATGGAAGACCGAGACATTAGACAAATTGTGAAGAAGAAGAGTAACCAGGACTATACTGAGTACTGTAACCAGATTTTTTAATAGTTTTTAATATTCCTAAATATGGTGCTATTTTTATGCAATACCCTTAGCAACTATTTTTTTGTATTTTGGTTCATGTGAAGGAGTAATAATGGTTGTACAATTTTTTCTTCAAAAAAACTTGGGGGAAATTGAAAAAGATTCTTACTATTATTTTTAAATAAATTTTAATTACACAACATCATTCATTCAATATATTTTTGTCCTTTTTTTCAATTTAAATCGAACATTAAAGCTCTAGGAACTAAGCCTGACACAGTGAATACACTATCTAATTCCAAGCACTGTTAATTGCACTCTCTGAATCAATCGAATAACTATAATAATGAAAAGTAAACATAACCAAAACAACAAAATAGTACAAAAATGAATGAAGCGCCTACCCACTGGTTACACAAAAATAATGTTTCTTTCAAATATTTACAAATATTGCCCCCCTAACCTTTTGAACACAATAAATAATGTTAGTTTTAAAATAAATAAAAAATACAAATTAGCTTACTGCGTTTATGATCAATTGAGAGGTCAAGAAAAGACTCCAGTGATCCGAATCTCATGAAGAAAGATGTTATGTTTAAAGATAAATTAATGGAAAATTTAAAGAATGAATTGAATCATTTCTTTCCTATTGGCTTTACAAAATAGCTCCACTGTAATTCTTCATATCCTCTGGTGTATAGAATTCCAGATATGTTTAAGGAGTAAACTGAGGGTAAACATTATATTTCCAAGATAATGAAACTAATAAACCTTTGCGTCGATGGCTCGAGGAAGTACAAGTGGCGGCCAGATTTTCAGCTCTTTCCTTCTAGAAGTTTACCATTTTTTGCAGTTTAGAACTTCGACACTTTGGTAGGCTCAAATCTGGCGAACCGGAAGACCAAAGTTCCTTTGATCATAACCCCTAAAAATAATCCTCGCACCATTTTTAGAGTTTTTTCTTTTGTGTCACATTGGTCGAGCTTGTTGAATGTTTACACTGAAATTTCTAAGGTATCATCTACACAAGGAAGAATTTATTTATATACGTCAAAAAAAACAAGTTGATTGATCTTTACAACCTCTTCAATGAAGATAATATGTGGTATTTGACGTTATTGTTAGGCACCCTGCACCATCATTAATACGGTCTGCTTCTGCCCCCTAAAAGATGCCCGCTGTTAAACTGTAATTTAATTTTAATTTTGAGTCCACTAAATATATATTATCTGTTGCGAGTGACGTGGTGAGTAAACAAATTTTCATCCATCCCCATAACCGGAGGCTACGAGTCATCAGCAGCATTTGATCTTCTCCTTTTTTGTGCGCATTTACATAGAGCTAAGCATTAAAATCAATACACTTGGAACATCTTAATCTTTGAGGTGGAGTACATTAGACCGAATATATCAGTAAAGAGATAGAGAGAGCGCAAACATTGCTGAAGGTTACAGAAGGGATTACAAAATAGAGAAAAGTTAACAAACAAGGAATACATTCAAGCTATAAAACTACGTGGCCACAGTAAAAAAATGCGCAGCTTATCACTTTTGACGAGATGTAATCGCTGTGGAGAAATAAAATGAAATATAAAGAGATCTTGGGCCGTGATAAAAGAATTCTTGCCTGTAAGTCAAATTGTGCCCATCTAACAACATCTTTCAGATGGTACTAACATTAACACAACTTCGAATTAAAATCAAAGACTTTATTTCGTGTTTACCTATTTAAATTGCTACAAGCTAGAACGCCACTTGACCAGACCTGCCCAAGTAAATACTTGATATTCTGAGTCGAATGCAGAAGCGAGAAACATATTTGCATAAAATGTAGCAAACCTAATATGAAATGTTTCAATTGCTTATTCAATATATGAGCTCAGGCAATGCCTGTCAGAAAAAAAACCGTGGTTATACAAATAAATAAAAAGCAAAAATAAAAAAGAAGAGTCTACAACCTTTTCCAAAATACGAGAAGACACAGTGGAGGGTGAGCAAACATAACGCCAAATAACAAGCGAAGCACTAAAAGTCACTAAACCTACTAGCTTAAATTTAACATGTTAATCTACCCAATCTAGATCAACCTACTTTGTCTTCTGTAGAATTCAATAAAATGTTAAAAAATGATAAATTGAATGAGAGTAGTTTAACGGACAATCCGCTCGAATAGAAAAAATATTGAATTAATTAGTCCAACAATTATTCAGGGAAGAACGCCAATCTTGCACCCTATTTTCTCTGATCTCTTTTTGATGGCTATATTAAGTTATTCTAATCTTCATTTTTCGTATAAATTTCTTTGTCTTTTTATGAAGAAACATTAAAAACAATAATAAAAATCTGCGTTTAATAGAAAATAAACGTGTTAACTTTGAAGAAATAGAGTCCTGAAAGCCAATTATTACAATAAGGAGCTAATATGTAATATGTGTCAATGCAGTTTTTACAAATAATGCAGAAGATGTGTGTTACCTTTTTTTATTTACACCAATTAATACGTTTTGAAAACTATGGAGGTTTATTTTTGACTTTTATTAACGCGCATATTCCTGGAAGAAAAAACTATACCTTAAGTAATAGCAACGCCAATTTTCCGATTTATTTACCTCAACCTTGAAAAATTGGTTACTGCGTCCTTTCTTACAAATTTCCTCCTAAAGAACTCTTCTATTTACTTTATCCTTGAAAAATTGGTTACTGCGTCCTTCCTTACAAATTTCCTCCTAAAGAACTCTTCTAATCTATGTACATAAATAAATCCTTTTCATGCTGGTCCAGGACAAAAGCAAATTCGACGCATTAAATAACGGACTCAACTCAACATCCATTTATCCGTTTTACAAATGAATATGAGTTTTAAAACTTACTCCTACAAAATAATTCCTACAAAATAATGGTTTTAAGACTCAACGAGGTTCTTCTTTGACTCTCACAGGATAGCACACCGATCAGGGTTGGGCCTCATTCCCGATAATGCGACGCTTTCTCAAACAAAAAACGTTATATTGTCGTTTTCTCCAAGCGTATAGAAGTATTAATCCTAATTTATATTATCTTAAGTTAAAAGACAACTCAGGAAGGTTGAAAACCCGGTAAACATTTTTCTAAGCTCTCCAAAAATGTCCAGAGCCCCAGGCGGGGAACTGTATATCGCTAACTCTTTCTCTAATGTTAAAAACACCAGACAGAGACTATTAACTTGCTATTTCACCCTTGATGAAGTCATCAACATTGTCCATCTAAGAAAACTGCCTAACTAATCTCAAATAACCCGCAATTTTAATTTTTGCTTTCCTACATGATTAAATATAAATTATTAGAGCATTTTAATCTTCCTTTATATTAACAAATTATTAGCTTAATTTTTTCTCTTTCTTTCTCTCACTGTTACTATTTGTTCCATCATCATCATCGTCACTAACTCTATAATTTAAGAAGTGGCTTTTGGAGGGTATTTGAATGATAATTTCATCTTAGTTTGGTTATGACTTGTTTGTTTATTATAGATATTTCTACTAATTCTTTTATAATATCAAAATTCAAAATGGTGATGTTCAGAAAATATATATAAGTAACAAAGTTTTGTGAATTTTTTAAAAGCCAAAGAATTCCAAATGGTGAAGTTCACAAAATTTATTATTATGTATCTTTTATAACTCCATATTTTATCAACTTGATGTTTTATAAGCGGGGGAAATTTAGTTTATAGTGGCTTTTTAAAACTATTATAATTGGCAAATTTTAGGAAATTTAGAAAAATTTAACCATGGCTGCTTTTTTTTATTTTAAAGTTTAATCTTAGTAGGGAAGTGCGCGCAAGCTCCATGCGTAGAGAGGAGTGTCGAAGCCATTGCCTGATTTTATTATAGAGGTAATTAAATAAATCCTAATTAATGATAATAAAGACAAGGTTATTTGAGAGCTTGAAGATTCTTGGGTCGGCGGAAAGATTAAATCGTAGTAAAACAAATGAAAACTTTCAATTATTCTGACATGGAAAGTGTATTTAAGAAGAAAAGGAACGAATTCTCGAAAAAAAAATAAAAGAATCTCAGGCAGGATTCAATATCACAAAATGGCAAAAGCGATAGCAATCATCCTATTATTCCACCCACACACGCAACATAATAAGGCTTTATCTTTCAATCTGAAATAAACTGTTTCTGTTTGCTGCAACACAATCCAAAACTAATTTTCCCGAAAAAGGATTCAGCTAAACTCCAGGATTGTAAGAGAAAAATAACACTAAATATTCGTTAAACGATGCATTTTCGCAGTGAATAGGATAAATATGATAAGAAAATCTTTAAAAGAAGAGAAGAAAATTGAGGGAACATTTGCATCATGCGGGAACATTCGCTAACAATAATAATTTGAAAGAAAATATAATTTTCTTGAAAGGATTAATATTGGCCGTCAAGAATTTTTCAATGACAAAAGTTCCGACTCCTCTTTCAATAGCAGGGCTTAATGAAAGCCACAGGAGGAAACCAAGAAAGAAAAACGTTGTTTTTTGAATTCCATTAATTTGAAATCAGCATCGTGAAATATTGATGGAACGAGACCCAAAAGAAATATGTATTGGCAAAAAGAGTTGGAAAAAGAGAACAAACTCCAGTTGGCAAATAAGATTTAGGTTCAATTTTTTAAGGTTCGAGCGATTAGAATTTCATTCAAGAGTTAAAATAAGAGAAGAATATATTTTATAAGGAATGAAAACAATAGGTCTTTCTCTCCAAGTGTTTTTGTATATAAAGTATGGCATTTATAGGAAGTGTTAAATCAAGGCATACACATAGAAACATAAACCAGACTCCGAGATATTTGGGATCAAATAGCAGGACAGGACATACATACAACTATGCCTAACTATCTCATATTTGGGCAATCAAGGGAGGTTTCTTAAGATGAGAAATGCCATCCGGTGGAAATGTAATTCTTTTTGTATTTTTAGTTATATTAGCAACAACATATAATTGCAATCATTTCCTGAAAGTACAAAAAATAGGAAGTAAAATACAGGTTTGATGCAAATTACTATAAAAGATTTACTAAATAAATATACTTTTCACCTTAAAGATCAGAGCAATACAATACCACTGACTTGCCCCTATATGAAGCAATTTTGAAGGCAATATATTTAGAATTAAAAGTTAAAGGAATAAGATAAGAATAACTTGAACCCTAGATATGTTGTCTATCTTAAGAGCGGCAGACTTTACCGGAGCCGTTTTACGAGCAACTTGCTGAGCTGCCTCTGAGTTAGATGACTCAATGCGTAACTACTTTGCATTAAGGTGTGTGGTCGCTGATGGTTAAAGGAAAGCTATTGTTTTAGCCAGAGAAGGGTGAAGGACCCTGGAGCCGAAAACTCAACAAGAGTTGCGCTAGAAGATTTAGTCACAAACCAAAGGGTTCCGAAGGAGACCATAAGTTATGTAACTCATTTTCGGTAGCTATCTGTTTCGTGAGGAATTATAAGTACACTTATCCATATTATTTGAGTATTGTATAATCCCCTTTGGGCAGAGGTACCCAGGGGAGAAAGAAAACAAGGTCTGCTGACCAAAGTCTCTTGCTCTCACTTAGTCTGATTTATGACATAACGACCTTCAAATCTTGCAATAATTCGCGGAATAATCACCGAGTACTTTAGGCAATTATTTCCTTCGAAAGAGAATGTAAAACAACAGAAGGTAATTAAATTTCGTTTGAATCGGCCGAATATTAATCTACCAGGGACTCATAATCATAGGGTACTTTCGATGCGTCTAACCAAAAATTAATGGTACGGGAAATAGTATATCCAAAATGACTTAAGGTCATATTTGGTTGGATGTTTGCGTGCCGAAATTCGGCGTGGTAGAAGTCAGGCGTCATATTATACGCCGCAAGAAGTTCGGATTTGAGGATGGAATAATCCACCATAGCTTTCGAGGGAAGGGATGCACATAGGTTGAGGAGAGGGGAACTAAGGAGGGGAAGAAGCTTAGCGACACCATCCTTCTCGATATCCCAATGGATAACATCAAAAAGTTATCGAAGTGAGTGAGAAAAGATCTGAACTCCTTTTCTTGTTTGAACGTGGGGAGTTTAACGGAGGCGGATTGAGGGGCTTCTGTACCCAAATTTACTCAACGGGCTTCGAGCCAATCGCGATTTAACTGAAATTCATATTGACGAATTCCCTTGTGCTCTTCGCTCTCTCTAATTTCGTTTTGTTCACGTTACGGTCTTTCTCTAACCTCTCTTTGTTTAGCTAATTCTTTAAGCTCTTTTCATTCAGCTAATTATCTAATCTCTTTTTTATTAGCTCTCTCATTACGCTCTTTTTCCTGTATATAAGTGATAAGGCTTTAATGGACCGTTGCACCGGACAGAGAAGGCTTAGCTCACAAATTGATGATACACAGAGAAATATGCTTGTGAAAACGAGGAACCTTTGCTATCCAAATACCCACACTAATATAATACACGATCAAACAAATAAATAGAAAATAGATTAAAGTCTTTGTGAGATGTGTAGGGCTCAGACTCTATTATTCGTATTGGGATTAAAGTCACCCTGCCAGAAGCTCTATCTCCTAACAAACTTTCCTATTAAAAGTTCTCTATCCAAACACATATACAAACACCAATCGATAAATAAATATGGCTGGGTTGTTTCTTGTTTTATTTTGTCTTTGCAACTCAAATAGTACACAGCTTTAAAAATTACAATAACATTAAAGGGTTGCCTTAAAAATATCTCTCTAATGAACTTTTAAAGACCACACACCTCGAAATTATCGCAGAGGGTCGTTTAGGATGGAAGTCACTTTCAACTACGACCTTGGCTGTTGGAGGAGGTAAAACTATCCTGTATGGCTGCTTTTAAAATCTGGCACTTTGCAGTGAGGAATGCTGCGTGTGAAACTTGAGTGTCACATGGGGTTGACCATCGGGATTTGGAAATCTACCGAGTCCCATCGCTGTACCGACTATTAATTAATTCCCACCACGAATTAATCGAATACTCTATACGCGTTCCTTCTGTACAGGGAGTGAACTTTATTCGCTGAAAATTTTATTCAAACAAATAATTACTTTTTTGGGTGTAAATCGCTCTATCATTTCTTCTCTTTAGAAGAGTTTAATAAATTTACCATTGCATTTCTAAATATTTTGTACATATATTATTTATTTCTACAGCCGTTAGCCCGACCAATTGTAACCCATATTTACCCATTTTCCCTCTCGCTCAAATGGGCTCAATCCCAACTCTTGCGTTTTCAATTAATGAGCGCTTCTATTTTGCAGCATGTAGTGCCTTGAGTCTCAATTTAAAGCCACTCAGCTGAGTCTGAGCTATTCAATGCCCTCTTTTGTTGGAAGTTAATTTGGAGTTATAATTAATTCTATAACACTTTTATGTTCGAATTCATAAATGTGGATGCAA
This sequence comes from Ceratothoa steindachneri, assembly GCA_963969495.1. NCBI lineage: Eukaryota > Metazoa > Arthropoda > Malacostraca > Isopoda > Cymothoidae > Ceratothoa > Ceratothoa steindachneri. The sequence goes on along the minus strand of OZ018331.1, from coordinate 65,307,300 downwards.
TTTTTTAAATATCTTCCAAGTAACTCGAAAACAATTAAGTTCATTTATAAGATTTGGTAAATTATGACCCATCCACCTGACTTCCGTGTTATTTTTCTTTGCTTTTATTTTCCCTAAGTTAATCATCTTTGTATCATTAGTCCACCAGCGATTGACGATGACGGAGGTTTCCGCCGAAACTTGGTGTTTCGCAAATAAATTGATCCTAACACTGTGGTTTCTTTCCTGTATATATATATATATATATATATATATATATATATATATATATATATATATATATATATATATATATATATACACTTATATATATATATTTATTTATATGGGGTGCCCCTTTCCTAAAAAATGACGCAGTTTTTGAAAAAATAATATCTCAATAACCTCCTTCCTATTCTCAGCAATTTTCATAGGTAAGATATTTTTAATCTTCATTTTACGAATGACATAAATGGAATTTAGCTACGTTTTATAGTTTTCTTGCACTTCACAAAAATCACAACATGTGTCAAAACAAGGTCTGCCCACTTAAGTCGCTTGCTTTCACTTATTCTGATTTATCACCTTACGACCATCAAACTTTCAATAATTCCCGGACTAACCTTGGTAGGACCTTGGCAATTATATCATTCGGAAGAAAATGCAAAACAATATAAGGATTTTAAATTTAGTTTGTGTCCACTGAATTTTTACAATGTTATTACCTAAAAATAAAATGGAAAACGGTGTCCGACGGACCAATCAACCGCCATAGTGAGATATAGAGCCGCATGTGACTAAAAATGAATTGTATTTGTGAAACTATAAATCCATTTAATGACCTAATTTTGATTCCTGTTACTATTCGCTCCTCTTTAGTTTAGAGGTAAATAAAGTGAAGCCGTCATGATAGAAAGATAAACCTCCTCTGCCAAAGGATTGCAAATTGAAACCTTTTAGTTCTCTTTTCTTTTTTAGACTGCATTCTTGGTCAGGGGAAATTTATCCTTTCCTCTAAAATTATTATTACCATAATAGTTTATTTGTCTGCCATTTTGCTACTATTATTTACTTTCTTCTCCTTTGTATTTTTTTATCCATGTTTTCCTTGCATTGCCAACATCTTCCAATGGATTGCGCAATTTTCCGTTTCCATCTCAATACTTATAATAAAATCGTGAAAGGGTTTCTCCAATACTGATTTGATTGTCCTCAAACCTATTTTTCACTTTTACTGTTGCCTATATTTTCCAATACGCCACTATTTATTGAAAATAGGCCACAATCAAAATCCCACGTAATGGATTTCTAAGTAAGAGGGACTAATTCTGGATCTCTGAATTGAGATACAAAATTTAATGATTCTTTCCTTGTACATTTTTTTATGTAGGCGCTCATATATGTACTCTCCTACAGCTTAAAATTGCATGTACCTTACGAAAAATTGTCCTTTAAATCTCATGAAAAGAAGGGTGATTGTTTTATTTCCATATTTCGTTCTTTTCTTAACTCCATTTTAGTACAATGTATTTTTCTACATTTAGTTTTTTTCTTTGTTTCTATTACTTTCTTCCATTTGTATTTTAAAAAAAAAATATTTGCACTTTAACTTTAATACAAGCTTCCCAGAAGTTGAAAACTTTTTGATCCTAACTGCTTAAAATTTATTATTCCTAGAGTTTCATTTATTGATAGTAATAATATGGTTGGTATTAGTAGGTCAGGAGACACTACTTGATGTAGGTATCAATTTCTCTAATAAAATTTTCTTGCTCTATTACAAGGTGTCTGCAGTGAAGTACTCATCCACATTACGGAAATTCTTTCGATGTAAGGAAATGAGCTGTTTATCTTGAGAGGTGTTTACGCATAACCTTAGGTTGTGTTTCCTTTGTGTATTCTCCAATTCAATGCCACCCTTCTTGCATTATTTCATCCTATTCGGTGGATATTAATTTCCTCTTTCCACACTAATAAATTAAAATCGACTGTGAACAGGTAGTGATGTAAAATACCCTGGCAATTAATTCGGTGTGTCTTTCTTCGGACCTCTTAGAAGAGTTCAGGTGGAAGTTCGTTTTAGTCCAGCATTGGCTCAGCAGTCAATGATCCCCTCGAACGTGTGAAGTCAATTGTTCGAATGCCATAGGAAGCTGATTTTTAATTCATTTAGCAACTCATATAGGTATATATATATACTACTGGACAAAATTATGGACCCCGTTAACTTTTTGAATAAAATTATTTCTAATTGGCAGAAAAAGTTAAACTTTTCAGTTTTATTTTCAACTTTTACATTCATTAAATTATTCGTTTTCGCACAAAATGATGTCGTTTAATTTCTGCAAAATAATTGCGAACATTTTTATGTAGAATTCTATCGCTAATATCCTAAGCAGGTGATGATATAGTAAGTTTTTGCGCGAATTTCATTAGCTTTTAGTTTCTAATGCTACTTAATCGCCAACACATTTTTTGGAAGCTGTTCATGCTATAACCATCCTTTACACTCATCTTCATCTTTGATCAGAATGGCTTCCAAGTGCTAAAAATACATTACAAACGCAGCAAATCAGAACACCTTACAAGGAAAATGTCATATAAAATGAGATAAAGACTCAAAATACTGTTTAGTACAATGGAAAATGATATCAAACTTTTTCCAAAGACGAGTATATTACATGATATATGAAATGATGTCCCTTGATAATTTATCCTTTTTTTCTGACATCACTCTTAATCGCCTCCTCACTGCTACATAAATAGCTAGGCAATTTAACAGAGCCGACAGAGCAAACAGCTCCGATACAATGAAATAGAGGTCTAGAGAAAACAAAAGAAATTTTGTCATTGCTGGTCCCAAACCTGGTTGAGATATGAGCAGGTTTGGCAAAGGGGTGCAGTTACCTTAGCCATAAAACCAATTATCTACTATAAATCAAAGTCTAATTAATCATTATTGTTTGCAAGCATATAAAATTACTTATAATTTTCAAAAAATGAGGCTTGACATATTTATTTCATTTTACGATCAATGAATATAGGTGGAAGGGCGGCCCACCCGCTCGACTCAGGGCCCCAATAAAAACTGGTCTTTTTCTTATTAGATATTTCAAGCGCTCTTAATTACGTGTTTCCTTTACAGTAACTTATCTGCATTAATTAAGCCATTTAAAAACAAATTTATTTGCCTAATTACACACTACATCCTCATCCTGCGAGTCTCTGATATTTGAAGCGCATGACGCACAAGAAGCTCTCAACTTCGGCGCCAAGTTTATATTATCCCCTTCTTAAGGCGATCTTTATTTAAGGAGGCAGAATTAGAGCTTGATGGGTCTTTGAAGAATGCAGAGGGAGGAACCATATGTACACATGCCCCTTCAGTAAGATTTACGGGTTTAGGAATTTTGGGTCAATTTCGGCTATACATTTACTTGTAAAGAACTTGTTAAATTGTGGTTGTAATGTTACATATTGAACGTTGCGAGCGATAAAAAAAATAAGCGTTGAATTCTGAACATTTTGTTAAAATGTAAGTCAATACTTTCTTGCATAGCCATTGTTCACAATTATTGGTACAGGCACTGATGGTAGAAATTGATGAGGTTTTTGCAAAGATGACATGAAATATGAGTTCATAGATTTAGCAATTTGCCTAGATAGTGGCATCTGTACTTTCTCTAAGCAAATATTTTTCTGGTTAAAGGAAAGAATTAAAGTTAAACTTAGTTCCTCAGAACAATTGGAATACTCGAAGGAAATGTTGTCATTTTTCTTTTCTAATCATTTTCAAATGAGTTTTTCGTTTGTATGATGCCGTTGTTATGGGAAAAAAGAACAGTTTACCTCACTTTAATTTTATATTAGACTTTAGTTGGTTATCTTGGGAATCTTCATCTGATCGATATAAATTATTTACTCGGCTGCTCCCAATATACAGGGTCAATAATTGGACAGAAAGGTTCCTATCCATGAAACATGTTTAATTCATGTTTCATGGATAGGAAATTTGCCTAAGTCTTAATGATTATTTTGGTGTTGAAAACAAGAAAATTTTTTGGTATTTTTATTTAACAAAATGAATTAAACGGGAAGAAGATATGAAATGTCATTGTTAACTTGAAGATTATTGCGTAAGATTATCGATTTAATTGACAGTACTCTAGCTATTCTTCCATATGCGTTACATTTCTGTGTTTTTTTCTTTTGGATCGTGAAATATATCAAATGGCGATAAGATTACGAATGCTGATTACACACTATTAGCCTTACTTAATGCCAGTTTATTTTAATTGATGCTTAAAAACTAAAAAAAATGCCCCTCTATTAAATGGTCAAAACCGTTTCTCTATCCCCACCACTCTCTTGCAGGAGATTAAGAATTTCTATATAAACATAATTTTAACCTGTTTGCCGTTTTAAAATTTAATGTAACCTGTTTGAATCCATTACTCCTCATTTTATGGTCGATTGTTTGTTTTAATTGGAAATGAGTGTATATTTATGTATAGGCAAAACGAGGGACTAAGTTCTTTCGCCCCCAAAACAAGAAATAAATAGGTCCACAGGATGATGTTTAGATATCTGCGAGGGTATAATAATACAATAAATGATTCGAATGTATTAAATAAATAGACTGCAAAAAATGATTATATTAAATACAATGTAAACGTATCAAATAAATACAGTGCACAAACATGGGCATTAAATACGTCAGAGGATTAAAATATCAACGACAACACGTCGTTATAAAGTAAGCACTGCTACTACTTCTTTTATAAATAGCTGTAGGTCTCGATAACAAGAACATAAGAATGGGTCCTAACATGAAAAGAAATATTTCAAAGTAGTGAGGCAATACGTGGATGGCTGCTGTCCTAGGAACGGGTAGAGTCGTACTAGTCCAATTGTATTCCGACTTCCTTTTGATAACGAGCGAGACGAGTAAATCAGGAGCTTGCAATCGGTGTAGCGGCAGATGCTGCCATGGGTATAGATATCAGCAGATCCTCGCTGTATGAACTCCTTCTCATCGGCTTTACTTCTTAAATCAGAGGATCCATATTTATACCACTCACCATGAGCGCCTACATGAAGAAATTCTCTCGGCGTTCAGTTTGTTGACCTGCGCTCCAGTCGCTATGGCGTAAACTATGTAGTAAATTATAGAACCGCGCTTCCCAGGAGCTAGGACGTAAGTTACAAACGGGTCGTAAATCACGTGGAAGGTTATCCTTACAATTTAATAGAGCAAAACATTTTATAATTCACATAATTAGTATTTATACCATCTATATTTGTAATGGTACTATTAATTGAAAATTTAATTTCTGACAATGAATTTTTACATTTTCGGCCAGCTGTGGGTTCGGTGGCACGAAAAAAGCTTATTTTAACATTCAGTTTTATCCGATCTTATAAATGGAGCCAAGAAAGAATTGGACTTCAAAATTCGGATGTAGAACAGCCACACATTTTGAAAACAGTTTTAATTTTAGCCTCATCAATTAATAAGTAAACATTGTGTATATATTTCTCACCAGTCTTTTGGTATTCATTGTCAATACTAAAAGAGTTATTTAGAAATTTTTGGTCTTCCATCTGAAACTTATCGAAATCAATCGCTTAAAACCTTTATTCTAATAAAATTACGATAATAAGTCTTTTGTTTTCAATGTTTCAATTAAACACCCAAACATCGAATTATTTCAGGTAATTCCTCGGTTTGTCAAACAAAACAAAATTTAAAAAGGAATAAAATCTGAACAAATATTATCAGGGGGGGTTCAAGAGGAGCAGTAATCTCGGTTTCTTTTCTTGATTGGGCACCTGTGACGACGGGTTGAGTCAAGACGTTGGAATAAACCTGGAGGCACTATCTTACTAGCACTGAGCAGAATTTTATAGCGGCCCTCACCACTTCAGCCCAGCCAGTGAAATATTGGCATGCCAGATGTCAATTTAGTCTGGGGAAGCGATTTGCGCGTCCCAGGTGTTTATAGACTACCGCAAATCTTTCGTGCTTAGGGGCTATTGGGGTAGGCAACTCGTAAAAAAAAACTATAAAGGTGCATCCTGTATCTCGAACGAGGGTGGAGACTCGCTAGCCGTTTACTGCTCCGGAGTCAAATTTCAGACTTCCAGGAAGAGCTCCTATCGAATATAAAGTTGACGTGATGTGCGGAGGAATTGAGGCGAAGAGAGAAGCAGGGGAATCAGCTTGCGACGATCGTGATGCGGGAGCGGCACTCGTTTGGTGTACTTGGTTGACAGAAGCACTACGGAGTTGTGAGTTCTGAGGGCATTTAAATCGTAAGTCGCTTTCTACGCCACAGGTGAAAAATATAATGGGCTTTCTGGAGGAGGATGGCGCAGGGGAATTTAAAATAAAAGATTTAATATCCCGGGATTCTGACGAGGAGAGATTTCTAGGTTTTAAGGGGGCAATCACCTTAACGAACTTACTCGGGTTTGTGGAGGAAATCTTGGGTTGTTGCTTTTTGCCTTGGGGGACAATGGGAATGTCCTCTTATTTTCCTTCGGGTAACAATTATGGCTCGCCCCGTATACTTCAGCCTCTTTGACGCATGAATGAACAAATTGTAAAGGGAGCAAATCCAGGAACTTGTCCTTCAGGACAAATTTGACTAGGGAGTCATAGGCATGGGCATAAGCAATTCTAGACCAGACCAACCAGAAGTTAAAATGCCTTTGGAGGTTGTAGCCAAACTGACGGAAAGTTAGGTTTGGCTGGATTTGGGCGTGACGAAACTTGGAGCGATAAAAATCAGGGGTCATATTACACGCCGCCAGAAGCTCAGATTTCAGATGGGATGGAAATAAATATGTCCCGGAGTTGCAAACGAAGTAAGCAGAGAAGCTTGGTGACACCGTCTGGCTCAATGTCCCAATTATCCACTTCAAAATCTTCTCGATGTGTATTAAGGAGGATCCAAAATCCTCGCCTTCTTTATTAACGGGGAGCTTCACCGATGGTGACTAGGAAATTTCTGTGCGAGAATTGATAGAGAAGGTCTCGACCCTCGCTCGACATAGCTAAAGCTCATGCTTGCATATTTATCTCCTTTCTCTTTCTTCCAGGACTCTCCTTGGGGCTGAAAACACTTAAAAGACGACATATTGCGTGTGATAACGGAATTAACGCACATAAAAAATCAACTAACTTAACAGCAAGCAATGCAACGAGGTTGACGGCCTATATTTACCATATGTCGAAGTATAGCTGATAAATATATATCTATTGAGGGGATTCGATTAGCCCGGTGGTGCCGAATAGGGTGGATCGAAAAGGGTAGTTTGGCACAAACTTTTGAAATTCATTTTTCCACCATGATTTTGTGATGGACTCAACATCCAAAACTATTGTGTTAAAATTTCATACTTGTATATTAATATTTTCAGGTTCTTCAAAGCAAGTGAAATATTTTTAAAAAGCAAAATTCTATCAATTTGCTTTCAAACTTAAAGTTGTCACATCAACATTAATGTCTTATACAGGTTATAGTCATTCCATAAAACCTAAAAAAAATATATTTCAATAAGAGTTTACAAACAATACTTCTACTTCCATTTTATTGAATAAAAATAATCTATTAACTACTCGATAAGTTTCCTTCCTTTTCATCTGTATATTTCCATCCAACCTGTAAATTTTTATCATCATCCCTTAGGAATAGAAGAAATTTTTACTATTACTCAATATCAATTTATTCAATACGGTTAGATTTTTGTAGTATTATTACCCTTCTTGTTATTAAATGAGGGTATTTTTATCCTGAACTCAATTCTACTTTGTATATAACTATACCGTTTGTATTCTCTACAAACTGCTAGTTACCAGTTTGATGCATCTCTCAACTACTTTTGTATTCCAAGGAAACGTAGGAATATACAATTTAGGTTTATGACGGATAAATTCTTCTAGTTGATCATTAGAGAGCATCCTCGTCAGTGGAGGTTTGGTCTGCTGTCAATAAATTAGGTAAATGTAGTTATCAGCTTCAAAGTTCATGTCTTGGATCTTGAAAGTAAGTACTGATTTTCCTTCATAATTTTTTTCTGCTTTCATAATGCTACTCCATGCGAGTTTTGCGATATGATTTATTTCACTTTCACCATAAAAGAAGAATGTTTTCCGCATGTGCAAAATAAGCATTCCTTTGAATCACTGGGGCAACTATATCTTTAATCTGTTTTTTCATCCCTTGCAGTGTCTTGAAGAGGTTGAGTGCTCCATCTTGCGAAGAAAAGTTAGCGTTTATTTCTAACTAGCATGGAGTATACACCTTCATGATGAATAAGACAATAAATTTCACCGTGTCAGTAGGGTTGGAAGTCGAAACATATAATCGAAGTATCCGATTTGCAGTTATAAACCATCATGCATGCAGACATTTTTCCAGGACTCTTCGAACCATTTGAGCAGAATATTTACCTTGTGAGATAGATAGAAGGATATCAAAAAGATAATTTTGATCGCTGCTCAGATTTCCTCTGTCAGCAGACGGCAACTTAATCGGAACTGACTCGAATTCAACAACATTTAGAGTCTCACATTTATCCAGTTATTTCCCTATATGTCCGAGAAATCGAGGAGGGCCCGTTGTTTTCCCATCTAAGTTGTTGATGAGATAACGCAAAGGGAGCTCAATTGCATGGAACTGGCAAATAGGCCAATGCAGAGTTCTATTAAGGTTTTTCTTTAAAATTCTGATCACACCTCCTTTTGTTCTTGTATTCACTGCCGTTCCATCGCATCCCACAGCAACGAGTTTATCAGTTGCGATGTTATTTACTTCTAGATACGAGAATGTTGCGTCGCATATAGCTTTTGCAGAACCTGTCTCTTTGTCAGGTGCCCAAGGTACTCTGAACCAGGTTCTTCTATCATATAGATGTGCTCTTTCATTATCTTTTTCTTGTGATGTGTTCTTCACTTCGTCTCAACAACAAATGTGATATCTTTTCTACTATCAAAATAAAGAGAATATAATGGCATATCCGATCTAATTTCTAGCTGTAGTGTAGTACGTTCTTCGATAGCTTTCTTCTAACACTTGACCTGTCAACTACTAGAGAAGTTTCTTTGCCTTCAATTGACAATAAGTTTCTATCAGACACAGCAGTTTGGTCAGATGCCAACTCAAATTCTGACAATTTTATTCGTTTAGATTGATCCCTGGATGCAAGTTTTTTGATTACTTCTTTGCGTTTCACGGATGAAAGAAGCTCATAGTCGACAACTTCGTCAGCAGATTCTTTTTCTGTGCTGGATGGAGGAGAAAAATCTCTTCGATATTATCTGTCGAAGTAGACGGTTGATTTAAGAGACAATACTCACAAATCTTTCTAACTGCATTAGGAATATGCTTTTTTGTTTGCATTTGATCGATATTACCAATTGCCATCTTCCTAGTTGTTCATTGGTGTTCCAGAAGCCTTTGATCCAATGGCGCCACTTTCTATTCTTCGCAACAAGGAGAGTTTTGCAAGCTATTGCATTTAGAACATGAAATATCATACAATTCGACTGCATTCTTTGTAAAGTCGTCACATTTCTGTTTGAATGATATCATATTTCTCGGGCTAATATTTATCATCTAAATAAATATTTTGAATAATAATTTAAAATTCTTTTTCTAACTGCCTATATTGATACACAAGATAATGATTCCGTTTACCAAATGGAAATTAACTTCTCCGCTTCTAATGTCATAATTTATTTAGAACGAATTCCGTTGCTGTCATTTCTCCTTGGTAGAATCCCTTTTCCTTTCATCACGGGAGGAAAAGCAGACCCAATTATATGGGTGTAATGAATCTGAGCAAATTTCTTTTACTACTTCTTCTTCTACACATTCAAATAGAAAATTCCATCAGAGTAAATTTTAAAGGATTTTATTTCCAACCTTCCAAATATATATATTTATTTTTTAATGAAAATATAAAATTTGGGAATCAAGTTGTTGCGAATGAATATCTTATTATTGACTTCTCTCATGAGTTTTCGATTATGCGAAATACAAATTTTTATAAAATTACTTTAATCTAATAAAGAAGCACAAGAACTTAAAATATCGACTTTCTTATTTAACTCTAAAATAAGAATGGTATTATCATATAAACAGTGAGAGCAACAATATTCTGATTTTATGATTTCCTTTGATATATAAATATGTTTTCCCGTTAATCTACTAGAGAATATTTATTTGAATTACCATTTGCATCAACAAATCATTTATAAATTACGTTAGCGATTAAAGAGTAATGATTACTAGAATACTGGGTACCTTTTCATCTAATAATATTATTTGAAAAATTGAATACAAATGATGTCTCGACTCTTTGCTTCGCCATTAAAAATTGGATCTACTTATATACAACTAGATCGAAAAGATTCTAGATTTATTTATAATTCAAAACCAATAAATCTAAATATTGCCAGAGCTTATAAATGGCTAGTAAGACTCTAGAACACTATAGTTCTTAGGAAATAAATAGACCAACTCCCCTGCACCTACTCCTGTTTCCCTACAAATGCGAATCCTTATGAACTAAAAATGAGAATGGCCAATGGAAATCCGAGATAAAGGAAGTGAGACTTCCCAGCAAGAGTTGATCCTTCGAAGACACTATGAAAAGCCTTCGTAAATCCTTTCTAGCGTTGACTAACTCTCTGAGGGCAGGCATAAAGTGTATTAAGAGTGTGCAGTAAAGCGAATGAAGAGAAAAAAAGTTTTTTAATAAGAAAGTGAATGCACGGAAAAGTTGACTGAGAGAGAGAGAAAGAGGAGAGTGATATGAACTAGAATTCAATGTGTGTCATAGATGTTTCACGATATAACCAACCAACACTTTAATAGATTAACTAGCCAACCGACCAACCGAATAAATTTCGTCAGTAATTTTAAATGTTTAGTTAGTTGATTTCTCTACTCCCACGTTAAAGGTCAGTCCCTATGTTCATTCTGATTTATTTTGTTTTTTTGTCTTTTTTTGGTGTGTTTTTACCATTTAATGTTATTTTTTGTTTACTTCAGTAACTTTTAATACGTGATAATCAAGTCAGTTTTTTATAATTTCACTTTGTATTTTTTTTTTTAAATACCACTGGGTAGTATTATTTAATTCTATATATTATTAGTGTTTTTACTCTAATTTTAATTATTGTCATTCTTTTTTTTTAACTTGCCTATTTCCATGTTTTGGGTTGTTTTTTTTTAATGCATTCATTTAAGTGTTATCAATTAATGTTCTTTCCACTTCTCATTAGACGATATAGTCGCTGAAGATGGACATAGTAAAGGTCCGAAACGTGCGGCCAATAAATGATTAGTATATTCAACTGGATCTTCATATACCTGCTATATATGTATATATATATATATATATATATATATATATATATATATATATATATATATATATATATATATATATATATATATATATATATATATATATATATATATTAGATCTAACATAAACAGCCCTGGGCTAATCTTGAGATTACTCTCCTTTGTGTGGGAGATTAAAAATAATTCCAGGATATTTCTCTTTATAAAATCATTACTATGGATTATTGTATCAGTTTTTGACCAGTTAATTCTGTGTCCCATCTCAGAATTATGGACAGCTAAGGCATTATTTAGATATCCCTTAATTACTGCATTTTAGTTTTGTTGGGTCCTTATGGAAACATTTTTGGAAGTTTGTCCTACATAGAATAAATTACTATCTAAACATGGAATTCGGTAAATTACATTATTATCATTATTGGGGCTATGATTTATTGAGATATTTCTTAATGTATGATTGTATTTAAAGGCTACCTTAATATTATATTGTTTTAGAATGGGCACTACAGACATAAAATTATTATGATAGAGTAAAATTAATAGGTTTTTACGAGGTTCTATTGTCTCTAATTTACAATTTTGAAATGTCTTTTTGGCTATATTTATACATTTTTTCTAGAAAGTACTTTGGGTAGCATAAATTGGAAGCACTATCTTTAATTTTTGTACCACAAGAAATATGTAGATGTCAAAGTATAGCTGTGATATAATCATATTTCTTCAATAGACTAAATTTAGTTCTAGCACAAGTAAATAGAGCCAGATTTGGGATATTTTATATTTAACAAAAGATGTTCTGTTTCAGATCCTGAAGCAGTGAAACAGTCTCGTAGTAATGGGTGCTTCGTCCGAAATTGCTTGCTTGTGACAACCTGCTGTGAACGAGTTGTGATACTCTTTTCTCTCTAATTTCTAGCAATTTAGGTTTTGCAATAGCCTCTTTTGTCCAAACTATCAATGGCCTCTTGTATTCTAAGTAAACTCTATCAACAGTCCTGTTCTTATCGTAGAAATAATTTTATACAAGAGATTTCGAAAGACAATCAACAGGCACATCTTCACCGAAATCCATTTTGTTTGTCTTTAATTAGCAAACATAAATTAACCCAGGATTTTGAATGCTGTTTTACGTGGTCTCCCGCTGTTTAATATTTTAATATACAGCCTGAAAAAAGTTAGAGGTTAGTTTTGAGGGTTAGGTGTTAATATTTTATATGTTTTAATTAAATGCTCCTATCGCATTTTTTATTAAACCAAGTTAGGTGTAAGGAAATAATAACTAGCCTTTAATTAACCTCTTAAACTTCGAATATAACCACTTTTAATATTAAATCCATACAATTCTCCCTTTAAATGCTGTTTAAAACGTTAACTTTTAGGTAAACTGAATATTAGATGATTAAACATGTCGGTAGATTGTGTATTAGACCAGCCCTTATTAAGCAATAATTAAAGTTAATGTAATTGTTTATTTCTACTGTAACTTTCCTGTCTCTAATTCACCGATTAAAGCAGAGATCATCCTTCTTCTATATCATGTATCATAATTATATCTCCCTCGTTTTCTCATGTGTCTGAGACACATGAGTAAACTAAACAAAGGTTAAAAGATGGCCTTAAACTTTCTATAAAAAAACACTCTAAATACCTATGCTGGCTTAAAAAGTACATCATTAAATATAAATATTATCCACCTTTACCACTTATTTTCAGCCCAAAATAGCATCAGCTTGTCCTTTCTTGCAATTGAATTTAGCATTCCCTCCCATCCCTACACTATTCCCTACACCGAGAAGTAAAACTAATTAAAGTAGTGGTTTATTCGATAGTCGTGTCATCTTTCTCTTTAATATAGTGTATGAGATATTTCGCCAGTATAAATAAATACGCATAAAGTTTAGAATGACAAGTTGTTGCAAACCAGAGACCACCAAGGCCATTTCACGCGTAGAAGTTATGATACCAATCATCAAGAACTGTTGGTCCCTTAAAGAGGGGGCACCATTTCACTTTTAAGATTGGGTCAATATTGTATTTAAAATGTTTAACACCATCTCTTACCCTTTGCTGGACCTATCTAGTGTGTAAACGGTAGTGGGAGGTTTCAAAGCAGTGTATCAATGACCCGAGGCAAATGAATGCTACTTTCCATCTAAGTTAATGTTAAAGCAGGGAAGCAATAGAGAGTGGCGTTGCAAACGCCTCTTAGTGCTATGTATAGAATGAGCGAGCTCCGTGCGTTTGCCCATTGGCGGCTGTTTGGTCCACACTCGGGTTTGTTTCTGCTCCCTCAGGGATTGAACCCGCTTTCTTGGCGTTGGTAGTCCAATATTTTAACCGCGAGGCTAACGAGAGCCCTGGTCCTAGTAAGAGAAGAAGAAGAAATCAGGAGGGAAATTAGTGGAAATGCACCTATTGCATCACTAAGTCCTATCCCTAATCTGGTCAGCAATACGGTTAATCAGAAGGGTTTTAGAGCCCTATTTCGTCCATCATTAGGTCTTTTTAGTCGTAGGAATGAATGAAGGGGAAACAGAAGAACAAATAAAAATGTTTTAACAGGTAGTATAAAGAATAGGAGGGAAAGATTAATACAACATGGGAATCTAATAAGGGCGTATTCGAGAAGTAAAACAGGCTTAATTGTCTACAGTTACCAGGCCACTGATGTAGAAAACTAGGAAACAATAACCTTAGAGTTGTTTCAGAGTTGGCGAACTCACTAAAGCAATCTAAACAAAATAAGTGCATTAGATTATAGCAGGAGAACAGCTCCCAATCTAGTTTCCCCGAGCCATTCATAGGTTGAGTCTGGTACGATGCGCAGCTGAAACAACGTGGTACTCGGAGAGCAGCGACAAATGCTCCTTTAGAAAATGTTAAGCTAAAGACTTAATCTCGAATCTCGAAAACGAAAATATATATATTTTTTTAATCCTTATTTAAATAACATGTCAGTGATTGAAGTAAACCGTCATAAATGGAGGATTTATGCAAAGTTTGTCTGATAAAAGACATTTATTCAAGAAAAATAAACATAATTATCAGCGTAAGAAAGTCCATACTTAGAGTAACTAGCCTAAACATAGCCTTAAAGAAATCCCTCGAACTTTCGTTTCCATAGAAATCTATAGCCTTCACATAGCATTAAGTAAATAAAGAGAATTTCCTTACCCATAGAGCCTCCATAGACTACGCATAGTTATAAATATATCATCCGAATATATGGTTCGTTAGAGACACCATAGCCTACAGATAGCGCTTAATAGATCAATCAAATTTGCGATTCCGTCGAGGCCTCATTGTCTTAGCATAGCGTTAAATAAATCACCCAGATTCCATTTCGATAGAAACCCAATTGACTACAACTACTTAGCGTTAAATAATTCAATCGACCATAAGGTTCCATGAAGACAACATAGCTCAAGCATAGCGATAAATTCTTTCCTCTGATATTTTCCAGGGTGTCAATTTGCCAGATTATACAACCTGAGGAAATTTTATATTCCTTCTTCGATGTCTTCTTTTGTATCTCTTAATTTCTAAAAGTTTTAAATTCATTTTAATTTTTTAGTTCCTAAATTTCAGAAAAAATTCCGATAACGTAAATTGCATTTAGCCCTTCACTAAAAAAATATCTAATACTATATAATATACCAAAACTAAAATTAAATGTCTAAAAAGAATTGAAAATTATGTTCCTAGATACGAGGGGCGATCAATAAGTTTTGCAATTCGGATATAACGAAACGAGATATGAGGAAAAGTTTTTTATTATTTTTGAATATAACTACCCTCGACTTCAATGCACTTGCGTCACTTGTCCCTGAGGCTTCGAATTTCCGACAACCAGAAATCTCCCGACTGCTGTTCAATCCACTCCTGAGTGGCGGAATAAAAAGTAGTCGCTAGGGGCCAGATCTAGAGTGTAGGGGAATGGTACTCGCGCAGGGCAGCTTGTGCAACTCTGGCCTTGTGGACTTTGACGACGCTGAAGTCGATCATCAGGCATGAGGTTTCTAGGGACCCAACGGGCATAGACCTTGGTCATGGCCAAATTGTCGTAGTGATGTTGATAACACTTTCATGTGGTATTCCAAGTTATCGCTCGATTTCTCCGACCTTCACCCGTCGATTTTCGAGGATCATCCTCTTCACACGGGCCACATTGTGATTGTTGGTCACGTCTGAAGGGCTCATGGACGGGGTTCATCTTAAAGGGACTCACGACCATTACGAAACTCCCTATTTCAGCGAGTAATGGTTGCATAGGAAGGGGCGGTGTCGGTGTACACTTCAACCTCCGTTGATGGATCTCTTTTGCATTCTTGCCTTCCTTGGTAAAAAATTTGATCAGGGATCGCTGCTCAAACCTCTTTATTGTTGAAAAATTTGTGACTGACGATCTGCGATATGCTTCTTAAATAGACGAGGCAGGAGCATGCAGGTGCAGGTCCTGACTTGTCTTAACCTTTCCTAACACCCCCGCAAACAGCCATGCCCAATCCTCTGTTTTGCCATACCGATTCGGAAAACTTAATGACCGCCCCTCTTATATCTTGGGAGCTCCCCCAAAAAGGTGCATATACCAACCTTAAGAGGAGAAATAATTTCAAGAACAATGCAGAATGGGATAAGAACAAACACTATTTTCTGTATGAAATATGTAGACGAGAACAATAAAAGTGAAATGAAGAAAAGAGTGGCAGGGGAAGAGAAAATAAAAGAAAGTATATTAGTCAGCTTCATTTAAAGATTTTATGCAAAAGTTAATTTAAGTTATCGAAACCTGAAAGCAAACACCAAAGCTGAATTAAAGCAAAAAACTAATTCTTGGGATACAGAAATTTGGAAAAAGATGTGTCAGAAAAGTTGAATCTAGAAATATACAAGAATTAGGAAAAAGAAATAAAGGGTGAAGAAAACCTTAATGATAATAGACCATCCTCTGTGATTATATAAAAGGCAAGATCAAACAACTTAAATCTAAACCACAGGCAAAAGCATAGAGGTGAAGAGACAAAGTGTTTGATGTGTGAAGGTGAGTCAGAAAATTTAAACCAGTTATTTTATGTTGTACAGGATAGTGTAAAGAAAGAGTAAAAGAACTATTAGTACACCACCCCTATACCCAAGATGAATAACAATTGATAGGACATTTTTTATTTGAAAAAGGAGAAGAAATAAAGAACAGTTTATACAAGTTTTGAGAATAAGAAAAAGAAAAAGAACAATGTCTTAAGTATATAAGAGAAGCATTGTTGCAAAGAAATTGCGTCTCGACTCTGAACCGGAACCTATTTTCTTTGATAATCATTCTTATTTACTATTTGTGAACTTTATCGTACCAAGACATATTTCGAAGTTTTTGGAATGCTAGGTTAAAAATCTTTTTAATAAAACGCAATTCTTTTTACTTGCCTTTGATTAAAAAAACTGTTCCCTAAATTCACTCCAGTACAGAAACATTTACATATAAATGAAATAATGATGCTCTATTTTAATAATAATTCAAGTTGTGATCCCAGTAGATAAGGAAGCTGGCACCTTAGCATAATAAACTACTGTGCATCTCTCTGGCAGGGTGACGTTTCTAGATTTATAAACATCTTGGGACAGGAGGCTTCGGGACAGTCTGGTTGGCTTAAGATTAGGGCACAGATAATTTAGTCGCTGTTAAATTTCAGATTTAACCTTCTCTTTAGTTTCGTCATGAAATAGAAGTCTTAAGACAAGTTAAGCACCTAGATGGATTCATAAACCTGATAAGGGAAAGGTTCGGTTAATTAATCCTCTACTTACTAAGCGATAGCGATGTAATACTTAGGTGAAACCATATACGACATAACGTAAGAGATATAGAAATGTTTTAGCAAGAAAACAATTTAGAAATCAGAATATAGGTATTATTACTCTTTTAATCAATTCATGAGGCCGTTTATGTTCACCAAGATATCAGCCCGAAAACCTCTCTCAATGGACGAAATTACAAAAATCCAAAATTTAAATGATTAATTTCGGTCTTTGCCGTTAACTGAAACCGAAATTACAACAAATATCCTCTGAGGAATATGCTGCTAATATTGTTGGCACTGCTTAATTTATCAGTCACAATTAGCAGAGAAGGAAACCGGCGAGTAAGCAAGATGACATCATATCCGTCGGGAGTTGTATTCCCTGAGCCTCAGCCTGCGGAATCAGAACCCCAGGATAACATCAAAGGGTAGCAAAGATAAAGAAAAAAGTATTATTTGATCTCTTCGATACAAACAAAGATACACCTTACTTCCTTCCACGATTATTGGATTACGACCATAGATTGTGAGTTTGGCAAATTCATATGTATAAGGTCTTTCAACAACGTCGCTCGAGCTTTGTCAGGTGATTGTGGCCATGTTGTTATTGCAGCATATGGCCACCTCACTGTAAACTGTTCAGTAGTACAAGGCAAGTTACGATCGAAAGTTATAGCGTTGAACAACGTGTGCAAATCATCAAATGTTATTATAAATATCAGTGCTCCGTTCGACAAACGTTCCGCGCATTACGTGATTTCTATCCTCGCCAGCGACGAGGCCCATTTTTGGATGAATGGATTTGTGAACAATCAAAATTGTTGGACTTGGGGCCAAAAACAATCCCAATTAGATACACCAGCACCAATCGCTTCCCAACTTCCCAACAAAGTCACTATTTGGTGCGGATTTTCGTCTAACTGAATCATCAGTTGGTATTATTTTGAGAAGGAAGATGGGATTGCCATAACCGTCAAAAAAAATTATATGCCTGATATGGATACTGACGACATGTGGTTCGAACAAAACGGCGCTACGCGCCACACTGCGCACGCCACGATAGACATTTTGCGCCAGCGATTTCAGAGCAGGGTAATCTTGCGCGGCGGCGACGTCAACTGACCACCAAGATCATGCGATTTAACGACATTATACTACTTTCTTTGGAGATACCTTAAATCACAGGTCTATACAAATAATCCGAAAACAGTCGATCTCCTTAAAGTCAACATAACGAACACAATCCAGCAAATTCAACCAGATTTATGCGACAAACTCATCGAAATTTGGGCCTCCCGAATACGTTCCACCAAGCAAAGCTGCGGCGGCCCTTTTAACGAGCTTATATTAAACACTTAATGCCAGACAATTTCCTTTTAAATTTAATAAATTAAGTGCATGTATCCCACAAAACTTGTTTTATTAACTTTTAAAAATCGAGCCACCTTATTAAAAGACGCTTAACAATCAACTTGGCTACTTGATGAAGTGTGATTTTATTAAAGGTGGCTACATTCTAAACTGGAAATACGACCGGAACTTGTAAAAAAGTTTGACTAGACTAAATAGAATATTCGATAGATGCAACAAAACCAAAATTTGATGTTTGTGTGAAAATGAACAAAGGTAACAAGTTATAAGGGCAGATAATGATAGAGTTTTTTTCCCTTGAAACAAGGTTGTCATTTTTGGAGCACAGTTCGTGTTACGCTGGAACCGTGCCAGTGTATACAGATGGCTCCAAGTCCGAAGAGGTGGTCGGCTTCCACGCCGCATCTCCTCTGTTGGAAGTCAGCGGGGCTCTGCCAGGCGCTGCGTCTGTCTTCACAGCCGAACTCGTGGCAATACACCACTCGGTACTGGAGATTACGTGACGTGCCCACTTCGGAGACCAAATTGTGATCTATAGCGACTCACAAAGCGCCCTGAGTGCTCTCGGGACATTGGAATCTCCGCATCCCCTGGTTTTCGATATTCGTGACGCCATGGTTTTAACGAGCAGGGCGGATGTCGAGATTATCTTCTGCTGGGTTTCTGGACATGTAGGAATTGCGGGGAATGAGCCCGCCGATGAGGGAGCCAAAGAGTCTGCGAAGACTCTGCGACCGGAACAGCGTTTTGCTCTTCCTCACACTGATACATGGTACGAATACGGGCAGCTTTTTGGACAGCTTGGCAAAGAAGATGGGAGACGGTCGAAGATAACTTAAAGTTGCATGCCATTGCGCCCCGACTGTTTGCATAGACCTATCCCCCAATGCCACGATAGCTTCAGGTCGCTTCCTGTCGTCTCTGCATCGGAAATACTCGTGTGACGCATCGCTATTTGATAGAGCGCTCGCCTGCGCCCTATTGTGACGACTGCTTCGTCTCCCAGAGTGTTCGGCATATTCTTGTTGAATGTCCCAGTCTGGGTGATCTTCGCGCACGTTACCTGTCCCGGTACCAGGATGGGCGGGGTCACTACCGCCTGTCCCTTGTACTCGGAACGAGTGCGTGCACATTGACTGGTGGACTTGTTGACTTTTGGGGCGAGGCCGGACTTCTGCCTATTATTTAACCAGGTTTTTTTGTTCTGTTGTTTTTTCCCTTATAGGTTGCACGCTCCTGCGCCAGGGGAACCTCCCCCGACGCAGGAGCTTGCTTACTACTCGTTTACCTTTCCCTTTTTTTAAGTTTTGTTGTAGTTTGGGATGTTGTTTTTTGTGTGTGTTATTGCATTAGATTTTAAAGTAGCCTAGTACTAGGCAGTTTTTAATACGACGACTAATGCCCTGGAGAGCACACTCTCCCAGTGCCACATGAAAAACCAGTGCTCTCTCATGTCCTCTTATGCACCTTAATGAAAACTCACACTTTCTTTCCGCACCTACTTAGACTCCAAAAAGGGTAAATGAAGGCAATTAACGTTCTAAAAAAAATGTCACCTTTCAATTCTAGACGAAATCCTCCGAACGGATAATGAAGTCACATAAAGATCAGAATGACAATCGTTGGCAATTATAAATTGAGCACCAGTTGCCATTTTTCGGCAACCACCAAAGCTTGAACATCTTGTGCCTCGAAGTTGAAGCAACCCATTTGTCTCTAGGTGAGTATAGTCCCATGACGGAAGAGTGATATCTTTGCAAAGAGGAAAGAGTCAAATACAAAGATCTTGTGCGTGGTTATGTGATCACGTACGTGGCAGGAGCTGCCCGCACTCATGCCCAGACTCGTCGCACACCTCAGTGGCGATGTCAGATCTTAAAAGCATAAGAGTGTTTGGAGGATGACCTCACTCTATGCATACCAAGCTGATCTCTTTACAGTTGGCAAAACATTATCCAACACCTCCTTCCTCTGAGACTTAGGGCAGTAAGGTTGATGAAGAATGTGCATACGTCCCTCGGTCCAAGAGTGCTTAATCTTAACGTTAAACCAGCATGGGTAATATAAACCAATGATGAACTCAACAATCAGTCCTAGATTCTTAAAGGCTATTCATTTGAGCTCATGATTTGATATCCACAGACAAAGAAGTCTGGTAGCTTTGGTCAGCCAGCGACTGTGGTTTACTGGTCCTATTTCTAATATAACAAGCCCTGTAGAAAGCACTCGTTCCCCGATTGCCAAAACAATTCTCTAGCCGTAGTGTTGATGAGTAAAAAGATCTTGCACCACTTCCTGAATTATCTTGGTAAGAGAAGGACCTAAAGATATTTGCGTGAAATTTGAGTTCATATCCAAGTCTGTAACAGAGTAAAGGAGATTTTCTATTGCTCCCGAATATCTGTTGTCAGATAGTGTTGGGCCATCCAGGTTGATAATTAGATGAAGGAGAGGAAGTTCCCCAGTGTGCAAGTTACACATCAACCAAACAAGCTTTCTGCCTAAGTGGAGCTATATTTTTTGAATTACTCTACCATTTACAACTGTATTTACATTCATGGAGTCTCCTCCAATGGCCATTAAGCTTTTATCCAAACCCCTTTTTATCATCCATTCAAACATAGCCTTAGCAATCTTCTATGCATGTGATTCTTCTTTTGTAGCCTTTTCTGGGACAAAGTGGTAGAGACAATTGCTCCCAGGCACACTGCTGACAGCGTAATGTTCCTCTTTTGTTTTAGCTCTAAACAATTTTTCCATCCCCTCTGCCTCCATCATAAAATTTGTCACATCAATTCGTCCATCAAAGAGAACACAAGAAATTCCCCCATCCTTCCTTAAGTTTTACTCAATTTCATGTTTAATAACTGTCATTAGCTTTTTATGTGCTCTTTTAACTTTATTCTTGTCACTTACTTTACTTGTATCTTCCTCAGTAATGAATCCTGCATCTATTAAACCTGCTGTTGATATAGCTACATTTGGTCTCCATCCGACACCATACCTTATACTAGCAAACGGAATATTTGGGCTTTCATTATAATTATATTTTTCTCTTTATTACAACAGCAGTTAATGTGGGCTTCAGTCTCATAGGCATTACAAACTACTTCCCCACAACTGGAAATTCGACAGTTGCATGTCAATATATCAAATAACTTATCTAGTTTTGCAATGAACCTCTCTTTTACTCCAATTTCTTCTTTACTAAGTAAAACTTTTACTGCCTCCTTCCATACCTCCTTAAGCTTTGATATAATTGTGACCTATTGATTTACAACAGGTGGTTTGAAGAGAGCATTAGCTTTGGTCAACTGATTAATCAAGTCCTGATACATATCCTTGACCAGCTGGTCCACTTCATAATTTCTCCGGTCATGTTCACTTTGCTCCCTCAGGTAGATGCCGTACCTCAAAATGTCTCTTATTGTTAGTAACTCAGACACCATCAGCTCTTGCCTAGTGCCAAGAAAATTAGTCAGATGAGAACTGGATTTGAACCTTGTCTTGATTATCGCCATTGTCACACTAATCGCAGGTATATCTGCAAATGAAGGGATGGCACTTATATTAAGAAATAATCTCTACCAAATAATTATATGTTATTCTAAAATGATCGACAGCCTTCACTAGAATTCAAATAAAATGTAAATGCTCTATAAACAGTTATCAGTTACAATAGTTCCTAGAACTTGCCACAGTAGTGGACTATTGCCTTCCACTGAGTTATGAGTACTGGCTACTTGCAATTTGGGAGTTAGACCAAACTAAATTAACGGTCATTTTTTAACAGGTTTCCTACTTCTCATGTCTCTCTAATACATTTTTACATTATTTTAGACAAACATCTTTCAGAATACATAAATGTATTGATGATAGAATATGGTAAGTTTGATCTTTTATGGGTAAGTAAAATAATAGTAAAATATAGTAAATGACTCATAACTAACAATATTTCAAAATCAAATTGATGTAGGTTAGATCAATCAGAATTTAACTTTTCAGCCAAAAGTATGGTCTTTTCACTAATATTCATCATTTGAATGCCCTTTATCAGAAGTTTCATAAAAATTCTAGTGTATGACCCGCCCTACTGTCTCAATTTTCATGTTATTCTGAAGAAGCTACCGAGAAGCGAAAAGTTAGTTTTAATGCACCTACGTGCCACATTTGTTTTTTCGCATCCTACTTCTCCATTTTTTGTCAAAGAACGTCATCAATATTAAACATTATAAATTTAAACTAAAAATAAAACTTTATGTTAAGTATTCGCCATTTTTCTTGATACCGAACTTTTTTCCTCTCTGGGTCTAAAACACCATTCGAAAGGGTTTGCTCTAGACCATCGAAGCACCTCTAAACCTGTCACTAAAATAAAATAATCTCAATTTTCCAGGTAAAAATACTCAAGACATTTTATTGTTGTCGTAGAATGGACTCTCGACCATATACCATATATAACTATTCGATGAGGGAACTTCTTTAATTATCTTTAGAGTGCGTGGATGTCTAGGCTTGCCGATATTATGTATTTTCGATATGCTTAAGAAGTGGAACTGAGCTCAAGTATAATAATATTGCTATAATTAATAAAATAGAGTTTTATTAATAATAACTATCAACAACACACAAAACGGAAAATATTGAGATAAACAACAAATGGAAATGGTAGTGGGAAATAGAGTTAATCCGAGGATTAAAAAATTTAAAAAGTTGAAACAAATATAAAGTTAGAGGGAAGGGATGGTTCACTAAACCATTCAAAGCACAGAATAGAGTTGACAAAAGGGTTAAATACTCAAAGGTAACGTTCGGCTTACGTAATTATACTTGTTGTGCAGAGGAAGGCGAGGTGAAGGAATTTTCGGTCCGCTGGCGAGTTCCAGCTGAAGGGGGGGGGATTAAATGATCCTGACGTTGCGTCTTGGGAATGAGAACCGTTTCTTGACGAACGGCTTGAAGAACAATGGCTGTTCTACGTTGTTCTCTTCTGAACACAGGGGGGGTGAGAACCGTCTCTTGTCTACGGGCTCGAAAGAACAATTGCTGTTCTAACGTTGTTCTCTTTCTGAACAACAGGGAAAGGGTGAGAACCGTTTCTTGTTAACGGGCCCCAAAGAACAATGGTGGTTCTACGTTGTTCTCTTCTGAACAACAAAGGAATCCTTGTGGACGTGGCGTCACGAAGGCTCGAACTTTGGCACTCAAGGGATATTGTCCTTCTTCTGGACAAGTGATGGTGAATCTTGAGGTCTAGGTCCCTTGGCGCCAAGGTGAGAGTGGGTCGTATTGATGTTTCGCGACGAAAATCTGGATCTCCAATCTGATCTTAGTGGTAAAGTTTCCATCTAAATAGTTGAGACATCTCCTTGGTGTGGGGGACAATGGAGTGGGAGCTTCGAGGGAAGGCACAGCCGAGCCTGAGAACAAAGCCTTATCTGTCCATAAGCCTAACTCAATCTGGCGAGGTCGGCGCATGGGGAGAACGGGGGAAGATATACCTCCTTGTTTAAACGTTGACTCAGGTAGCTGCGATAAGGCACCCAGCTTCAAAGCGAAGATGCAGGTGGGTAGCAACGTGGTTTTAAATAACATGTGACGGAAGTTAAAATTACGCGGCCTCAACCCGTTCTATCACAATTAGCATTTCCAAATGAAATGATCGAAGCATAAATTTAAGTTATATTTTGCAGGAAGTGTGGCAATATGAAAACATTGTAGAAATTACTATAGGCTGAATTTAAGCAAATTTCCTACTAATTTAAGGAATTAATAAATTGGAATGAGAAGGGGCATGAACGTCCTCTGAAGCATTGGCCTTTGAGTCACGTACACCTTTGGGAATCTGAGGAATTTTTTGGACTGTCTTCCTAGAAAAATTGATATAGGCATAGAACAGACAATTAAATTTGAAAAGAATTGTTTCTTTCTTTAACATGTAAAAAATAAGGGTCAATCCATGAATAAAATGAAACAGATTGAATTTGTATAAATTAAACAGAAAGAAACTTTAATTGTGCCAGGAAGTTCATTTCAGAGGATGAGGTTTTGGTTTGAACACTGTTTTTCTGACCATCCCAGACTCCATAGAGCTGACTGCTATCCATTACCTCTAGCTACCTTAAATCCTTTCTCATATTTACTTATTCAAATTTTTCTGATCCATAGTCTTTTTGTGTTACCTAAAATTATATCCTGGTAAATTTACACTTTAGCCGCTCAGGTGTTTTTCCAGATTTTTCCCATAATGGATCGTTCTTTTTTCCAATATATATCGTAGGTACAACGGTGTAATATATACCCTTTTTTTTAGGAATTATTGAATTGTTAATTAGTGAAGTTATATTTTTAATTAGTGAATTAATATTTGTTAATAAATTTATACAACAGTTATATTATTTTTTAGATTTTAATTGTATTTATTATAAGGATTTTTATTTTCGTGTTGACTACTTCTACAAGTTTATTTAAAATAAGGTCTGCTGACCAAAGTCGCTTGCTCTCACCTAATCTGATTTATGACCTCACGACTTACAAATTTCACTAATTCCTAGACTAACCTTGGAAGGACTTTTTCAATTATATCATTCGAAAGAGAATGTAAATTAGCCGAATACTTATGATGTTGTTCCAAAAAAGAAAGCAAAACGGAAACCGACGGACCGACCGACATAGTAAGATATAGAGTCGCACGTGACTAAAATTCGGCGGTGGGGTAGAATCCCCCATCAAAATAGGGTATGTGGTGATAAGAAGCACATCTTATGGTTTCACAAGTTCGGAAGTTGATAAATGGAGGAAAAGGAATTAATGTGATTAAAAATAATGGCATCAGCAGTTGTATGATATAATTTGGGAAAAAGAACGATTCTTCACGCCAAAAATCTTGAAAATTAACTCAGCGGCTAATCTGTAATTTTACCTGTGTCCCTAATTCATCGTCTATTATTTCTGCTCTAGTGAAGTATAAAAGAAGGAAGAATGAAAATAGAATGTTAATTGCAAGCTGCAATGCTGTACTAAGCCCTATTCTTGTATCTAGCTTGTGCCTCAAAGGTACGCCACTGAATAGGGTTTTATTGAACACAAATTTATTATGATTGGAATTTCACAAATCTCATTGAATATTCCTGGGCAGAATTCTTGCCAAGGAAGAATGGATCTAAGGAATTAGAGAGAGGGGTAAATATTTGAGCTTTCCCTCTTCAAAGACTCGCCCCCATAGGCGAGCATACCTTAAAGACCTCAAGTTAAAAATATGCATTTACGAGTATATTATTGACTTGCATAGGAGTTGTGGTTCTACATACATATATAATATTTCGAACGGAAAGGAATGTAAGAGGCCATTTCGATAATTATAATATTCTACGTTCTGAATTATAAAACAAACGAAAGAGAACAATTGGTTGGTTGTCATCTTCACACATCAAACACTTTGTCCTTTCACCTCTATTCCTTTTATTTTCGTTTAGAATTAAGTTGTTTGTTCTTGCCTTATATATAATCATTGAGGCTGGTCTATTATCATAGACGTTATAAATACTATACTTTAAAAAAATACGCAAATGCTTTATAGTGTATATAGTAGATATGCTCTATTTAGTTTCTTCACTACTAAATGAGGGAAAATTTCTAAGTATGATGTTATAACGAAAAATAATTCACCGCCATCTTGGGAGACACTTTGTGAATTTTAAAGTGATTATTTTTCTGAATTAGAATATAGAAACTTTATATTAATCAATTTAGAGAAAATATGTTTGATTTAAATAGCATTTGGGGGTTAGGCGTATACGAGGTCTGAAATCAAGGAACACGGTAGAAAAATCCGAGGCCTAACGACATTTTGCAATCGCTTTTGAATTCGAATCTAATGTTAGTCTTTCTAATTACAGAACTTTCGCTCTTATTCGATCATCTTCGGAGCGTGTTTATGTATTCTTTCCTCCTTTACGGATAAAATGACTGGAGTCAGAATCAGACTGATTGAAAAGAAAATGATTTTTAGGGGATATTAATTCCGCTTGGCTTGAGCGATACGTTAAAGGAAACGAACTAATCCGGTGAATTAAATTTTAAAACAACTTTAATAATTCATATATATGTATTAATTATCCCCCCAAACGAAGAAAGTGGGTAAAAAACCAACATTATCTGTTCTTTTGATTTTTAGGTTAGTTTAATTTATGAGGGGGAGGGTATTTTCTTTTTTAAATTTTTATTTTGCTCTTTGTGATGGTTATAAAACGAATTTTTGTGTTCACCCAAGAAGATTATGCTGGTTTCGAAGCTGTAATTGATTTTTCTCAAAAACAATACCGTTATCCATTCCAATACTTTTGTGGATCCGTGAACATTGGCTCATACTAATAATATTGTACGGCTGTAGCTTACAATAAAATTACCCCCTAATATGAAGCAGGAACTCCCCCAGCATGTAGGATATTTAGTCATAACGATGTTTATGCTCCATTTTAATAAACCAAACACACGATTTCATCACTTTCTCAGTGGCACTTGAACTCCTTGAAAAATCAAAGCAAATTATTAGAACTCACTCTAATTGAAATTGACTTTGAAATAGAGTAAAATACGTTAAAATAGAGCGCTCTTTCTTTACTAGTGGATACAGAGTTGGAGTCCCACATATTAATAACAGGTTCGTTTCCCAACGAAACCAGAAATAAAAGCAATGCTTTGCTCGCTGGAGGCATCCGCCACTGATGGTGTGTGATGAGTCTGGGCATCAGCGAGGGCAGCTCTTGCCACGTACTCGTACATCATCACATAACCACTCACAAGATATGTGTATTTGCATCTTTCCTCTTCACAAAGACATCACTCTTCCGTTATGGGACAATACTCACCTAGCGACCAATGAGTGGCTTGGACCTAGAGGCACGAGAGGTTTAAGCTTTGGTGGTTGCTAAAAAATGACAACCAGTGCTCTATTTTTGATTGTCAACGATTGTCATTCTGATCTTTATGTGACTTCATTATCCGTTCGGAGGATTTCGTCTAGAATTGAAAGGTGGCATTTTTTTTAGAACGTCAATGCACTCTATTGCCCTTTGTGGGGTCTAAGAAGGCGCGGAAAGTTAGCGTGAGATTTTATTAAGGTGCATAGGAGGAGTTGAGAGAGCACCGGTTTCTCATGTGGCCCTAGGAGAGTGTGCTACTCCATGGAGGTACTACAGTGGAAAACCCCCCTGTTATGTCCCATTTTTAGGGGGTTAAAACGACGTATGGGGAATGTGAATAACGTTAAAATATTAAAGGATAGAAATGGAAATAGAAAAGGTGAAAGGCAAGAATGACAACTTTGTTCCAAGGTGGAAAAAAGACCATCATTTTCTGGCCTTATTAATCATTACCTTTGTTCTTTTTACCACAACCATTAATTTTGGTTTTGTTGCTCCGTTTAAATATACTATTCAGTCTCCTCGAACCTTTTTAAAAGACCCAGTTGTATTTCCAGTTCAGAGTGTAGCCCCTTTTAATTAAATCACCCACCTTCAAGTGGCAAAAATGATTGTACTTAGGAATTTTCCAAAATCTCAAGCTATGGGCGTAACCCAATAATCGCGTAAGTGAGTGAGCTGTACCTTTGGTTCTATCAAGGAGATCAAATAATGCTTCTTCCTTTATCTTTGCCACCCTTTGATGCCGGCCTGGGGTTCTGATTTCGCAAGCTGAGGCCCAGTGGAGACTACCGTGGTAAATGTAGTATAAGAGATACCCGACGCATATGAGGTCATCTCGCAGACTCGCCGGTTTGCCTCTTTGTTAATTGTGACTCATGAATTAAGCGGTGCCGGAAATATTGGTTGTATATTCCTCGGGGGAGATTTGTTGTGATTTCGGTTTCAGAAAACGGCAAAGACCAAAATCAATCATGTAAATTTTGCATTTTTCGTTATTTCGTCCAATGCAAAAGTTTTTCGGGCTGATATCTTGGTGAACATAACCGGCCTCATGAATTGATTAAAGAAGTCTTAATACCTATATTCTGATTTGTAAAGTTGTTTTCTTGCTAAAAGATTTCTTCATTTGTATATTTATGTCGTATATGGTTTCACCTAGGTATTGCATCGCTATCGCTTAGTAGGTACAGGATTAATTACCTGAACCTTCCCATATCAGGTTTGGGAATCCACCTTAGTGCTGAACTTATCTTAGGACTTCTATTTCATGACGAAGCTAAAGGGAAGGTTAAATCTGAAATTAAACAGAGACTAATTAATCTGTGCCCTGATCTTAAGCCAACCAGACTGCCCCGAAGCCTCCTGTCCCAAGATGTTTATAAATCTAGAAACCTCCCCCTGCCAGAGCAGAGAGATACAAGGTGGTTACTTATGTTGAGGTGCCAGCTACCTTATCTCCTGGAGTCACAGCTTTAATTATTAGTAAACCAGAGCATCATTGTTTCAATTATATGTAAATATTTGCGTACGGTAGTGAATTTAGGGAAGTTTTTTAATCAAAGGCAAGCAAAAGGACTGCATTTTCTTTAACAAAAAATTGTCATTTAGCACTCCAAAAACTTCGAAATATTTCTTGGTATGATAAAGTGAACAAATAGTAAAATAAAATGATTATAAAAGAAAATAGGTTCAGGGTTCAGAGTCGAAAAGCAATTCCTTTCCAACGGTGTTTCTCTTTTTTACTTAAGACGTAGTTCTTTTTCTTTCTCTTATTCTCCAAAACTTGTATAAGGTCTTCTTTATTTCTTCTCCTTTTTTAAATAACAAATGTCCTATCAATTGTTCTTGTTGTAGTAGTAGTTATTTACCTCTTTCTTTACTTTATCCTCTCCCCCATAAAATAAAGTGGTTTAAATATTCACATCAAACATTTTGTCTCTTCACCTCTATGCCATTTACTGTCGTTTAGATTTAAATTGTTTGTTCTTGCCTTATATATAATCGCTGAGGGTGGTCTATTATCATAAAGGTTTTCTTCACCCTTTATTTCTTTTTCCCAATTCTTGTATATTTCTAGATTCAAATTTTATGACACATCTTTTTTTCAAATTTCTGTATCCCATGAATTAGTTTTTTGCTTTAATTCAGCTTTGGTGTTTGCTTTCAGGTTTCGATAACTTAAATTAACTTTTGCATAAAATCTTTTAATGAAACTGACCAATAGACTTTCTTTTATTTTATTTTTTCCTCAACCACTCTTTTCATCAGTTCATTTTAATGGTTCTCCTCTACATACTTCACAAAGAAAATCGTGTTTGTTATTATCCTATTCTGCATTGTACTTGAAACTATTTCTCCTCTTAAGGTTGGATTTGCACATATTTTGGATCTCCTAAGATACATCTAAAAACAGAATTTTCAATCCTTTGCAGAGATTCAATTTCAGTTTTGGTATATTATATAATACTAGATATTTTTTTAGTGGAGGGATAAATACATTTTACGTTATGTGAATTTTTTTCTAAAATTTAAGAACTAAAAATTTTAAAAAATGAAAACTTTTAGAAATTAAGAGACGCAAAAGATGACATAAAAGGGAAGAATATAAAATTTCTTCAGATTATATAAGCTTTTAAACTATACTGCTGGAAAATATCAGCTTGAGCTATGTTGTCTCTATGGAAACAATTAAGATCGTTTGAATTATTTAACGTTAAGTAGTTGTTAGCTAGTGGGTTTCTATGGAAATGGAATTTGGGTAGATTTATTTTACGCTATGCTTGGGCAATAAAGCCTCTACGGAAAAGAAAATTGGATTGATTTATTAACCGCTATGTGTACGATATGTGGTGTCGTGGTATGAGGGCCAAGTTGTTGTTCGTACGTTTTTTACGTACTTTTATATGTCCGTTATTTCCTTTTCTCTAAGTGTCTTATATTTCTTAACGTTATTTAATCTTTTGCTTTACTTCTTTAATCAGGTAGGATTTATATAGCCATGTGCAGCGTTTTGAGGATTGAGTTAAATACTTCCCACCAAAGTATGCTTTTAATTACAACATAAAAAAGGAAATATTAAAAACAAACTTTACATCTACACAGGTTATATTTAAGGAGTTCAAGTAAAAATTACTACTTAAAAAATTAATATAAGGTAATGGTTAACCCCATGCTCACTTTAATAATGAGCATTAATTGACACACAAAAATATCTGAATTGCTTTACCTTATAAAAAACACAAGTGAATCCCACTGAGGAATGACTATAACGTTGGAGCTTATGGAGGCGGGGAAAAGGGTGTGAAGTTCGAAGCGTAGATGTGGTCGCAGACGCCAAGCCGTTTGTCTGGCGGGGAAAAGGGTGTGAAGTTCGAAGCGTAGATGTGGTCGCAGACGCCCAGCCGTTTGTCTGGCGGGGAGACTGACTTGGACAACAAGTTATTTCGGTGAGAGTGAGACGAATGGCGTTAGGCGCGTTGTCTTAGTCAGATGACTTAAGCAACGAGACCGTAAAGGTAGGCTTTTTCCCATATTCAATTTAACCTTGAGATGCTTCGCACTGACGAGTGATGAGCAAAAGTAACTCCTTTAAAGGAGGGGGGGTGGGAGTTTACTTTAGGTATTCTTCAATGACGAGGACTATCCCTGGTTTATTGTTGAAAACCGAGATAGGCGTTTCTCTGACGAGAGATGTATGAGAGTGATTCGTGATACAAGGGGCCAATCTTCGGTGTGACCACCAGGAACTGACTCAGAACGACCTTCTTCTCTGTTTCGTTTCGTTCGTGCCAGGCCCTCACGCCGGATTTCATCGTGTCCATATCTAACTCGATCTCCTCGTTCTTGTCCAGTTATCCATATATATAATTCATCGACCCACTGGAGGTAGGGGAATTGAAGGTGAAGGAGTATGTATTAAGCCTCTCTCCTATAACGACACTTTTCCGAGCGTCTTCACTTAGCCCTAAATGCATCTTCTGTCTTTCACCGCAGCTGCTATAATTTCGTTTATTATGCAAAACTCGATCTCAAATCTTAGAGGAAAAAGTGAGCCTGTTTAAACATTGTTATACACCTGCTCTCCTTACCTTTGTATTGTTTCTGCACGCTAGGACAGTAATCTGTTGATTCCTACTTCTCGGAGATGAATGTCGCGTCTGGTGGCCAGCGGTTCGAGGGTGGGGGGTGAATTGGTTAAAGAATTGGGTTACACCGCCTAGCATCGGGACGCTGCGGTAACCGAACGGGGCCTCTGTTTTTAAGGTTGTATATTGATTTTCCTACATGGGGTCTCTTACAAAAGATACATTCGGATGATTTATATATAACTATGGGTAGTCTATTGAGGCTCTATGAAAAAGGAAATTAGGTTTATTTATTTAACGCTATGCGTTAAATAAATAAACTTTCGTTTCTATCGAAACTAAAGTTCAAGGGATTTATTTGAGGCTTGCTTAGGCTAGTTACTCTACCTATGGACTTTTGTAGTGGTACAACCACTCTATACCATACATACCATACACCACTCCTCTGTTTATCTGGGTGGTGACTTGATCACCTACTGCAACGCGAACCGAATAGAAGGTCCCACTTGAGGCGTTGGGTTTCAAATCCTTAGTAATCAGATACAGTTCATAAATGGTTGGCGAGATTTACTGGAACAGATCGAGAGTATAGTTCAAGGTTAGTTAAAGATGAAACAACAAAATATAATTTTATATACGAAGATCAAAATAAGAATAATTATAGGCAAAGAGAATTATTTAAATTAAAATAGTCTCTTGATAACTATTATGAGGAGGGATTCTTAAATGGAACTAATTACCTAATGTTACTAAGCTCAGATCAAAAGGGGGAACTTAACAATACTAATAATGGAGGGTTTTCAGTCTTACGGGTTGATGACTTCGAGAAAGTCCTTGCGATGAGTCAAGGTAGGCACAATCCGATGAAGAACGTAGAGCACGATCCGATGAGATAAGTGTGGCACGTCCCGATGAGGTAAATGGGGCACGGCCTGAATAACGCAGGTAAGGCATGATCCGAACTAAACTTCTGATGAAGATAGCCAATCTTCAAAGATTACGTTCGATGTGAAATGAGGGAATTTTCGTAATTACACGGGAAGAGGAAACGTCTTTTCCTCAAAGGTAATCAATGGAGATCTTCTTCTGTTCGATTAATCGTAGGGAGACCGTTGCACAAATTCAAAGTCTTGCCGATGAGAGTAGCTACAAATTGACTAGGGTAGAATCACGGTGGAGAAGGTCTTGCTACCTGGTGAACGCTCACGGGAATTAATACTTGAGACGATGAGGACGGCTATGAGGTGCGGGCTGGAGTATATGTATGCCGGATTCTGAAGGGGAAGAGGGAATTTGTAGAAGGGGGTCACAAAATCAAGACATTTTAATCCGGAGGCGGAGTCAATTCATCACTCAACAGCAAGGTCCGAGAAACAGCGGCTCTTCCTCACCTCGTCAACGGAATATTTCCTGAATGAGCTCAGAAGTAGAAAATTCTTGAATGTTCGAACAGGAAGCGACGTTCCTCATGGTGGGATACACCCGCATGTGGTCTCCAATAAAGTGGTGGGGGGTAAGGGCGGTTCTTTTACAATTTTTAGTTTTCTTAAATAAATGTTTTCTTGAAGTATTAAAAAAATATATATATTTAGGTTTTCGATTTCGGGTTTTATCGTATATTTGCATCATCGAGATTGGAGATTAAGTCTTTGGCTTAGCATTTTTTTAATTATCATTTGTTCGCTGCTGTTGGAGTACCACGTTGCCTTAGCTGCGTGCCGTACCAAACTCAACCTATTAATTGCTAGGGGAGACTAGATTAAGAGCTTTTCTCCTGCTATAATCTATTGCACTTATCTCCTTTAGATTCTTTCAGGGAGTTCGCCGGTTCTGAAACATATCTACGGTCAATATTTTCTAGTTTTCTACCTCAGCGGCCTGGTAACTGTAGACATTTAAGCCTGTTTTATTTTTCAAATACGCCCCCATTGGATGCGCATGTATCAATATTTTTTCACTATTCTTTATACAACCTCTTAAAACATTTTTATTTCTTCGGCTCTTTCTCCTACATTTATTCCTATGCCTAAAAATGACCTAAAGATGGCCGAAAGAAGGTCTAAAATCCTTCAGAGCAGTATTGTTGACCCGATTTGAATAGGACTTAGTGAGGCATAGGCGCATTTCCACTAATTTGCCTCCTGAATTCTTCTTCTTCTCTTACTAGGACCAGGGCTCTCGTTAGCCTCGCGGTTAAAGTGTTGGACTACCAACGCCAAAGTAGCGGGTTCAAACCCTAGGGAAGCACACACAAAACCAGAGCACGCATCAGACGGCCGCCAGTTAGCGAACGCGCGAGCTCGCTTATTCTATACATAACACTAAGAAACGTTCACAACACCGTTGTCTATTCCTTTTCTGCTTCACCATTAACTTAGAGGGAGAGTAGCATCTATTTGCCTCAAGTCATCGTTTACACATCTTTGACACCACCCACCACCATTCACACGCATAGGTAGACCAATCAACGGGTGACAAAGGGCGTTAAACATTTTGAGTATCATATTGACCCAACCATAAAAGTGAAATGGTGGCCACTCTTTAAGGGACCAACGGTTCTTGATGATTAGTACCCCTAAAGTGAACATGGTGAACTCTGGTTTTCAACAAAATGTCATTCTGATCTTGATGCGTATTTATTTATACTGGGGGAAAATCTTGTCTACGATATCAAAGAGGAAGATGCCACAACTATCGAATTAACCACTACTTTAATTCTTTTTACTTTTCTTTGGTAGGGATGAGAGGGGATAGCTAAATTCAATTGCAGATAAGGATAATCTGATGGTATTTGGAGCTGAAAATAAGAGGGAGGAAAAGAGATATAGAGTTAGTGATGTCCCTCTTAAGCCAGCAGAGGTATTAAGAGTGTTTTTTATAGAAAGTTTAAGGCTATCTTTCAACCTATGTTGGGTTTAAACATGTGTCTTGGACACGAGAAAACAATGGAGATATAATTATTATACATGATATAGATGATCTCATCTTTAACTGCTGAATAATAGACAGAAAATTTACAGTAGAAAGAAAAAGCTGATTATAATGGGTTGAAGGAAATTTTTTGCCGTTTTATCAATTTTATTCATTACCATTAACGATTTTACAAAAACTTCATTTTTAATTGATAACAATATGCAATTTAATCAATAATATATTCTCCGTTGTTTGTTACGACTTATTCCCAAAGTACAACTAGTTTTTCGATGCCTCTGCAATAAAAATCTCGAGATTTGGACTCGAAGAATTCGTCTCACCAGGTTCTTAATTCAACATCAGTATTAAACGAAACGCCGCCCAAATTGTTGGAGAACAGAGAGAAATCCGATAGATCTAAGTCTGATGAATATGGAGAATGCGGCAGGATTTCTCATTTAAGCGTTTAGATGGGGTCTTATGTCATATTGGCAATGTGAGGACCAGCATTGTCGTGTTACAGAAGGACTCCATAACGTCAATGAGGTCTCTTTTCACGAATAGCTTCGGCGAGTCGATACATTTGTTAAACGTAGAATTCTGCATTGACAATCTCGTTGTTCGCAAGGAGCTCAAAAAGAATAATGCCTTTACAATCCCATCACACCCACAGCATTGTCTTTCGTTGATAAAGTCCTTGCATTAATCGCGGAAGTGTTTTTTTAATGGGGCTAAGCCATTGTTTTCGAAGGTTCATGTTGACATAAAAATAGCACTTTTTGTCGCCAGTGATGATTCGGTGAAGAAAACTGTCCTTATATCCACGAGTAAGCTTGTGAAGAGCAAGCAAACTTACGGCAATCGTGGAGCGTTAAAGTTTGTTGCCTTCGCTTAAAGCGTGCGGAACTCATGCACAGAGTTTTTGAACTTTCCCCATCAAATGAAGGTGATTCAGTACAGCTTTCTGATAACACGCCAATTGTACAGCCAATTCTCTAGTCGATTGACGAGGAATTTAATTAAGAAGGTCGTTCAATCGATCTTAATCCAACCTAATGGGGCACCTTGAATGTTCTTCGTCATTAAGATTGAAATTAACGTTTTTGAAACGTGAAAACAACCAAATATCACGACGAGCTATTACTGCGTTTGCATTGTTCCCGTTTCGATAGAAAATAAATACAACAAGTGTCGAAAATGCACTTTTCCTTCAAATTGACATTCCATTTTGAGGGTACAGAACAAAAATTAAATTAACACAACATTTAATTAAACCGCAATAACTTATTACCCAACTTCAAGACGTAATCTAAGCAAAAGCCCAATACACTACGCTGTTAAGAGACGTAGCCTAACCTTTGAAAATTTTGCTCTCATTATTTGTTATTGTTTCTTAATATATGCACAAATCACGTCAACAAAACTTAAATCAACAAAACATTAAAAAAATGCAAGAACTTATTCCTCAAAGAAATACTATCGTCCTATTTGTTCAACTTTGATACATATGAAGTAATTATTAACCATATAATAACCAAAGCAGTAGTCATAATAGAGTTTGATAGAGGTAGTCATAGGCTTATCCTAAAAATGCTGGGAGGGGGACTTATCGTAGTTAACATGTTCTAATTAGTTTAAATTTAATTATTGCTAAATAAAGCGGTTGTTCTAATATGCACTTTACCTACATGTTTAATGATCTAATATTCAGTCAACTTCAAGGTCAACGTTTGACTAGCATTTAAAGGGAGAATGGTATGGATTTAAAGTAAAAAATGGTTATATTTGAAGGTTAGGAGGTTAATTAAAGGCTAGTAAGTATTTCCTTACACGCAACTTGGATTTATAAAAAATGCGATAGGAGCATTTAATTAAAACATAAAATAAAACCACCTAACCCTCAAAATTAACCAACCTTTTCATTTTTATTAAGCTCCTAGCCTTCTTAATTTAAGTTAGCTAATTAAAGACAAACACAATGGATTTCAGTAAAAATGTTCCTGTTGATTGTCTATTGAAATATTTTGTATAAAGTTATTTCTTCGATAAGAACAAGACAGTTGATAGTGTTTACTTAGAATACGCAAGGCCTTCGATAGTTAGCACAAAAGAGGCTGTTGCCAAACTGAAATTCCTCGAAATGAGAGCGGCAATTCTTAATTTGAAAGAAAATTGGCCTATAAATTACTCACAGCATACTGTCTTAAATGAACGATTTCAAACTAGGGAAAAATTAATCGGAAATTAGTTAAAGGACCTGTAATAGAACAAGTTTTGTTTAAAGTATACATAAAAGACCTTAATAATGATATATATAATATAATATTCAAAATCTGCCTCTTTTTACTTCTAATAGAACTAAATTCAGTCTATTCACGCAGTTTGATTATATCAAAGCTAGAGTTTTATATCTACTCTCTTCTATTGGGGGTATTTTTATTTTGATTCCATGGTTATTTCTTTTCGTTTTTTCTAATTTCCACTCAAGATTATTCAGATATAGAAACCTATAATTAAATTCCCTGCGTCAAGATGAATGTGTGGGTGATTTAAGATTAAACTATGTTGAATTTAAAACTTTGTAAATCGGGGACAAATTATTCGATAAAACTGATAAAAAAACACAATTTATTTAAAAGAAGAAGTCAAAACCTAAGTTAGTGCGATAAATAAAGAAATTGTAGATCGATTT